>CM031238.1:590630664-591230664 GCA_018340775.1 Taxus wallichiana var. yunnanensis | reverse complement strand
TTCTTAGATTTATATTTTCAAACTAGAAAGGGGTCTTTTCCACACCATCACATTAATTTTTATTTATACCTTACCCTTTTCTCTTTTACACTTTTTATAACTCTGTTAGGTTTAGGAATGAAACTTGTTTTCAGTTTATATTGCTAATAATTTTTTATTATAGGTTATAATTATTGCACAATATATTTCACAAGAAAAACCCCACGTGTAATGAATGAATTACCCTCCGACTCTCACACACACACATGCTTAATCATTTGAGGTTTTATCTCATTGTTTTCCTATTGTGCACTCCCACACAATACCTCTAGAATGTAGAAATGAACAATTAAACTCCCTCCTAAAATCATACATCCACCGTCTAACCTTGAGCTATTCCCAACAAAATTATATGGTCACTTAAATTTAGTGAAACATAACCTTGGAGATATCCCCACACATGTGTAGTTTATTGTACAAGTTCTTTCTTCCATGTGCACATGTTCCTTTTAAGAGATTTGTTACCTTGCCCATTTGCATTGAGATCTCGCCTATTATTGCTCATGCTCATACACACACTCCTTATGATCATGGAGACTAACATCTATAACACTAGGGAGAGGTATGCAACCAACACAAAATAAAACTAGTGCTTAAGGAGGGCATAATTCATTCAAGTGTGAAATAACACATATATTATGTAGTATGTGGAAAATGTCCCTATTAGGGCACAAATTTCATAATTCTTTACCACACACCTTGTGAAATCCATCCATTATGTCTATGACATGGTTGGGAAAAGTCCATTATCTAATATCTATCCTAAGATTCCAACATTATCTACCCGACTATCTTCGGGACTGGTTTCTAAAGTATGAGCATGGAGAAATGATGTCCGTGGAAGAGTACCTTGTGGCCTTCAAATATGCCTTGTACATAAATGTTTTAATATATGAAGACATTATATGCCACTTGTTTTCTTTCCCTTTGAATGAACTAGCCTACTGGTGGTTTCATTAGTAGTGCATGGGTCAATCACATCTTAAGGTATCTTTGAGGCTAAACTTCTTGAATATATTGCTAATCGCATAGATATCGCAATCCTATGCTCCAATTTTTGTATCTTCTTGTAAAGGAGAACTAAAATTCATGTGTGTTTTTAAAACTCATTTATCATAAATATACAAGATGTTGAGGAATCATTTCACCTTTTTTAGCCCATCTCTATTCAAGTATACTTATGTGTACTAGGTCCCCTCTTTTCCATGTTTATTAGGCAAAACCCAATGGTTTTTTCCTCTTTATCCCTAGTTTTCTATGAGGTTTTCCTAGTGGAGTAACCACACACTTCCTAATATATCGCTCCACTTGGGAAAATTAGTGTTTCCTTTCTCATGTCGGTGGTCAACCCCACTCTTGCACATTGTACCCCTTCCAATTTTGTTCCCAACACTATTTTCCAACGGACAACTAAGTTATTTCTCCTACAAAATTGCCCCTAAATTTCTCTATTTAGGATATTTATGTTGAGAACACGGAGACAAAATAAGCTTCAACTGTCATGCATGATATAGTTTCATTGTTCGTAATAATAATATCATGTATTTTAATGTTGGTTGTGTTTCTTCTTCTTTTAGTTCTAACTCTTTTTATTTTGTTTCGACAATGAATTTTTTTCTCAAGAGAAGAAGAGGAAGCATATACATAATAAGAGGTGGAGGATGGTACAATAGAAGCCACACACTTTTAACCTAAGAAAAATTATGTGCAATACTATGTTACCAATTATGAAGTGGTGAATGAGTCACATGAATACCATCTTTTTGCACAAAGTGAGCGTAATAGTATAGATGAATCAAATGACGTGACTCTTATAATAACTGATAAAGCATTAGATATACTACTCAAACTGAGTTGTGATACCATCGTGGAGTTGTTGAGGTGTTAGAGTTGGCCCTACCCAAATAGTGTAAGATTTACGAGTGAATCACATGTGGAGAGCACTTATTCAATGTTCTCAACAACTCCGTGTGATGTAAAGAGCCATCTACTTGAAGCCTATCACCACCTTAGGGGTGTGTGAGTATAAAATTTGGCCAATATGACATTAAGTTTGATGTGCCATGATCCATATTCAAAGAGAAGTGCATTTCCTACCAAAGGAATTTTGGAAGTTGAGATAAAGACATTTTGAAGAGGATGAGAACCTCAAGGAAATAGAAAGCCTACAAGAATATCTTGAAACTAAAGAGTGTTACACAATCAATGTGTACCATGATGAATCATCCCTTACAAATACTCTTTCACCTCATCACGCACTCAACAAAATCATCTAGGTAAGGTTCTTGTGTGTCTTAACTTGGGTTGACTTTGAGGTAACAATTTATCCCCCTTTTGCATACTTTCACTCCATTCTCCTAGTCCAAGGTAGTAGTCATGTGCATGTTACACATATGAATAGATTTAAATTTAAAATTTTAATTGATTTATCTCAAGAATTCAAGGATGTTCTTGTGTGCCTAAGAACAAAGACTAGGATGAGCTTGTTGTTATTCTTTAAGTGAAATATGTTTCACTCATAAATTTTAGATCCACCCTCCCAAAGACCAAATATATATATTGGTTAGCTTACTCTAGTTATATTCCCTTTCATTATAGTAGTTTAATTTTTCTTGATTTCATAGTTTACTTTGGTTAATTTTCATGTTCAATCAACATGAAAGGACCACTTCTAAACTTCATCCTATTTCTTCTAGCTTACACTAGACCATCAATTTCTAGATTTCCCGACATGTAATCATTTTATTTATTCTGAAGTAAAGGATGTGTTTTCATGCATATAACAAAGGTAAAGGTTGTTTTTATTATAAGAATGTTTAAATTTTAGAGGATTTGGTAAGCTTTAGGATGAATATGAATACTTGTGCTCAATTATTTTTCTTTTTCAAAATAAAAGTTAAATCTTTGTTTTGGAGTTGTCTTATAAATTTAGAATAGTTTTTATTTTGAAGGAGATAAATCCACACTTTATCCATGTAAGAATTATATGCTAGGTGTATGTGAAAGCATAGGAGGAAACCATTTGCACTCCAACTTTCTTGACCCATCCTCTAACCTGGATATATTGGTTCTCAACCATGCACACACGAAATAAAAGAAGAAAAATGAAATCACTCAAAATTTAAAGTGTTAAGGGTATTTATGGTAATCTCCATTGGGGTTATAGATGTTTGAATGATAGTGGAGCAAGGCCATGATCATAACCTCAAGTATCTTTTTCAGGGATATAAATTCTTGACTACTAGTAGAGAAATACCCCATCCTTCCCCTTTATCCATCTCCCACAAAATATCAAAAAATACAAAAACAAATAAAACTTTGTCATCAAGCAAGGTAAGTGATCACTCTTTGTATTGGATTGAAAAACTTGAAGACAAGGTATAGGAAATTCACATGCACACATTTGAATCTATGTAAGTATAAAACTTAATATGTTACATTTTAAATATGAAGATTCTATTCTACTTTTAATTTGAAAATGAAAAGTTCTATGAGCATGGTATTTCGATTGTTTTTAATGTAAACTAGAGATTATGGGTTGTAATGCCTTCACAATTATAAAATTCTTAGGAGCATTTTCCAGTTGAGTCGCCATTTTTTTTGTGTCCACACAACAAGTCCCTAATTTCCCTTCAAGAAATCATGAAACCCATTTTGTATTTCACCTAAAGGTTCGCACTAATGCGCACTTCAATTTTCATCCTTCGTGCTTATTTATCTTTTCTCCATTGGGCCCCTTCACATTATTACTTTGATCATATTCTACTAGGTTATTCACACTTCAAACACATATAATCTCATTTGTCCTAGTTCCCATTATGAAAGTAATGTGTCATTTTGTGCCCACCACTTAAAAAAATTACACAATAGCTTTGCACAACATCCCTTTACACACACAATATTTCTTGGATTTCTTTCCTTACACATAATATTTACACACACACCCCTTCATGTATTTTGACACACCCCTCTTGCATCTAGTACACGACGTACATTTTTTTCCTTATGGAAACCCCTTTGTGCAAACATCTTAAGTCCCACACATTGATTGCTTCAATTAACTAACTAATGAGCGAGTCTTGCACAATCTCGCACACATCCTCCATGTTTGGCCCTTACTATCTTGAATTCCCACAACGTTATATGAGTTATTCATATTCAAACTAGCTTCGTGTACTCATTGTGTAGCCATACCATGAGTCATATGACATCCCAATACTTCACGACACCCTTAACTCACTAAGAAGCCCGTTATACACTATGTATAATCCCTTAACTTCATAATCCTCTTTCGTAGTTGTATAGCTAAATGTACTACAACCCACTTGGGAAAATATAAAACCTAACACTTGGTTTTCTCAAGCTTTATGTTTGTGTAAATAATACACACGTGTTCATGATACTCCAGAGAGTGTGTAAATAAGTGTTTGAGACTCTTCTAAGGAAGAAAATGTGTATTTTTAAAGTGTAATCCTTTGTATTGTAGTAACTTATAAAATATTAGGAGTGCACAATCCTTACGTGTAAAGACACAAAAGGTAGCACGTGCCATCCCTGTGCAATATAATTATATTTTTATTGCATGTTTTCCATTCATAATACTAATTTTCCCTCTTCTTGTGCCTTGTAGGAATTGAAGGCATCATCACGAGAAGGTTCCCAAAGGAGTGCACAAAAGGCCGAAAAGTCCTAAAGTGTGTAGTGTGCAAAAGATAAATATTACTTAGTTTCTAAATGACAAAACACACCATAAAAGTCAACCATCCATCATTTTTGACACAAAAATACCAAAAAGTGACATTCATGTCATATAATATGATCTTGTCCATTTATCAACAAAATAGGTCGGAGAAGATCCTATTAAACACACCATGTCGAGAAAATAGGGTCATCTAAATTCAAATGAAGATTGACTTATACATAAAGATACCTCTACATTCCATAAAACATTGTATGTTATCTGAACCAAATGAAGATCACATCTAATTTCCTTATAGAACCAACTAACATGCATTCAATTTGATATGTCTATGTAGCCTCCATGTATATATTATGTCGAGATAGACACTATGTAGTTGAATGGGGCCATTTATCGTAACAATTGTAACTACACGCAAGTAATTTATGGGTTTGCCTATGAATACACATTAAAAGGATTTATTTTGGTCAGATCCTTGTAGAAATAAGTTATTGAATGTTTTTATGTATTTTCCTTATTTCTCTCGTTTCTACTTTGTGTTTCACCTTGGATATTGATTTGTGCATGTAATCTTTCTATCTAGTTGAAGTAGATATCTTCTGATCATTAATAAATATATCTTATATTAATTGATTAGAGTTAATTTCCATTTCCTACATGTATAAAAAAAAATTGATCCTCTTTGCTTTGTAAAATAATCCTCAAAATCTTATACATTTTCATGTCTTGCTTGAGTGAATATTGGTTTGAGCACAAGTATTGTTTATTAGATTTTTATTTTCTAACCACAAAGGGATGTTTGTTATGCCATCAAATTCATTTATCTTTCTACCCTACCATTCTCCTCTTTTCCACTTTTTAATAACTTTATTAGGTTTATGACTAAAGATTGCAATTAGTTTATATTGTTAACTATTTTTGATTAAAAGTGATACTCATAACACATTATATTTCACAATTAAAACACCACACGCAATGAATGAATGACTATCAGCCTTGCATGCACCCATTCTTAACCATTTGAGATTTTATATCATAATTTTCCCATTGCATACTCCCATGTGCAAGTCCCTCTAGAACCTATGAATGAATCGAAAACACCCTCAAAAAAATCGACATCCACTAGCCCATCTTGAGCTATTATAGAAAAATCATATGGTCACCAAAAATTAGTGAAATGGAAGCTTAGGAGATCCCCACACATGTGTGGTCCATTGTCAGACAATCACATACTTTGTGTGGACATTGCTTTCAAGAGAAGCATTTCTCTATTTGTTTGCATGGAGCCCTACCTATTATTTCCTGCACTTACATACACCCCTTTTAACCGTAGAGACCAAAATTTCTATTGCTATGGAGAGGTGTGCAACTAACAAAAACAACATGTTTATAATTTTTTATTGAAAAATGATATGGGGGTGACTTTTCACAAACTTACGATTAAAATTATCATTTTCGGGTAGGGATTAGGAATATGTAATTTTGGTTAGTTTTAAATATTTTCACAATTTTTAGATTTGGGGTTGGTTCAATCCAATGATGCGACCACACTTTCCCTTTGGTTTAACGATATTGTACTTAAAACTTCACACACACACACACATACATTATTTATTTTTGCACAACATTCTTAACATCTATTGTCTTTAAAATGTTTCCTCTTTTTGTTTAAGTACTTTGAATGGTTAGGAATGTTTGATATTTTATGGTTTTTAAATTAATGTTATGGGAGTAATGTAACATGATAAACAAAATGAAAAAATGACATACATAGACACGATAGCACTAGGAAACTACTTTTCATATAATTTAAAAACTTTTCAATCCATAGGAAAAATATAATGATAATAATGTAGGGACAAAACACCTTGCTCCATTCTTAACTCCATGCCACTATTGAGATGTGAGGGATCATCATCGAGGGTAAAAATGATGTAAGATATATGTGAGTGGGTGCATAATACATGAGTGAGAAATGATGAACATAAAGTAAGAGGTTAATAATGATTTAGGGAAAGTTGTGTTTTTTTTTCATTGGGAATTTCTGAATCGATTCGTAACAATTTATACTCTATTAGCTTAAGCTAGACTTAGATCCATGGATGGTCAATTGAATGATGAGATCTTGTTTTAAGGAATGGTTATCTGATTTAGCATGGGCTTTTAAACTATATTTTTGGTATTTTATGTTTTATGTACTTTGCATCACATTCTTTTGATTTTTTTACATCGATTCCCACACTTTACCCATGCTACTATTAAGAAGCAAAGACTCGTCACTAAAAGCAAGATTTAGGAGAGTAAAGGGCACCTTCCTCTTGTTGTAGCCCCACACCACAAACAAGAGGTATGGAATCATAAATAAAGGATAAGGTGATGAAAGGTGTAGCTATTCATCATATTTAATTTAATTTTTTGTCACAAAAATTGCTTTGTTCTGTATTGTGATATCGGGAAGAAATATTTATCCCCCAATCTCATCCCCACACAACTAGTAAGATGTTAGGCTCATCACCTAAGGATGATATGGACGAACATGAATTTTTGGTTGAGATGTTAGATATTTTCTTAGGAAATAACTTTAAAATGAAGATTCACCATTAAGAAGCTTCTAGACTAAGTAGGTAATAATTGTCTAAAATAGGATAGTTACAAAGGAAAAAGGGTACACAAGTTTTCTTAGAATCAAAATTAAAATGTAACTTAGAATTATAATTTGTGAAATGAACTGTATAGTGAAGGGTGTGTTGAGATTATGCCAGTATGGGAGTGAGATATTTTCCAAAGAATGAATAGTTAAAATTAATATCAAATAAGTAGATTAGAGCTACTAACTAAACAAAGTGATAATGCTAGTAAATCAAATTACAAAGAATAAATAAGGTAAGTGTGAATTTGACATGGTTGATATGTAGAAAATTTTTATGTGGAGTGACTTGAAGGAAATTTTGAACTCCTCTCCTTCTAAAGTGAATAAAGGGTAGGCTCCATTTTTGAAGTATTCAGTTATTTGATAAGGGTTGAGACATATAAGTATGAAATTTTTACATTTGCCAACTTTATTGTCTATATTAATGTAACGTCTCAATAGAATGTCACCAACTTGAATTGGGAACTCCTAGAGCATCTTATTATATTGTTGGCACATCTTATCTATGTAAACTTGATGGTGTTTATAAGCCCCAAGTATATTTTCATCCAGGTTTTCTAAACTTGTTAAGAGAGTGTTTCTATACTCATCTTCATCTAAGATACCTTGAAAATTCATGTGAATACTAAGAAGCTCCACCTTTAGAGGTAGAATGGATTCGAACCAAAACCTATGTTGGTGTGCAGATGGAAGTCTTATAGGCCCATAATGTTGGGAATAAATTCAAGTGCCAATATCTCTTATTTACCTTGACTATCTTGAGGTGAATGGAATTTAATGTTTTATTAGTGGTGTATGATTGACCTTTGACTTAAGGATAATACAAGGAGACAACGTGATGAGATATTTTTAACCTTTCACACAACTCACATTCATCATTGTTCTTGAACAATGAGTCATTATAAAAGATAATGAATTGTAGGATGCCATACCTACAAATGATTTGATTTAAAATGAAATTAGTGTTGATGAACCTAGGAATCGTGGTTAAAGGCATTGCCTCTACCCATTTAGTAAAATATTATGTGACTGTGATTATAAATTATGGTCATCAATCGAAGTAGGGGAGAACTTCCTGTCAAATCTAAACCCTATGTGGAAAAGGGCCATGGTGTGATGATAGGTTGTAGAGATTATGTATGGATATGTATGGTGTGTTGGTTCCTAATATAATACCCCAAAACAAGACTAAAATGAAAATTTTCACGAGGAGGAGCAAGGGAGGAAGATAGAACTTTTGATTTATCCTTTATGGTGGGGATGAATTTATCTTATCCTCGTGATCAATCTTGTAGAGATGGAAAGGAGGAAATTCACCGAGGGTATGGTTTTTCACCTAATACTTTATGGCTCTACCTAAACTAAGGTGACAGTCCTCATGGTTAGCTTGAAATGGGGAGGGAGATATTATATTTCAAACCCTCAAACTTGTTGGAACCTCAATCTGAGATCAAATACAACCACAAAATGTAATACTCATTAAAAAAAATTGTAACATAAGCATTGTAAACTTGATACATAAGACTAAGCCACTAAAGATATATTTAATGTGATTACAAGCATCATTTTGGAGGAAATTATTGACAACTTGGAGTGAAATGATACTTGAGATGCCAAGATTTGTAAATCAAGGCAAAAGCACTT
The DNA here is from genome assembly GCA_018340775.1 of Taxus wallichiana var. yunnanensis. NCBI lineage: Eukaryota > Viridiplantae > Streptophyta > Pinopsida > Cupressales > Taxaceae > Taxus > Taxus wallichiana. The sequence continues at coordinate 591,221,632 of CM031238.1, read as the reverse complement.
CAAATATTGTGAAGGTGGTGTGATTTGACAGAATATAAAACATGGGGTATGCAATGTTGATGAAATCTGTAGGGGTAGGGTGATGGGTAGTGTAAGATGAAATGTAAGAGGATAGAGATGGTGGGAAAAGGGGATAATGAAAGGAAGTAATTGCATTAATCATTTTCTCTTGATAATTCTTCATGCATTAAAACATGGAATCAAAGGGAAATCACCCTCCAAAGGTTATTTACCCTTATGGACACCCCAGTAAGGTAAATAATACATAATAACTCTTGAAACCTGAACACGTACACACGAGAATGAAGTCTTATGCACTCGTCACACCAAATTTCTAGCACCAAAGGATGCCCTAAGGCAAACATGTATGTATATTTAGAAATTATAGAAAGGAAACTTATGATTGAGGCTAATGATATAAGTAACACTAAAATGCAACAAACCCTTAATACCTAATCAAACAATCAATTACAAAATGCTTCTATGTAGTTATTTGGCATGATCAACACAAAATTACAAAGGAGAATATAAATTTATTGATTTCAAATTTGTTTACAAGAAGAAACATAAAAATTATACATGGAAAAAGGGTTTTATGTGTACATTTGCAAAGGAGACAAGGGAAACATGTAAGAATGAATCTTAAATCATACTAATGGATATACAAAAACAACCACCTTACCATGAACCTACAAGTGACAAGCACAAGTCACCCATTCTCCATAAAGTCACTTCACAAATAGAAATTTGTACTTCTGAAATAGAAATCTCACAAGTTCTAACTAAAACCAACTAAGACGATTTGTGAAGAGAAACCTTCACCTTTTATATAAAATGTATCAATCCCAAAGTAATATCCCATAGATTCCAATCTAAGGACTCGAGAGCATGCTAATTGGTGATTGGTGTGGTTACAAAGAAAATCAATGGAGAACCATGTAATTAAGAAGAATTATGAATCTAGAATTTCCAAGTGTTTGATTCTTAATACTTGATCATCCATCTTCATTTGGTGCAAGCTAGGAGGCATATTCTTCTTCTAAAAGCATATATGGGTGAAAGATGATAAAAGCAACGCATTTCCAACCATTTTTATTCCCGAAAACAACGGGTAATAACCAAAATTTTGTCATTAAAATATCAAGAATTGCTTCACCAATTTATATAAAATTGTTCTCTTTGGAAAACATTCTTCAAGATGTTCCCAATGCACTTGGTTTGAGGTGAAATGGATGCATGAGTTGAAAGTTATGGGAAAAATGTAAACCTGACCATTTCGCAAAAAAACTTCCTTATTATGTTAATTTCAGGATAATTTGCCTTTACTTCATGGTTTTTTTGAGTATTTGTGTCATACCATAACTTTGGCTTGATTTCCTTAGGTATATCACATATTTTTCTTATTCCATAGGGTCTTCCTTGATGTGTAACTCTTCATTAGTTCTGCAGATTTAATAATTTTGTAGAATATTAAGTGTCGATTTCCACAAAACACCAAATTTCATTGTCATGTGGGTTTACCAAACTTTCCACACTTAGCCATTTGATACTCTCCCGTATTTATTATTCTTACATAATTATGCCATGAATTCTCACACCCTCTCGTTGATTCCCTAAAGGTACAATTCCTTTCTTATGCATCATCCCTTCCCTATGACCAAACGGACTTATTTGTTTCATGGCCTTTTTGCATCTCCATAGAACACCAAAACTTGAGACACCGGGAAACATTAAGTTCCTTATTCTATAACATCAACACTTTCTCATGTTCTAACTTACTTTTCCTATTTTATGACAACTCACGACACTCTCTCTAAGCATTTTGGCTTCTTTTAAGTGGAATACACCCTTTTGTTTCACAGAAATGAATAATTTTTTACTGTAACACTATAATCACCAAGTCTACGAAGCACTAAGTCCCGTCAACCCTTTGTTTCACAAATTTCTTTCTGCAAGTTCCATCATCCCGGGAACACTATCCTTTGACTTCCATAATTTCTTATTTTTGCTTCAAACCCCCAAAGACTACATTTTCTTCAATTTGTAGAATACTACTCCTTGAAAGCCACGTAACATTGTAACTTTGTGAAATCATCAAAACCAAAGGGAAAGTCAAGATGTAAGTGAAAATTCACATTACAGGTCATAACGTGACATAAACATAACTTTGAGGATCAAGAAACCACCAAGAATTTTTCAAATCAAAGGGAGCAAATGGGGGAAATGGCAAGGTCACTTCAACATGTTTTGAAGGGTTTTGCAAAGATGGTGCCAAGAGATAAGAGGATCAAAATGGGAACCAACATTAGCTCTAGGTTAGTGATGGACACCCCCAACAGGTATCTAAAGAACCACATAAGAACTCATGGAGGTAGACCAGATTTCTCTCCATTGGGAAACAAAATCAAATGAGTAAACACTTGGTTTCTTGCATTTTTGTATCACATGAGTTATAAAAACCGCCAAGGAAAACAAAAAGGGACAACGAAAACACAAAATAAACAAAGGAACATAAAAGCAAAAATAGAGGAAATATTGTACACTATACAAAGGGAATTATTTGGGATACACCTAATCTCATAAGTGTTTGAGATGCCTACCATTAACATGAAACTCAAGTATTTCACCATCTAAATCTCTCAAGAAAAAGGTATGCTCCCAATTTTGACATCTATGGAATAAGTGCCCATTCAAAGAGTTTCAAACTTTCCATGTTTGCCTTTATCCTCATGCATGTTGTCCCATAATAACACCAAGTCTCCAATATGGAAACTTCTTGGAGAGGCATTCTTGTCAAATATTTTTTTCAATTTTTCTTTTAACTTTATGTGTCTCTGGTGAGATTCTTTCCTAATCTCATCAAGTGTAACAAGTTGGTGTTGATCTTTACTACATAAGAATCGATCCTTATTCCTCTCAATTTTTTTGCATGAATTGATATATTGATAACCTCAAATGAAGAGGAAGAACTGCTTGGGTGCCATACACTATCTCAAATGGTCTCTTTTTAATTGAAATTTTGGGTGTGACTTTTTCAGCCCATATTGTAAATTTTAATTACTCACCCGATTTCTTCTTATTAACCTCTAAGGTCCTCTTACGTATTTTGAGTAAGTTCTTGTTTCTTTATTCAAATTGCCCTTTCCTTGTGGGTTATAAGTGGAGGTGTAAGTTAGGTTTTTCCCATATTCTTTACACATTTCTACAAGAGGTTTAACTCTAAAACTCATGGCATTATCAACAACTAACTTAGTTGGGACACCAAACCTACAAATGATGTTGTTCAAAAGGAATTCCATGACACTTGGTGAGTGTCCTTCTTGGTGGGTATTTCTTCAACCCACTTAGTGAAGTAATTTGTAGCAACCAAAATCCACTCTTGGCCATCACTAGATGCCTTTTTTATTTCACCAATAAAACCCAACCCCATTATCTAAAAGGAGCCTCAACTAAAATGGGTTGTAATTACAAGGATCCTAAAGCAGTAACCTACCTAAGAAACATTGAAAACCTTTACATCTCCTCACAAGTTGAGAAACATCCTTAAAAAAAGATGGCCACCAATAACTCGTCCCTCAAAATCTTATGAGTGGTTACTTTAGTATCATAATGGCCACCACAAATTCCACCGAGGAACTCATTAAAAACTACAGGATCTTCATCTTTAGTTATACATCTTAACAAGACCCCTTTCTGGATTCCTCTAAGCTAAACCAAATTCATTCAAGATGTATTTTTGGGACACCAAATTCAATGTCCTTATTTGATTCTTGTCTATGCCAAAATGACAATTCAAATTCTTCAAGTAATACATAATTTCCTTGTACCAAATGGAAGCACATACCTTTTCATGGGGATCACCTAGATCAACAACAACATTGTTCACTTCAACAACTTGCAAATTTTCTTCTATCATTAATCTTTCCAAACCAAGGCCTCTTACCAACTTGGTGGTTTAAATATCCATGTCATATTCTTGGATTTTGTTAACCCATCTGCACATTTTTCTTGAAGCTTCCATTTGTGTCATAATGTCTTTGACCATGGTGTGTGGCACATAAGAAACAACCCTTGAGCTCAAGATGTAAGGTCTGAAAATTTAGTGGCCTTTACCAAATCAAAAGCCTACTTCTCCATGATTGTGTACTTTAATTCAGATCCTTGTAAGGCCTTGTTGAAGAATGCAATTGGTTTCTCATGGACTTCATCATTATTTTGAAATAAATATAAGGTAATGTTATATTCATATGCAAATGAGAAAATCTAAAACTTCTTATAATTTGGACTAGCTAACACAGGGGCATTCTTTAATTCATCTTTCACTCCTTTAAATTATTGCATTGCTTCATCTCCCCACTTAATAATTTGATATTTATTTATCATGTTTGTGATAGGAAAAGTGATCTTAGAAAATTTAGATACAAAATTTCTCACAAAGTTAATTTGACAAAGAAATATTGTATACCTTTCTTAGATTGGGGAATGGGTACTTTATCAATCGCATCCACCCTCTCAGTGGTCAATAATAACTCCTTAAGACACAATTTGGCCCAACAACTTTACCCTTTGTACCCAAAATGGAATTTTCTAGGATTCAATGAGATACCAAATTCTCTACACCTGATCAATATTTTTCAAGGTACTCTAAGTGATCACCCCCCTTCTTAGAGAATACTATTATATCATCTTGGTAAACCATAATAAACTCATTTATGAATCTAGTAAATGTAACATCCATTTCTCTTTGGAAAGTAGCTCCTACATTCATTAGACCAAATGACATTCTGACATATACATAGGTTCCCCATGGAGTGGTGAAATTAGTCTTGTATTGCTCAATTTCTTTAACCACCACTTGATTGTAACTAGAGAAACCATCCAATGTTGAAAGAATTTTGACCCTGTTACCTTTTGCAAAAGGTTATCCATGTTTGGAAAAGGATATTTGTCTTTCAATGAATCCTTGTTTAAATTTTTTAAGTCAACACACAATCTGATGTCCCCATTTTTATTTCTTATTGGAACTAGAATGAAAACCTATAAAGAGTATCTTGTAGATTGAATGATGCCTCCATCTTTGAGTCTCTTAAGATCTCGCTTGCATTTTAGTTACAAGGATGGGGTTGATTTGCCTTTTTTTCTACCTAAAGGGCTTGGTGTGAGGCTCCAAAGGTATCACATGCTGAAAAAATCCTCTCTATACGTTTTCAACTCATAATAAGACCATGCCAAATAGTCCTTATATTTTCTTAATAATTTGGTATAGGCATGTTTTCATCTCGCATCTAAATTACATCGCCCAACCAAAAATTCCTTAGATCTTGGAAAGTTCTTAAGTTGCATTCAGTTACTCCTCTTAGAGTATGGGGGGGATTTCTCACAGCTCTGTTAACACCATCAAAAGTAGATTCAAGGTTTACCAACCCTCTTGGGATTGTGTTAGTATTAAAATGAATCATCTCCTTCCCAAACATGGTCTCTTTTCCATCACACACCTCTATCATAGGATCAAGATCAATAAATTGATTAACAAACTCATGTTTGAAACTTAGGAATTTCATGATGTAACATTCATCATTAAATAATTTCAAATGTTTAATATTGTCAGGTATGGAAGAAAAACAAGCATTTCAACCTCAAACTTACAAGATATGGGGATATAACTTCTTTATCACGGGAAAAATAATGAAGTTCGGGGCCTAAAAGCATGAAGTGAGAGTTTTGCAAAGTCAAAGGGAGTGTGTAAAATAAAAATAGGAGGGATTTGGATCTTGTTCTTAATTTTGAAGCAACTATATATCATCAAAGACATATTTTATCAAATTTTACACCATGTAATTTTTAGGTGCATACAATGATCAATCTCCGATTGTGTCGAAGAAGAAACCAAAGTGGAAGATGATGTTGAGTACATATGACCCAACACCAAAGAGTAGAGGTGTTAAATCACCCCATTAAGAGGGAAGAGAAATATGCAAAGTATTTTAAGAACCCCGATATCTTACCACACAAATATATAGAGGAAAGGGAAGATAATCTATGATGAACTTAGCTACTTTAATGCCTTCTATACCAATTGAACACACCACAATAAATAGATCTAGGTCAGATTTTTTAACCAAACCAAAATGTAAAAATGGAATGGATGCTCCATACCCCCACCATGTGTTGTACAATTTATTGTAATTATCAAAATGAAAAAGGCCTATGCTCCGAACATTGTATCTATAATTTTATTTGATTTGTGTAATGGAGAAGGAATGAAGTACTCATGCCCCTTTAATTTTACTTTGAACTCTGTCATTTATATATGAATATATACCATAAGTTTGTAAATGTATGTAATATTATGAAACTATTGGGATTTTTGATAATTTCCCCCAGGGTTTGGAATGCCCAATGAGAGTCTATACCGTAGTATAATCTCGACTTAAATTGTATAATTATTTACAAATTTGAATTTTACCATTTTTTTAATATGTAATTTTTCTAAGGCTATGGAATTTGTATAGTTTTGTATTTGAACCTTGTAGTCTACTTATAATAGTTGTAGATGTAGAATATATCTCGATGAATGCCCCCTCTTTCGATGCATATGTGATAAAACCTTTGACCACATAATTTAAAAGAAATGATGTGTACCCATGTTGAATAAATATGATAATCTACATTAGATTCGACGTAAAGGTTATAGTGGCAGCCACCATTAGGATTGTGTTCATGTAAAGGGCTATGCATGGTGGATACCATGACACACAAAACAACATGCAACAAACAAGAGTACAAATATTAATCATGTGTTATATAGTAAAACAAGTGTGGAGGAAAAGTAATAGTCAATCTAGTTGGTATAAACAATAGTATGTAGTAGAGTCATATCAATTCATAAAATCACAAACATGTGACACCCACAACGTCACAAGATAATCATAGTGAAGCCACATAGTCTACATAGAAACAAGTACACACAAACAAAAGAGGTATAGAGCCACAAACATGGGACACCTACAATATCCTAAGAAATTGAAGGCACATAAGATGCATATAATGAGAAAGTAAGTAGTTAAGTATGCATGTAAGAAAGAAATCTAAAAACAAGTATAACAAATAATAGTGAAAAAACACATAGATCAAGATATGTTAGAACTAAACAAGACACACATGTTACTCCTGTTAGTCCAAAAGATAATATACATGGAATACGAGAAATGGGACATAATGTGGAATTTAAAGTAAGCTGAAATGAAACAATATCATTTGAATAGTGTATGAGATGCCCCCAAATGATTAACATCATAGAGAAGGGACCAAGCCGACATCTCTCATCATGTATCACTTTGTGTATGTCCTACACGAAGCTCAACATACTTCATGAATGCATGTGTAAAGTGTGTATAGAAAAATATGCTATATATAAAACTAAAATGAAAAATGACACATACAAAGTGCAAGCTAGAAAATCAAGTAATGTATATGTCTTGATTGTGTATTCATGCACATATTCAAATGTTTTTGTATTATATGATTATTTTAGTGTTTTTTTTTTTTTTTTAAAAAAAATTAGCTATGTACATGGAAAGGGGTAGACAAGAGATACTAGAAGAGGGTCTCGTTAGGAGGTGAGGCAGACCCATAAAATGAAGGAGGCTCAAGTCTAAAATATACCATTGTAAAAGTGTATAATCTGTGTAGTAGTCATAACATGTACCATATAAGACCTAATATGGAAAGACCTATTAGGAATAAAATGTGTAGTAGAAGACCTAGTAGGAGGATAGAGAGGGATACAACTACTAGAAGAAGCATGTGTAATAAAAAAGTAGAAAGAGGCCTATGAGATAAAGATCCACTAACATAAACATGTTTAATAACAGACCTATGAGATAAAGAGCCATTAGTAGAAGCATGTGTAATAATAGACTGTTACGAGACCTAGGAGGTAAAGAGCCTACTATACCCTTAATCCTATATCATATCTTGGGATATGTATAGCCAATCAAGCTAATATAATATCTTGACATATCATATCTCATTTATTCATGCTTTCATATGTTTAGTAGGTCACCCTAGGTGGTTTACATAACATAGTAGGGTATATATATGAAATAGTAACTAGTAGATGGACATCATATTAAGTACTCAAGTCTTATTGTATGGTTTGGAAGTTTCCCCCTCAAAGTATCTAAGTCTTTATACTTTCATATTGTGATATTTTCTATCTATTTTAGTTTATTTGTGTTCTATTGTTGTTGATATTCATAACTATCTAAGTAATTTCATTACAAGTGGTATCGTAGCTCAATTCGAGCAAAAATTAGTCCAAAACTCTAATTTTTGGGGTTCACCTATATATCTCAATCCAAGTGAATTTTCTTCAATTTTTTAAATTTAAATTGAGATATAATTAATTCACATTACCCTCATAATTTTATCCGATTTTGATATGTCATGTGGAAGTTATACTCATTTTATGTGTTTCCACAAATTCTCTCCATATGCCACAAATGGTGGAATTTTCCTAAATTATTTACATTTTTGGAAATTTATCTAAATTTTAATTAGGGTTTATTATTGGGGTTTTGGTCCATAGGGCAACATCATCTAAAAATGTAAACCTTAATCGCCATGGTAGGGAGATCTACTAGTGGCAAAGGGAAATGGTCTGCCACTCTAGGGAAAAATCCTAACAAAGAGGAGGTTGAATAAAATTTTGAATGGGGTGGAACTTGTGATTTTATGTCCTCTTTGGTGGATGGAAAAATATAACCCTTGATAAAGAGTTGGAAAACCATGAAAGGAGAGGCCAACTTGATGTGTCATAACATGCAAGGAGAGATGGATACATTGGAAGGTGATATGGATAATATGTCCAAACACATTAAGGGAGATATGGATGATACATCTAAAATCATTAAGGGAGATATGACTAAGATATCTAAAAGCATAAAGAAATATATGGCTAATATTTTTAAAAACATTGAGTTTTTATCCTCTTAAATAACTCAAGGAGGATCCAATGGACATTCTCTTTATGATTCAAAATGTGGTATGAGCACATTTCTCGAGGCCAACGTTAATTCTAGGTTGTATAACTTACTCCCAAAGGAGGACATATGTAAGTTTTACGTAAAGGACCCGCTCAAATGAATCAACTAAATGTAAAATTTCTTTGATCTACATCAGATCTCATGTGATAAGAATGTTACTATGGATTATCTATATCTAAAAACTAAATAATTCACTTAATATTGATGGTTGTGTTATCAAAATAAAAATAAGGCTCTCAGTGTCACTTGGTTAATTTTTATGGAGGAGATGCAAACACACTATAGTAGTAGTGTGGTGAGAACTAATTCAACCAACTAACAAAGTTTTGGCATGTAGGGTTAGTGGAGGATTTTATTTAGAACTTTCATAACTTATCCTAGTGCATGGATATAATTATATATGATAATATGAATGACCTATTTCTAGGCGGTCTTAAGAATCACATCCAACATGAGGTACAAATGTTAAATTTAGTCGATGTTTTGATTCTACTATCATGGCATGCATGGCTAAATAAAAATTCCTATCCATGAAGGGGAATAATTTTTCTCACATTAGAGATTGTATCACCTCAATACCATCATTCCCTCAAGCTACCCAATTGAATCCTCAACAAATTGAAGAGAAACAATAAAAGGGTGATGTTTATGTTGTGATATAAATAAATGGAACAAAGGACATAAATGTGATGAGAAGAAAGTGTTCTAAATTAAGGGGGCTTAATGAGGATAAAGAATATGATGAAGCATTTCATGAAGAAGAAGAGGTTGCTGAGGTAGATGTTGATGAACCTAATCTAATTATCTCTTACCATGAAATTTCAGGCATTATCATTGTACAAACTCTCAAGGTGATCATCGAGTTTGTAAAAAATAAAGGATGAAAATGTTAATTGAATATGGGGAGCAGGTTGGAAGTATGAAATTATAAATTCAACCTCCCACACCCTTGAAAGTAATCTCCATTATTTTAATCAATTCATTTTGAGGTTCTGTTCCATCCATTTGTAAATAAATATTGATTAAAATCCTCTTCCGAGGAATGAGTTGGCCACTCATTCCAAGGAAGATGGATCTGTATGTTTATGTTTTTTTCTATTATGTAATTATATTTTTGTTGTATTTTTATTTGTACCATGTAATTATTCCTTTGGTGTACATTTTTTTGTAAACATACAGGTGTATTATGTGTTTATCATTTCTTTCCAGTTCAAAAATTTCCCTTCCTTACAAGTTTTATTTCATTTCATGTAAGTTTGCTTTCCTTTCATGCAAGTGTTTTAATTTTATGCAAGTGTGCCTTAATTCCATGCAAGTGTGACATTCAATTTCTTGTAAATTATGTTTCTAATTCTTGCAAGTGTGCTTTTTAATTCATGCAAGTGTGGATTTTGGGTAGTGGGAATTGTTGCCAAATATCTCTTTCTCTTATTGCATCTTTGCCATAGACACCAGCTTTAGATTGGTATTCTTTAATGAAGATGATTGACGGCCCTCATCATTTTGGGGCCATTTCCAGGAACATGGTGTTATTATGGGATTCAAAATTTTCTAAGAGAATTGTCTAGTGACAATAGATAAACAAGTTCCTTGTGAGAGGGAATGTCTCTTAGAATATTTTGTGATAGGAGATACTTAGTTGATGTCTTTAGATTTATTTTCCTACAAAATAGATTAGATTTATTTTCCTACAAAATAGATTAGATTTATTTTCTTACAAAAGTAGATTAGAATTTATTTTCTGTAAATATCTTGGAATTTAATTTTCGCAAATAGGATTTAGATCCCCCATCTCATACTAACACAATTGTGTAGAAAAATGTAACTACTAACATTATTATGAAGGAAGAATTGAATGTTGATGTAAGTGGTGAGAAATCTAAGATGGTTAAAATCTACAATGGGATTGCATTCCTCGGGGGAAACATCATAACATGCTTCAAATCAGTCAAATATATTGTATGACACATAAAACAACTTCTGAATTTTGCATGGATAAAGGAGCCACACTCTAAACATTGATGGTAAGTCCTATATCACAGATTTTTAGGAAAAAGATGAAACTTTAAAAAATCGGTTTGTATCTATGTTTGGAATGAATCTTGAAAAATTGATTGTAATAATTAAGGAGTTTTTTCATGAAATGAACACGCCTTAATAGATTTGGTTATATGCACAAATTTGTTAACCTGTTTTAGGATTGACATGCATGCAATCAAAAGAGGAAATCATGCATGTGATCAAGATTATAAGAGAAAATGATGTAAAATTTTAGGAGAAGATCATGGAAATAATAGTTACAATGGATCTAAAAGATTTGGGTAGTCAACGATTTTTATTGCCATCATTTAACTCCTCCTCCCAAAATTAACATATAACCATGCTATATTTTTAAGTATTCATAAATTTAGATTTCACCTTCCTTGTACAAATAAAAATAGTTTTTGTACACGGTTCATAAATAAAATAATTGATGAAATTTCATTTCATTTCACTCCATCCATATTCAAGAATTAGTTGAAACCATATACATCATCATAATAAGAGAACTTATCTGAGGAAGTTCTTATTTTTCACAATAATATTCCATTATTAATAATACTAATTCTTGAGCCATCAATCACTCTTAAGTAGGCTGGAATAATTTCTTCCATATGTATTCAAATTTTCCTCTTAATACTTATATTGTTGATAATTATGCCTGATGTTATGCTTGTATGGAAAGGATTTATTTATTTCAAATTTTTACAGGAGACTAATCTTATGATAAGGAATGTTTTCAAAGATAATAATGGATAGATTTATGTCCATAACTTCATCGAGCAGAGGTAACCTTATCTTGATTATTATCGTAAACAAAAATGATAATCAATATCAACATACATCAATCATAAATTATTAGACCAAAGATGAATAAATATCAAGAATTTTGCTATTTGTAAGCAATATGAGGATGTATTCAACTTACTGCTAATATTTCACATGTCGGCATTTCTCAAAACAAATCAAAATAGTTTTTAAAAAAGTTATTAAAAAGAAAAAAACCAACAATGAAAACCCTCTGGCGTTATTGTCAATCTTGATTTGAAAACCACTTACTTTGCACTGGACCAGAAATCTTGGAAAAATGACCTTTGATTAAAAACTAGTTTCTGGCTAGTCAAGGGAAAAAGTAAGAAAAAAATCAAAAGTTGAAAACTAGCAAATGATGGCTTTTATGAATAAAAAATAAGATACTTGGGTGTTTACTTTCGTGCTTTTGTTTCTCATAATATCAGGACTACAATTTTATCAAAGACTTTTCCCGACAATTTTCACTTTTGTTAACATGGAAGAGACAACAGAGATTGAAGTATACTAAGGTATTTTAGTCTTCTATTTTAGTTATAAATCTACTTGTAAGTTTTTTCATTACATAAGGATCCACTTTTACATCACATGCATGAGATTGAGGATGAAAAATAAGGGAAAAGAATTAGGCATATTAAATTACAATTGTTAAAAACATCTTTTGACAATCATTCCTTCAAGCCTATGCTAGAAAATATCAAAACAACAAGATTTTTTATGAGTATTATTTCTTTATGGATTCATTTTCTATGGGAAAAAGAAAAGAAAAGAAAAAGGAAACACAAGTAAATGTTGTTTTACGAAAAAATAAAAATGGTTAACATAACATGAAACTCTCCACACTAGAACCTACTCTAAAAAAATGAAGAGTAACAACAAAAATTTCACACAAGAACCTACTCTCACAAACGAAATAAAACAGTAGCAAGAGAAATTCATAGAAGATCCTATGCTAAAATCACTTAAAAAGGATCATAGGAAAACCTCCACACAAGAACATTCTTATGAATCAATGCAAAAAGAAAGATAAGAAGCAAGAGGGGCTCCACACAAGAACTTGTCCTTCAAAATAAGAAAGCATAATTTTAATGGAATGCATGAGGACATGCATGAGATTAGGCATGGGGGAGACGATGAGCCCAAAAATGGCCCATTTTATACAAGGGATGAATTATTTTTCGTGCATATATAAAGTGGATCTAAATAATTTATGAACTTATTGTTTATTTAGGATAAAAATAGAGAGTAGATTGCATGGTTATTCCTCTAGAATTTACTTTTATCTTTGTTAGCTATTTCTAATTATTATTGGGAAAAAATGTTAATTTGTGCCTATGTAGTCCATATTTTGCTATAATTTTTGAATAAGGGATTTTTGAACTAAGCTCCAGCTACAAACAACCTTTGAGGATTTTAAAGTCTCAAACTAATTTTTGGTAGTTCTATGAGCGGCACCTTAGTACAGGTTTGGGGAAAAGTGAAAAATAGTTTTCAAGAATAAACCCAAACCCAAACCTGATAGCATATTCAGATTCCTCTCAAAAAATTATGCAAGTTCAAATAAATCATATTACTTCGAGTTCATATGAAAAAGTTATATTTGTTTTACTATAGCTCCGGTGTCTAACCACATTGTTGCAGAGTCAAAGCATGTTTGCTTGATTCTAGCATGTCTAGCTATAACTTAATCCAAAAAAATCAAATGGATATTTAGAGAGAGGTTTTTGGTCACAAAAATGAGTTGAACAAAAATAACCTTCCATTTTTTTACAACTTTTACCCTTTGAAAGAAGTCTGACTTTTACTTTAGAGTCGACAACCCTAACTTCAGAGTTTTTAGGTCTAACTATGGAGTCTTGTATGACTTAATCTAGTAAATTCAAATAGATATTATGAGAGATTTTTTTACTCATAACAATGATTTTAACAAAAACATCCTTCCATTTTTCTACATCTTTCACCATTTGGAATAAATTTGACTTTTACTATGTGGAGTCTCGAGAAAAAGTGTATTAGGTCAGCACCAAAAGTTGTATAATCAGATAAAAGAAGGTCAAAGGGAAAATATGAGAGAGTTTTTATCACAACAATGTTTTGAACAAAAATCTCCTTCAAATTTTCTACAGTTGTCATCATTTATGAAAATGGGTTTTAGTATAGTTGGAGTCACAGTCAACTATTGATCTATTTATTGGGTCAATATTTATTTTCACAATAAAATGAGAGAATCAAATCATTAGGATAGATTCTCTCTACCAAATAAGAAGGAGAAAATTTGTGAGAAAATATTTTCATAATCTTCTTATTTAGTTATATAATATTTTTCCAACAATGCATCTTCCTCCATATTTTTTGGGGATTGAGATCTTAGTTAGTAGGATTGGAATAATTCAAAGATAGAAATGTATGCCCAAAATAAGGAGTGGGCTAGAAACATGCAATTATAAATTCAACTTCCCACACCTTTGAATGTAATATCCATTATTTTTGATCAATTCATTATGAGGTTTTGTTTCATCCATTTGTAAATAAGTATTGATTAAAATCCTCTTCCGAGGAATGAGTTGGCCACTTATTCCAAGGAAGATGGATCTGTATGTTTATGTTTGTTTTTCCATTCTATAATTATATTTTTATTGTATTTTTATTTTTACCATGTAATTATTCCTTTGGTGTACAATTTGTTGTAAACCTACAAGTGTATTATGTGTTTATCCTTTCTTTCCAATTCAACAATTTCCCTTCCTTGCAAGTTTTATTTTATTTCATGTAAGCATGTTTTCCTTTCATGCAAGTGTACTTTACTTCCATGCAAGTGTGACATTTAATTTCCTACAAAGTGTGTTTCTAATTCCTAGAAGTGTGCTTTTAATTCATGCAAGTGTGTATTTTGGGTAGTGGGAACCGTTACCAAATATCTCTTTCTCCTATTACATATTGTCATGGACACCAACTCTAGATTAACATTCTTTAATGAAGAGGATTGACGAACCTCATTATATTCATCTATGGCTTCTTGATGGTTTTACTCAAGTGGAAATTTAATCACATACACACACACTGAATCGCAATGAAATGAAGGGCTAGTATGCCGCCTTGTATTTTCCATACTTTTATCAAATATTTGGTTTTCTCTATGTTGATCTCACATGCATTTGCATTCATCCACAAGTCTTAGTGTACATATAATAATTGTGTCACGTTTACACCAAAATAAATCAAACACACTCATTTCATCATTTTATATGTATATCCTACACACGCACATTTATAGTCACATGCCCCCGCAAAACATAAACAATAAATAAAATAAAAGCATTGGTTAACCATTATATAGCCAATTTCACTACTAACATCACAACCACTCACACACATCAATTGAAAATAAGATGACTCATATTGTACCACAAAAAGGATGAGATCAATGTCTTATATATATATATATATATATATATATATATATATATATATATATATATATATATATATATATATATATATATATATATATATGATCCCATTTGTACATACAAAATCATTACCACATGTCCATAAAATCATGGGACCAGGCCTACTATCACTTAGATCTATATGACCTTGATAATGATCCACTCTATGGATGACCCATGTTATTCCTATGTGTCCTAGACCTAGAGCTAGATGATCTTGAAAATATGCAATGTAATATATGAGCTAATGCACTCATAGTAGTGCCTCATTGCATTTGACACATGCATCCTCTTCACAATATCTAGTTGAAACTAACACGAGCTCATGTCTCTCTTAACCACTCATGACCTAAATCATGACACTCCTGTGTTTCCATGATTGCATCTAGATGAGAAACTCACTCGGACTCGATCATGTTCTCCCTTAACCACTATGATCTCTAAATCATGGATACATCCTATGTCATATGATCACACTCCATTGTTTAACTCATAATCAATCGGACTCAATCCATGTTTCGAGTCTCGACGTGGTCACTCCAATGGTGCTCACTAACCATTTCTCTCTCATATCTCCCATATGATATTGAATCCTTCCCCCACCTCCACCAATGTATATACCTACCACTCCATCTATATTTGTTCCTAGATCATCCGACCTCAATCTATCCCCACTCTCTCCCCTCTGCTGAGACACATCTTCTATCTCTATCTCATCACCCACATTGTCACCTCTCTCGACCACTAGCCTCTTCTAACTCGCTCTACACTACATTGTTGACTTTGCACCTATGTGTCATCATCATTTTTCTTTGTTGTCTTTATATCCTCTACATCCTCCTTCATACTATCACCATCTCATGGCTCTCTCGCCTACGGATTCACCCCTATTACATGACCCTTTGACCCACAAGTACCCATTATGTATCAAGGTATCGTGTGGTACCTGCATCATCCCCTTTGATGAAATCTATTAGAGCATCATCATCATAACATTTCACCTCATACACTAACAATGATCACCCATTCCACTCAATCGTAAGTATCTAACCATATTTGGTGGTAATCCCTATTATAGCCTAAAATGCTTCATCACTCGCCCATATTACACTAGCTTTGTCTCTCATGTCCATCTCCTAATCACCCATCTATCCATCCACACCCGTCGTAGTTGTACCACATCCTCTTGCCATCCCACAAACCCAACCGGATCCTTATACGATCTCTCGTATAATATCATTCAGCTCCAAACTCTCTAACATATGTCAATAGTAATCTAGCACGCCCTCATATGGCCTATGTTTGAACAACTCCTTATCCATCCTTCACCATAGATAGGATGGTGACTCCACTAAGAACTTCTCATGGATAGAGTATGTAAACCCACATATCATGTCCAATACTATATGCTCTCATGCCCACGCTGCAACATGACCCCATACTCAAACCTACCCTTAGTTGGCTAGTGTATTGTTACAACTTTGAATATTTCTACATCAGTAATGTATACCCCATGAATAACTACAACACTCTCTATCACTCCACCAACACCTCACACAACCCCCATGGAAATGTATGCCCTGCTGAATTTGGAAAAATGATATTGTAAATAAAGTTGTACATATATGCCATCACTTATTTACACTGTACCCCGATCATACAACTCACAATATTTAAATCACCCACTCTCAATCTCGATCCCATATACCACATGACCATAAAACCTCCACAATATCATGTATTGCATCATAGGATATTCCACCAAGACCACCTTCTCACCCTCAATCGAATAAGGAATAGCCTCCATACATCCTCTAGTGTGATCGTCATCTCACCAGTCACCAGATGAAATGTATTTGTATCACTATCCTATCTCTTTAACAACATTGTTAGCAAGTGTCTATCCATGGTAACCTTCTTAATCCATGTAATTTAAAATAATCAACTCTTTGTAATAGCTCCATCTATGAATGTGTCATCTCTGTCATAATCTATACATAAAAATTAAAAAATTGTTTTGCAATGTCACCGGTGCATGAGACCTTGCATCCAAAAATCACACCCTTTATCAATCTCATATTCAATAATATCACCTCTCGACTTTCACCTTCGGTGGTTGTAGTTTGGTCACAGTGGGGCGGTAACGTGGTCATAGTAAAGTTGTGGTGCGGTTACAACACGATCGTCGACCACCATAGTAGTCTCACAAATCAATAAAATTCAAAACTATCCAAAGAAATAAAAAATATACACAAAAATAAGCCTACCTCTCGTGGGGTAGCTCTCTACCTCTATTTCAATCACTCACACAAGAGTGTCATATCTACCACTCCTCTCTCCTCCATGGTCCCCATGTGTCTAAATGCGCCCTCCTTTACACCCCATACCACTATATGTGTCGTTCCAATGACCCAAACCACACCCTAGTCTCAACATGATCGCACCGTGAATCGCCCTTAACCCCACCACCTAACCCTCTACCACCAATTTACCATACACACCTGAACCACTTTGCCCCTACTCATGCACACAACCGGGAACTACTCTAACCGACCATATTCCCACCTCTCACCTCTCGTTTGATGCCCTCCTCGCGACCTCCACCCTACATGTAGATAGTGCCCACAACCTATCTTGCAACTCTTACCTCCGCCAAATGCAATCCTTGTGGCCTCCACTCTACATGCGGATCACGCTCGTAACCCACATCTTGCACCTCCACCATAACCCTCCCTCTCTCCACACCTTTATTGCACCCATACCTCACCCTAGCTCATTACCCCCTTCTAGCCCCGGATCATACACGACTCACCCCAACCGAGTCACATCTTTGACTCGGACTGACCTTAACACCCATTGCACTAGCCTCCTACTACAATGTTGGTCACTATGGTGATCAACATAACTCCCTATGACTCTAGATCCCGATCCCTAACCCTTTATCTTCCTCACGAGTCACTCACACAATTATCTTCTTCCCCATCCCAACTCCCTATAACATGAGTCACTCACGTAACTTTATTCTTCCCCCATCGCCACTCATAATCCCTCTCAAATCACTCACGTGACTCCTCTTAACCCGACCATGATTTCCCCCAACCCCCTCCTACCTCATCTCAAGCCCAACTAAACCTTACATGCTCACAACTTGTTCTAATTTGCACTTATGAGTTACCCTCAATCTTACTTGTTCATAACTTGATATGAGTCGCACTTGTGACTTGCCCTCACCCCTATACCACCCATCCCTTAGTCACACTTTCAAATACACCACTCCATACCTTAACCTACCCCCGCCCGATATGACTCACCTCGGCCTCGAAATTAAAACTCCCCACCTAATCCCAACCTACCTTACCCACCTAGACCCCCCAGTCACACTCGGGACTAGGCACCCAACTTTACTCACCTCACCCCAAAGTCAATCATCTTTATGCTCCCTCACCACTCCTCTAGTCACAATAGTGAATTATTCTCCCCACTCATTACCCACCTTTTATCCCCATCTAACCCCTCGCCCTAGCAGCCCACTACCCTTTTGGTTGTTACATCAACTAGTGTAACTCATTAACCTTAACCCTCCCACGAACCCAACTCCTATCGGTTATTACAATGACCGATATACTCATCAACTCAATGAATCCCTAATCTACCCCATTGATCGCTATGGAGACCGCTCGACCTGATAGCCCCCATTTAACTCCCACTCCCTAACAACATTGACTCAACTCCCCTTCCCCACTAACTCAATTCCCTCTCCCGTATGACTTATCCCCAACTTAACTTACCATCTCCCACCATTTCACCCCCTCCCTACCAAGTCACCCATACGACCGACCCTTAACTCACTTGATCTCTTCCAAATGGCTGCATTTACCAAATCATCCTCAAATATGCGCCAAATAAGTACAAACAACATCCATACCCCCATTAAAAAAATTCTTGGTCCCTAGCGTGACACCGTAGGGTATGCTTTTCACCTTCATCATTTATACCTCAAGCCCCGTGCGCACTCTGGCTCATCTTTACGTATGATCTTCCCTCATGTGCAAGCCGCTCCACCCCGCACATACTGGCATCATGTGCGCTCTCGCTTCGCCCTTGTGCATGTTTTTCCCTCACGCCCACCTTTACACACACTTCGCCTTATGCACCTTCCACCTTACACACACTTCACCCTCATGTTCACTCAACTTTTCCCTCGTGCACACTTTGTTCTACCCTCAAATGCGCTCCACTCTTCCCTTATGTGTTCTCTTCCTTTCATACACTCCACTCCACCCTTACATGCACTCTAGTCCACTCTCCCATGCACCCTTTACTCACACATGTTTCGATTTACTCTATAATTCTCTTTTCATTCACCATTTCCATCATTTTTATCTCACATTTTCTCACCCCTTTAAGTTGGGGAAAAATTTATCTCATGCTCTCTTAATTGTATCCAACGCGTTTTACACATCTATCATCACATTTTTATCTACACATGGTTGGGGCAACATTGTCCTTTCTTCCACTCATCATGCCTTCACCAAGGTTCATTTTTCTATTATTTAACTTTCACTTTTCATCTTGTGTTATGTCGGGCACTTTGTGGATCAAAAGCCCGACACTTGAGGGGGTATATCATATCAAACCCTTATCATCAAATCTTATGAAACTCAATCATCAAAACATCTTAGTCAATTAACTCAATAGTATTTTCCTTATGAAATTAACCTATCAATCCTTTCAGAGACTCTAGTTGAAGTGGGCCATCGATCACATTTTTAGGTTCCTATTTATCTAATCAACCATCTAAGCCCACCGCTATGACAACCATTGGCATAAGGTTAGATGACACCCATCTCATCTTTAGTTTTTGTATTGCATCCTACTTGCTACAACACACAACCCAAAAAGGGGAAAATTTTAGACACTAGAAAACACACCTTGCACATAAGTATCCTATTCAAAAATACCAAAAACATCATAAAACATAGTAATCCCAAAAAAACTCCCACAAAAACAACTAAAAATATATAAAACCCCATAAAATGGTGATAAAATACACCTCATCACTCATTTACTAACCCTCACCCACTCACATTTAATTTTTTCCATCTCACCTACCCATTTACATGCCCAATGTACTATGAACCCTCATCATTTCACCAATATATACACATTGCACCCATGTGTTTCATAGTCCCCTATAAATTCAAAAACTATAGAACACCAGTCACCCCCATCATTCATACCCCCGAATATTTATGTACTAGAGCCCATACTTGAGTTTTTATTTCTCTTTCTCATATATTTCGGTATTACAAGTCTTAGAGAGGTAAAGGCGGATCACAAAGGTGTAACTTGCTGCATCATTATTTTAGCAAAATTTCAACACACGGGTGTCATGCAATTACAATGGATTGTTATCTCCATGTGATTTTCGGTGAATCCAAACTACTAGCCTATAACTGAGTTAGGTATACTATTTCAATTTCATGCATTATTTTATAATTTTACTTTAATAAAATTCATTTTATCTCCTTAAATGGTTAGGAATCTTACCAAGGTAGGTCCCCTAACCACAAATAACAACTAATTTTTTTCCAAGTGTGCCTGTGTGCAAGTTATAGATTCAGATCAAGAAGTTTTCTACCCACTTTATTCATTAAATAACCCGTGATTTTCCCTCACGTTTTTAATGGCTGCGTAATCCTATTATTTTTAGTAGCATCGGTTTCATGATTATTGTATCAAATAATACATGTTACAAGTGATCCAAATCTAGGAATTTAGAAATATGTGTATGCAAAATTGTTATGCGGTATGAAGCACACATAAGGAAGAAGTGTGTTAGATGCACAACTAATGTGGCACAACCTAGTAACATAAGTGATGAATGTGGCTAGAAGAGTGGGGGAAGAAAAACACAGTCCACATGGATTATGGTGCATACATACAAATCAATTTTATCATGACCCATTTAAGAATAAATTCAAAAACATAAAAGGAGTGGGAATTAGAAGTGGGAATTGAAAGTGGGAAATAGTTGGCAATCACTTAGAAATGAATTAAAAGAGTAGAGAAGTAAGTGTTCACACATGTCAAATATTAATTGAATGGACAAACCATTGTCACAAAGAGTTATATGAGGAGAAAGGGAATCATTCGTAAAAATATTGGCATTTTCAAACTTTTAGAGCTTCAAGTAAAAAGACACGTGATATCTCGTAGAAAAGAGTTGAGCACACAAACCAGATGCATTCCATAATTTTTAAACATTGTGATCTCAAAGACACATAGATACAGGGGAATAAGAAGGAAATATACCAATAGAGGTATAGTTTATAGCTTACATAGTCTTCACTCACCATTGTCGAGCAATATTAATTTGGAGGTCGATCTCTTCTAATAAGACAAGGGGTTTCGGGGTCCTTAACCACCTTAGAGTAAAGAAATGAGTATCTAGGATAAGGTAGTGCTCGGATAGAATCATACTTGGGAATTTATCCGAGTTAAGTTCCACACAAGAATCTAGTTCCTCTAGTGATTCAAGTTTGTCGGGAAAATCAAACTACTTGATATTGGAAGAAGAAGAAGAAATAGTCCTGATAAAAGAGATCAACTACTTAGATGAGGAATAAAAGAGAAGTAATACTCGATTCTACTTGTGGGATCTATAAAAATAATGGTACAAAATGAAACCTAGAAGAAATGTGAAATTCAAGGCTAAAAATTCCATGCCCAAAAAAGTATGTTCTCATAAATGTAATATATAGACTTTATGGTATGGGGAGAGGATTAGAAGTGCATGGTGACAATGTGAAAAATCACATATATTAACGATCGTATACTAAGAATAGAGGCAACACTCACCAAATATTACATGAAATATACTGGAAAAATATTTTTGATGTAAATATCATCTTTGAAAATAATGTCATGCATGTGCTTTAGAAGATGTTCGAGTGTTGTAACTATTTGAGTTGCCATATTTTGGAAATCCTAAGGATGTTGTTCATTTGATGATTTCCTTCATGCTTTATATTTTGTAAGATGAATAATGGAGCTCACAACCTCTTGCGTTAGTAATGCCATTGGGTTAGTTTACACTAAAGAAGACCTTGTCCTAGACTTGCACGATGATAATGAGATCGAGAAGGGGACTTGTTGAAATACAAGAGAGGAGGATACACCTTCCCTATTGTAAGCATTTCTAATCTAAAAAATGGTTATAATACACACCCCAAAGGGGGAATTCATGCGGTCACAATTCTTATTCTATTGGTCTTCAATGAAATAGGTGGACCTAAAGGAGAAGGGGAGATAACATGGAAGTAGACCATTTGAGGAAAATTTATATTAGTACAATGTAAAGAGTACCTCAATCCTTCCACAATCACCAAATTATACAATGTGAAGTTAGATAATTGGTTGAAAAATGTAAATGATGCCCTTAAACATGAGTGGCGCATCCCGGGCTTCTACTAGACCTAGTAAAGGGACACTCACAATTCACGGTGATGCAACATTACTAATCGGTGTGCATAACCCTAAAAGACAATAACATGGCTTCATGGGAAAAACTACTTTTTGGGTTCACCCAAGTATTTTGTTTGATCCAAAATCATATCACAAATACAAAAATAAATTATCTTGAAGTGAAAC
Source organism: Taxus wallichiana var. yunnanensis (assembly GCA_018340775.1). Classification (NCBI taxonomy): domain Eukaryota; kingdom Viridiplantae; phylum Streptophyta; class Pinopsida; order Cupressales; family Taxaceae; genus Taxus; species Taxus wallichiana. Next base: position 591,198,633 of record CM031238.1, on the reverse strand, counting down.
ATATAGATATTTGGCACTCGTATCCTCACGGACATAATATGTATATCTCGGGAAAGACTGTGTATGTATAAATGTAGGAGACTAACCTCTATGACATTGATTGATAACAAAAATTATTGTGAATAATCGGGCATGTTGACTATACTAATTTTTAAAGCCCAAGTCCAAGCGCAGAGGGAGGATTGTAGTAGTAAGAAGATGATGACGAGGAGATGCACCTACAAAAGAAAAGGGGGTCAATTAAGAAAAAGGAAAAAGGACAAATAAATTAAGTGCGCCCCCTAAGGCTACTAGAATGTGTCAATGGTAAAGAAGAAGAAGAAGAAGGGTAGGATCCAGGTGATATTCTAGTCATCAAACAACAAAGAAGAATTTTTCAAACAAGTGTGCATCATGAATCCTTTGTGCACACTGAAGTGCACCCTTTATACACCATATTTTTAACTCTTATTAACCATTTATTTTTTACGGTGGTTTCGATATATTCTCCTTTTGAATAGGTGCCTCATGGGGCTTATTGAAATTGGGGTGTGATCAAGCTGGGTCGTGGTTAAGACCAAAACATTTGATATATGATATCATTTTCCTTATTTATTATAGCTTTTCCTCATTGCTTCCCTTTGTTGACAAATTACACCCATTATGTCCATTTGTCACATTATGTCCACTTCCTTCTTCTTGTTGCATTTTATTATTATTACTTTTTGTCACCATAGACCTTTGTCATTTATCTTCATTCCCCTCATGGAATCCATTCCTTGTGATTTACACCCATTGACCTTAGGGTTTCCTCAAGGCCGACACCTTCACCCATGGGAAATGGTGTATATTTTGGATTTTCCATAGTAAATGCCTTGAACCATGGGAAATGGCATCGGGTATATATACTTGACAAAACTAATATTAAACACACCCAATTTACAATATTTTCTTATACATCGACGTGTTCTTTTTCACACTATTTTACACTTATTTGCTGATTTGGAGTCTTGGAGTTTACCTCTTATGAATTTTGGGTCATCATAGTGAGTTAGAGTTGGAGATCTTCGTATGATATTTACCCCTCTACACGTATAATGATTATCTCTTTATTATTATCTCTAGGGAGGATTATGTTTCAATGGTCGCACACATACACACCACATGTAATTATCTCTAACTCTCTATGGCCACTTATTTTATATGTGCATGTTTTATATTGGTCAATTATTACTAGAAATTAGATTATATGTATATTTTTGTTGCTCTATTGCATTGTCTTATTATTATTGTACACATTGGCTTTATCATTACATGTATTTATCTTTATTTCTAAATCCTAGTAGGATACTTATCTTTATCTTAGTCATAGGCCTTAGAAACCTACATTTATCCTATGGTTAGGGTTACTATCTTATAGAATTATGACACTAGAACTCCCTAAGCACGTTTGTATTTGCAAAGTGTGGTTGGTCTTATATTAGATCCATGTGTTTGAAAACCCGATCGGGAACCTATATTTTACCAATCATACATTTATAAATCATATTTTTACATTTATTAACCATTTATTTTGTCCATGGGTCATTGATGTATTCTCCTCCTCAGCATGTGCCTCAAGGGCCTCCTGAGATTGGGGTGTGATCATACTTATCCATGTGGGATAGACAACAACATTTGAGAGATGTTTCTATTCAACTTAGTTACCCTACATTTTTCGTATTGCTTCCCTTTGTTCACACATTGCACCCATTATGTCTACTTTTTTCTTCTTATTGCACACTATTATCCTTACTTTCGGTCACCCCGACCTTCATCATTTACCCTCAAAACGTCCTTTCCTTCATTCCTCAACTTTTAGTCCCTTTAACCTTAGGGTTTCCCCTAAGGCCAACGTCATTACTGATGTCTATTTTGGCTTCTCCATAGCCAATGCCTTTTCTCGATGTGCAAAGACATCAGGTATAAATATTTGACCAAACTACCATTAAACAAACCCAATTTACATTATTTTTGAATACATATACTTGCACTTTCTCACATTATTTCACACTTATTTGTTAACTTAGAGTATTGGAGTTTACCTCTTATTCATTTTTTTCATCATAGTAAGTTAGGCGTGGAGATCTTATTTTTAAGATTTTTCCTTCTCCACCCATAATTTATCTCTCTCGGTGTTATTATATGTGAGGATTATGCATTAATGGTCACATAGATACTAAAGGTAAGTGTTTCTAACTCTCTTTTGTCTCATATTCTATATTTTAATGTTGTATATTGGTCATTCATTTTTATAGATTAGAGTATCTATATGTTTACTTTACTCTATTACATTGTATAATTACTATTTCACCCCTTAGCTTTATCCATCCCTTTGTTCACATTTATTTTGAATCATAGTAGGATACCTATATTTATCTTAGTTGTTGGCCTTAGAAACCTATAACTATTATAGGGTTAGGGTTATTATCCTCTATAATTATGACACTAACACTCCCTTAGCACCTTTTGTTTACACAATATGGCTCTTCTTATATTAGATACTTATATTTGAGAACCCATATAATAACCTCTCTTTTACCCATCATACGCTCTGGTTAACCTGATATGAATCTTACTCTTCTTCCAACTACGTTAGACTCACCCTCTTTTAGTTTTTCTACTTTTCTAAATACTATCATTCCCTATGCAGAACCCTATTGTGTGGCTGATCATTTATAATATCTAATTACTTTTTCCAACACCATTGTACCCTATAAAAAAATTCCTATAGGGCTGATTCCATTCAAAATTTTCCTTCATATAGTTGGCTCCTCCCACGATGCTATTGGTCCTAATACAAGCTTATTGCATGATTTATCTCATCGGTAAAACATTTCCAGTAATCCTTATCTAGGAATATCTACTCCATCATGGAATACTTGCTCAATGATTCCACTACATCCTCATTGTGTGCATGGTTTTGTTTAACTAAGTTAAGAAAATTAGAACTAACACCTAGTAGTCCTAATAACAAAGTTAAATCAAAATCTAAACACCATCACGTTAAGAGCTAAGAAAGATTAAATAACAACATTATTGCATCATAACTTTGAAATGGAAATCAAACTAACATGTTAATTATTAAAACCTCTACTCTTTAGATCACCAAAACAACTAAATTGAACCTAGGTAGATTCATGGCAATCAAAGTTGATTGTTTGATCTTTAAGGGATTAGGAATGGAAGCTCATCAAAGCATGGCTACAAGACCACTTTGATTATTTCCATATGACCCAAAATCTTAAATGGATGAAATGCAAGAATGAGGATTAGCTCTTCCAATGGTGAAATGCTTAAGGATGACAAAAGGCTTATAGTGTATGTACTATATGCTTTCTTTTGTTTCTCAAGAATTAGGTGTAAGTGTAAAGGTAGGAGGAGGGCTCTTTATATAGCCCAATGGATAAAGGAATCTCTACATCCCTTTGCATGTGGGATAATAGAGATGTTGAGTTAGTTGTGGATAAGGGGGGTTTAGAAAGGGTTGAGTTAACTTTAAAAGAGTTTAGCTTGTCCTTTAGTGACTCATGGATAAAGGGGGTTTATTAATTAACCAAAGTGATTAATTAATAGGTGTGCAAGCTTATAAAAGCTTTTTAGAGGAATATTAGCATGATTTAGACTATAGAAGGGAATTAAATCAACTAAATAATGATTTATTGATTTAATGAAAGGGGAAGCTAATTAATTAATAATAATTAATTAGTCTAGATAGAAGGAAGGATTAATTAACGGAAGGTTGTTAATTAGGGTATTTTTTGAATAGAAGACTTAATTAATTAACGTAATGTAATTAATTAATGATGATAGGAGAGAAGATGAGCATTATTGACGATATGTCACCAATTTGTAGGAAAGGGGATAATTAGCACAATTTAAGTATTTAAATTGTTCAGGAGTTAAATTATAGGTGTTTATAATTGCCCCTCTTTGGGGTGGCTTAAAGAACACCACTTTAAAGATAATAGACGGAGAAAATTTTGAAGGGTTAGAAGAAAAATTATTAGAGTGAGAGATTCCCCCTCGAGTGTCGGTGCGGTGATGAAGGAAGACTATCGATGATCGAAAAAGGTGAGAAATGGATAGAAGAAAGGAGAGGAGCAGGATGCCCTAGGTGAAGCGAGAATAATACTGAGTTGACAGGAGGGTGATGTAGAAGAAATATGGGGGAGTAGAGAGAAGAACTAGCTTTCATCCTTTTCATTAAAACAATTGTATTGTCATCATATTTCTAAAGATCTACGTCATCGGTCCTTATTAAAAATGTAAGCATACGACAAAAGTAGAATGACATGAAAAGCCATACTATGAACAATTATCCATTGCTAAAAACACCAACTCCATGCAACATACAAAATGTAATGCAATATGAGAAAGTAAACGATGCATAAATCCTTACTGCAACATACATAATGCAATGTAATACGAGAAAGTAAACAATCCAACCTACAGAGAAACATAATGTAATGTTTTTGTTATCAAGCTTTGATTTTGACCTGTGCAAATTAACAAAAAGGGTTAAAAGATGGTGCCCTAAGCAAGGATGCATACAAGGGGAATAACAGAGGACACTTGGGTCCTATGAAAAGAAATCGTGCACTATGAAATAGTACCAAGCAACTCGATGTGCCCCAGAGTACAAATAGAGTAAGCAAACTAGCTTTGTTGATCAAGATGATTTGCAAGTCGCACACAAGAACATATGAGAACCAAAGAGTGATGTTTTGTAGGATGATTTATATTTTTTTTTATTTTTCTCAAAACATATTTGAATGTTTTTGTGATTTTCTATAAGTTTTTGAAGCTATGTACAGGAAGACAAAGAAGCATGGATGCCCCCAACAATAGATGGGATGTACAAGGAAGAATGCCACACATAAAGGAAAGTGAAGATGTGATATGCCCCAATGATTAGGTGGGAGTATTCAAAGAAAAACTCTTCACACGTAGAAGGGGGATCAAGGCCAATATATAAAATAGGTTCAATCATGAGGGAGCAAGGATGCCCCCAACGTAAGTTGGCCAAGAAACACATGATAGAAAGGAAGTGGAAAATTGTCTTATTAAAGGGGGAAAAAGGTGTCCAAAAACATAGCAACAAGGCCATCCTATACACATGAATGTTGTAAAGGATTTCCGAAGAATAGAGGATGCTATGAAAATATTTAGAAGTCGGTTGATGAAAAAGTGATTAGCCCAAGGTACAAATCTTAAGACAAGACATGCGCTAAAGAAAGAGTTTAAACAAGGTCCAAAAAGTGACACTTGGTAACATACTAATCATGTTTACTCATCGAGATCCTGTGTGTGTGCACATGGAAATGAATCACCTATTGAAGGAAAGAGTTGATAGATAGTAAGTGAAGACATTATTCAATGTGTAGGAATGATTTAGTTTGAAAGGTGATTTGTGAATGGATTGTGGAAGGAGAGTCGTACATTGCTCCGCTGCTAGCTAGACGTCCATAGCCTCGACGGAGATGCATTTGATTCTAATCACAACATTTCTCTACTTCAGTTAGGCATCCATAGCCCCGATAAATATTATTGGAAATACCCCAAGAGAGAGTTATATATCAATTTGATTTTGTTTTTAGCTTTTGTTTTTTGATTGATTGATTTTGATTCTTTTACTTTCTGAAAACTTATTTCATCTCTCTTGTTTGACAAGGGGTTAAGAACCACTAATGGTTTGATGGAAGGATGTGAAAATGATTGTGATGACGACATTGGCTAGTTTCAATAAATATGTCCAAAATTTCTTCCCAACAAGTTTATTAGATGAGAATAGTGATAGGAATCTCTAAGAGGCCAGACATTCTTTAATTTACCAAGGTTATGAAAGACCAAGGTCAAACGGATACCATAGAGATAAATGTCACAAAATGTGTGTGAATAGGCTAACCACAATAATATTGAAGGGATGAAAATGGTAGATGAATTGCAAATGAATATGAAAGAAAGGGAAGAAAGAACATCTATGTGTATGCAATACCTTATTACGATGTTTGATCTTTGTACCTTTGATTTTGTTTTTGTAATGTTTTAATGTTTTCTCATTTTTGTATTTTTGAACTGTTTTATGATTTTTATGATTTTTAGATTTTTTTAGAAGTTGGGACCAACAATGTCAATCTATATGATAGGATCCAACAACGATGTGTGTGACTTCCTTGATAAGGAAGACTAAGCGAGTTTGTTTGTCAAGAGTGATATTATCCTCGATCTCGATGATCGTGGTGAGTTCACACTCAACAAATGACTGTGATTTGTTTTGAAACATGGGTTTTGTATGTGGGAGTTTGAGTTCCCTATCCATAGGTTTCTAAAATTTACGCCATACTTGATGGGTACGTTGGTGTGCATTTTGGAATCACATTTGGTTTTGGATTTTATGATCATTGGCATTGTTGGTAGCTTTGGATCTTTTTAGATTTTTGATCTTGGCTTGATAAAGAACTTGTCTGGGTTTCTTATAAGCTAATACTTGAATTTTCTGATCTAGAGAAGTGAGAGAATAACGTGGAAGTGTAGAATTCATGAGAGGAATGGTAGTGGGCTTGCCACAATCTTTGGTAGAAAAATAATGTGATGGATGAAAAGGATACGGTCCAAGGATTGAAGAAGATGGGCTCTTTGGGAGGTGAGCCATAGATAGAAGATAAAGGGATGTTAGGATGTGGACCAAGAATATAAGAAGAAGGGCTACTAGGACTGACCCATATATAGAAGACGAAGGGATAATAGGATGTGGCCCAATAATAAGAAGAAGGGCTACTAGGACGTGACCCATAAATAGAAGATGAAGGGCTACTAGGATGTGGCCCAAGAATAGAAGAAGAAGGGCTACTAGGATGTGACCCATAGATGTAAGATGATGGGCTACTAGGATGTGGTCCAAGAATAGAAGATGATGGAATACCCGGGGTGATCCATACATAGAAGACAAGGGGCTAGTGGGACATGCCCCAAGAATAGAAGATAGTGGACTACTCAAAAATGTCCCACAAATAACAGAGGGAGGGCTATCGAAGGTGACCCACACCTTGATGTAAATGAAGGACTACTTGGCATTGATCCCATAATATATTGTGATTGAGGAATTATGATAGATAAAGAGTGATTGGGTGATGAGAAGATAGGCCATGGATCAATGCAAGACCAAGGAGTTTCATCACATAATGAAGAATGTGAAGGTGAAAGAATAAGAGGATGATCATGTTGCATGATCTAAGGATCTTCCTCTATTTCTTGATGAAAGGAATCAACCTTTTCCTCACCACATGCGGATGCATCAAAGTCTAAAGAGAATCCTTGCTCGTAATATTCTAAAGGAATATCTTCATGTGCCCCTATAAATGCCCTAATTGTTTCTTCATTCTGAAAGAGGTCAATCAATATGAGTTGTTGATCGATCACCAGGGGTTGATTGGAAGAAAGAGGTTCACTTGGTGTGGAAGACTTAGAATATGTTTGATGATGATTGATAGAAGAAGATGATGTGGGGGATGAAGAATATGTGTAGCTAGATGTCTCAGGAGTAGAAGAAGGTGGTGTGGACCTACCTATACGATGGTATATCATCTGTAAACTAGTAGGATTAAGTCCAAAGTCTATAGATTGTGACGCATGGGTCAATTCAGACGTTTGAATAGAAGAACTTTGAGTCACATGAATCTTCAAAGAAGGAAGAATTCGTGGGGGTGATTGATGAAGAAGGTCCGAAGAAGGGGAGGACCGTGATTCAAGAATCGTATTGGATGAATAATAACAAGGGTCCTGCAAAGAAAGAGAGGACCGTGATTCAAGAATTGTATTATATTTTTTATTGGAGGGATTTGGAGTCACGCGTATCTTCAAAGGAAGAAGATGTTGTTGAGGTGACTGATAAAAGGGGTCCTGTGAAGAAAGGGAGGACCGTGACGTAGGAGTCACATTAGATGAATGATGAAGATAATTTGTGGCGACACAAATATTTAGAGGAGGAGAACATTATTTAGGTGGACTTGATAATACATGTCTTGTGAAGAAGGGGAGGACCATGACTTAGGAGTCGAATTAGATGAATATGAATAGTAGTTTGGATCCAAATAGTAGTTTGGATCTGAATCATCAAAAGAGTCGAGGAAATATTTGGATTGGAATCCTTAGAAGAAGAGGAAATGTTTGGATTAGAATTAGAAGAAGGGTGGGGGAACTCGAATAATAATTTGGATCAGAAGTGTCCAAACCATACCACCAACTATGAGATGAAGGTGGGGAATAGGTTACCCGAATGGGTTCTCTAGTGTGAAGAACCAAACGAGGTTTGGTCATGATGGGAATATTTTGATTTGTACACTGAAACTTTGATTCCTTATTGTCATATGTATAAGGGACCTTGCGATAATCAATCATTTTTGGCATGTTTTGGGTTCAAAGGTCTAGACCTAAATTATATGATCAAACTTCTTCAAAGTGAAGAAGGTTTCATGTTGATTTGGGCAACATAATGACAACCAACTAGACATTTTACAAAGATGGGGATGCTTGTGTGATTTTCCAAAAAGGGAAGCTAAGAAAAACATACATCGTGATAACGTAATTTCAACAATCCAACAAGGTTTGGACAACAAGTTGCGAGTGCAAAGAATCAAAGGCTCGAAAGGATTGTCCTTAGAAATATAAGTCTATAAGGTGAACGATCGCAAGGAACAATCATACAAGCTCAAAACACAACACCACTCAAACTTAAGTGATAAACAATGACCAAATAATAATGAATGATAAAGGATTAATGGATCAAAGTGATTGTCATAAATGGATAAGTCAAAATGACGAATGAGACACAATCACACAAATTTTGTTTGTAAACCATTTAGTCAAATGGAGTACTTCCTAAGTCTGTTTTTGGAAAGGTAGTTGGTGTTGTAAGATAATTAACAAGATGTCCCTACTTATGTCAAGTTCAAAGACATGAACAAGGCATAAGTAATAACAAGAAGTTAATGTGACCTCCAAACAAGGTATACGAGAAGCAATCCCAAATTCAATTAATACCTATATCTCAAAAAGTGTGAGTTACGATTGTGAGTGACACAACAATTTCACCAAGATATGTTAACCAAACTTTATGAGAAAGTCGGTATTGATATCAAGATGATATTGATATAACACGCACAAGTGGCAACACGTAGCACTTTTCAAAATTGAGGTAGTAATGGAATCAAACTAAAAGCTTATAGTATAACTAAAAATTGTTAAAATGTGTATAGCGTAACCTTACAATGTAGATATTTAGGTCAAGTTTACAAGAAACAAGATGTAAATACCAAAATTGTAGTGATACGATATAAACAAGGTAACCTTTCCAAGGAAGTTCAAGATGATGAACCACGCCTAACTATGATGATGATCCTGACGTGGGTATCAAGATCACAAAGGCCACCAATGATATGAATATGTCTCCACACACTTTAGATGTTTAACTTACCCAGCCGCAAACATGGATGGGCGTAAACAAACAAAAAAGTGGCAGAAACAATCAATTGATAACGCAAAGGTAGTCACTCTTCTTTTGATTAACAAATTGTCAAGAGAATGTGAGGGAAGCAGATCAAAAATGGGGATGAAAAATGTTGGCTTTACTTTGGCAGAGTTTCACCTCACCTTAAGGCAAGTGAAAAACTAAGCAAAAGTAACGCTTCTCATGTTTCATGATGAATGATGGCTCATAACTCAACACTATTTTGAAATGGTCAAAGTGGGTTCTGGCTAAAGAATATCTTCCTAGGTGGTTATCTCTTCCTAGGTGTTACAAATTTGTCTTAAGCGAGCTCGATTTACCTAAAAATTCATAATGACTAATTTGGGAGTATCTCGACTTTACTTTACCCCCTTCAAGCATAGTAGGCAACTAGTGTGTCTATGTGTACTATCACTGGGGTCACCATACGAACAACCGGTAACACTAACTCACAAGGAACAACTAGTCAAGTAGGTTGTACGGAGCACTTCCCGTTTCATCCATAAGGTTCCCTCTTGCGTGGACTACTTTGGGGTTCTGGTACCACCCCATTGTTGTAGTTGAAGGCGTTATGCTAAAGGGGTTATGTTCTAGTTGAGCGAGATAGGGACGTAACATTTTTGAAACCTTTAATACAATGTTTTGAATATGGTATTCTTTTTATCTTATTTAATTTTTATGTGGTTTGCTTGAACACCTTTTGACAACCTATACGACAACTGTATTAGTAGTTTGATTTTGTTTTGATTCCACCTTTCTTTGACAAGCATGTGTTTTGGTCATGCACAACGGGTTAGTAATTTTCCATAAAGAGAATAAACATCATTTATGATTCTCAAGATCGTCCAAGGATGCAAGAGAAGAGCATACGTGACGTGTTTTTAAAAAAACCAAGAAAATACCAAATGGAAAACACTTAATTCAAACACACCAATTTAACTCATTCCAATTCAGATATTCTCAACAATTTCAAAGCATAAAAAGACTTAAGAATCATTTCTGATTCCCAATATCGCCCCAAAGGACATGAGGGAAGAGCATACATGACCTTACTCTTATAAGCAAATATACAAAGTCTATCTAGTCTAGCAAAAGCATGTAAACATACCCTACAAAAATAGGCATTAATTAGATAAAACCTACAAAGAAGTTAGCACTTTAACACTTTAATTTGAGAAATGAAAGGCACATGTGCACCAGTTTAGGCATGTGCACGCGGGTTAGGGTGGATATGCCCCTTTGTGTTTTTCAGACTCATAATGCACCTGCGCCACCCGAGAGGTGTCTGTGCCAAGATTAGGGCATGTGTACCAAGGTAGATAAAAAGTAGTACAAAATTTTGACAGAGTGACTACACCACCCGAGAGGTGCCTACGCCATGATTAGGGCATGTGCGCAGGGTAGATAAAAATTGGTACAAAATTCTGATAGAGTGTCTGTGCCACTCGAGAGGTGCCTGTGCCCGGGTTAGGGCATGTGTGCCAACCTAACATGTTTTTCCGCTGCAGAAAGGTATAATATGAACAAAGTGTACGTGCTTGGTTTGGTGTTTCTATGTCATGGTTAGTGTGCTGCTGTGGGGATAGGGTATGTGTGCCAGGGTTTCCAAACAGAGATACAAAAATCGACAATGTGCCTTTGCCACCCAAGAGGTGCCTATGCCAAGATTAGTTCACCTACACCAGGTTAGTGCGCCGCACCCTCCTATAATCAAAGTACGGCCAAAGACACAAAAAAGCTCACAACACTTCAAATTTTAGTAAGTTAGCTCAAAATTGACAACAACCCATTAGAATGATAGCTCTAAATGAGAACCTACACATATAATACTAGAAAAATCTTAAGAAATTGAACATTATTTGCCATATGTGTATATCAAAGGTTAGCCAAAAACAATAGAATTCAAGCTAGAATGTTAAGGGACTAAGGATCCGGTCCCACCGGGCATGCCAAATGTGTGCATGGTTTTGTTTAACTAAGTTAAGATAAATAAAACTAACACCTAGTAGTATTAATAACAAAGTTAAATCAAAATATAAACACCATCACATTAAGAGCTAGGCAAGATTAAATAACAACATTATTGCATTATAACTTTGAAATGGAAATCAAACTAACATGTTAATTATCAAAACCTCTACTCTTTAGATTACCAAAACAACTAAATTGAACCTAGGTAGATTCATGGCAATCAAAGTTGATTGTTTGATCTTTAAGGGATTAGGAATGGAAGCTCATCAAAGCATGGCTACAAGACCACTTTGATTATTTCCATATGACCCAAAATCTTAAATGGATGAAATGAAAGAATGAGGCTTAGCTCTTCCAATGGTGAAATGCTTAAGGATGACAAAAGGCTTATAGTGTATGTACTATATGCTTTCTTTTGTTTCTCAAGAATTAGGTGTAAGTGTAAAGGTAGGAGGAGGGCTCTTTATATAGCCCAATGGATAGAGGAATCTCTACATCCCTTTGTATGTGGGATGTTGGGTCCCTAGAATATTGACTAAGTACACAAAGGTGAATGGGCGCGCAAGGCCTAGCTTGAAGGATGGGCGCCCAAGAAGAAGGCGCAAGGCAGGGTTCTAGGAGGGTTTTAGAAGGGCCATGTTATGAACCAAAGAGAACAAGGTCTCGGGACTTAGCCATATTTGGCGTATCGGGCAAGACATGAGAAAATTGTGACCCGATTGTGCATGCGGAATGGATAAGGTGTCACTGGAAACAGGTTGGCCTTGGAAGGAATATGCCCTGCGATGGAAGCTTCTAGAAGACCATCATGGGAAAAAGTGGAGATCTCAGGCACGAAGGAGCATGCTCTCATGGAGGACCACATTCGGACACTTGGTTCTAGATCCGAGGCTGCAGTAAAAAGGATGAGTTGGCACTTTAGGGTGCTTATGAAAACAAGCGCCCTTGAAGAAAAGGGAGATAGGAGAGATTAATAGAGAGTAGAGCTCTACATAAATGCCATGGGTGACATGTGATGTAGGTTTGGAACTGTTATAAGTAACAACAAGAGCGAGAGGATGCGCCGAAAATGAAATACCAAGGCGAGAAGAACCTGGTTTCAAGGAAGAAGTACTACATGGGAAGTACCCAAACCCTATGCATCGAAGGAGGTATATCAAGAAACCATGGATGTCATTCGGAGTCTGAGGAGAAATCTAGTGTCTAAAGGAGCAGTCTAGGAGGGAGGATCAAAGGAGGGTCGGGGCACAAAGGATGACCTGGATGAGGTCAAGGAAGTATGTAAAATGCTAAGGCAAGAGAATATTATTCCCTTGATAGGAGCATGGTTGAGAGAGAAGGTACCATGTGTTGGAGAAGAGCGTGAGAGGCAAGTCTTGCATGCAAACCTTCCCCCTCATAGCCTTGACTATGATAAGGAGATCACATTAGATGTAGTCGTGGATGGATGGATCCTTAGTAATATCCTCATTGACACAGGTGTAGAGGTCAATGTTCTCACCTTGGATGCATGACATCAGATGGGAAGACCTGCATTACAACCATCTTCAAATGTGTTGTATATGGAAAACAAATGAAGGCAATGCCCATCGGTGTCTTAAAGGATGCAACCATCACCATTCAGGGAGCTAAGTTTACTGGGGACTTTAAAGTCTTAGCACTCGCTGAGGCAGAAAATTTCTCAGCATTACTTGGGCGCTCATGATGTTATAAGAATAATGTGGATCTTCAATTCAACAAGGGATACATAAGCTTTGAGAATGAGGAGGAATGGGTCATCATACCCTGGCTGATGGAAAATCAACACCCTATACTGAACCCCTGGGAGAAGAGGTCCTGGATAGAATATATGTGTGCTCAATTAGGGATCCAGAGATAATTCATCCCACATAAGGAGTTATCTGGTTTGAGGATGCTCAATCCCTAAGTGACACCACTAGTATAGCATGTGATAATTGGGTACATGGAACCTATGAGTTGATTAGATGACATTTGAGAGGATCGGTGACAAAGGTGAAAAAGGCACATACAATTCGACGCCTAGGGGGAAAGAAGCTACCTAAGTATTCAGGAGGAGCCTTCCCTGAGATATTTTTGTAGGAGATGGAAGCTTAGTGGAAGGAGGAGAATGAACAAAGAGGGATGTTAAGTTATGTCCTACTCGGCACAGTGGCACGGTGGTGGGCTACACATCAGGAGAACCTCTTGGAATGGCGTGAGGTGAGAATTTCCCTCTCTATCCAGTTCTCTAGAAGCAACGCACCCACCACCATCAAAGATTATCATGGTAAGGAACCCGCCTCTTTCCATATCCAGGATTGTGAGAGGGTCTAGAGAGAAGGCGTGGAGGCTTTACCACCATCCCTATGGGTACACAAACTATATTCTACATTGCAAGGTTGTGCATGTGCATGGTACATTCATGCTAAGACATGCCACCAAACAGGAATTGGTAAGAGTTAGTGGTGATCTCATTCAAACATTTGAGTATAGGAGTACAAAACCCTTGGTGGATAAGGCATTGTAGGATATCAAGCACCTTACCATTGGAGATAGCACTATGGCAGAAGATAGGCTACTGGACTTGTTAGGTGAACACAGCGCCCAAAGTGCGCTTTGAGGAAGAAGAAACAAAAGAAATATAGTTTGAGCGCGATGTATGGAAAAATAAAAAGGGAAGATGGTGTATGTTATTGATGGGGAAGAAGCAAAAACTTGGATGTTGACCATTATGTAGGGACGTGCGAGGTGGTAGATAGTGTTAATGAATGGGCACACACCTATCATGAGCCTTTAAAGACAAAGAAGGTTAACATCAGCTCAAACAAAGAGCCTAAGGAGGCTATCATTGGAGACTATTGGTCGGAGAAGGAAGTCTCCAAGATCATTGATCTTTTACGTGAGTTTGAGGATTTATTCCCACGCGGGTATCATGAACTCAAAGGCATCCACCATTCCTTGGGGGAAATGAGAATTAAGTTGAAGGAATGTGCGCTTTGGTCCGTAAGAGTCCATACCGAATGAATCCTAACCTGCACGTGAAGGTCAAGGAATAAATAGATAAGATGATAGCATCAGGCATAATTGAAGTTGTTAAAGAGTCAGAATGGAAAATTCCAATGGTAATTAGCATCAAGAAGGATGGAAGGATAAGGATCTATGTTGATTATAGGGATCTGAATGGAGTGTGTATCATTGATCCTTTCCCAACCCCATTTACTGAAGAAATCTTGGAAGGAGTGGTAGGGCGCGATGTCTATTCTTTCACAGATGGATTCTCGGGATATCACCAGGTAAGGATCACGAAGGAGGACTAAAGGAAGATGACTTTCGCCACTGAGTGGGGAATTTTTTCCTATATAGTCATGCATTTTGGGTTGAAGAATTCACCTATTGTGTTCTCGCGTATTTTGGTACAAGCTTTCCAAGAATTCATCCATAAATTCGTTCAAGTCTACTTGGATGATTAGATAGTATATGGGTTAGTGAAGGACCATTGTGACAACCTAAGGCTGATGTTTGAAAGGTGTAGCAATTAAGGATATCCCTCAACAATAAGAAATGTGTCTTTGCTACCCCATTTGGAACATTATTGGGGCACATCATATGTAAGGAGGGCCTACTAGTAGATCCCACAAAATTTGTAGTAATTGTGGGATTGAGGGAGCCTACTAGTCAAAGTGTACAGTGTGCGGATTTCTTGGGCATACGGGGTACTACAAGAAAGTTCATCAAGGGATATGCCAAGATCGTCACACCTTTAGAAGAGTTTCTTAGACATAAAAGTGCCTTTCATTGGGGAGAGGCAGAAAAAGGCATTCAACACTTTAAAGGATAGGCTTGTCACCTTGTCACCATGCCCATCCTACGATTCTCTTCTTGGGATAAGCCTTTCCATGTTCATGTGGATGCCTCAGGAACCACCATTAGAGTAGTACTTGCACAACGTGGCTTAATGGATTTTATCATCCTTTGTGTTTTGCAAGCAAGAAATTGACATCAATAGAACAAAATTATACTACGATTTGAGCGTGAGGCGTTGTTAATGATCTACGCGCTTCATAAATTCATGTAGTATTTGTTGGAAACTCCATTATATTTTACATTGACCATATGGCATTGAAATACTTAGTGAAAAATATCGTTCTAAAATTACGCATATGTCAATGGGTACTATTGTTCCAAGAATTCGAGTTCACGGTGGTTGTCAAACTAGGAAAAAATAATTTCGGACCTGATCATTTGTCTAGGATTGATTCAAGGGAGGACACGCAGAGCATTGAAGAGACTATGCTAGATGTGCAATTGTTTAGATTGTGGTGCGCGCCCTCAGATTTGGAGGACATTGCGGTATTCCTTAAAACAGGTGTGGCACCAGACGGAATGAAGGCCTTAGAGAAGAAGAAGTTGGCCATACGCATTGCACCCTACATGTTAATTAGTGGAGATCTATATAAAATGGGTTGTGATGAGGTTTTGCGTCGTTGTTAGAACATGAGCGCATTGCAATTATGGAAGAGGCACATGGTGGGATTGCAAGAGGACACTATGTGGGAAATGCAACCGCACGAAAGATTCTACTCACAGGGCTTTGGTGGGAGACCATTTATCAAGATTGCATTGAGTTTTGCAAGGCCTGTGACCATTGCCAACGCCTTGGAAAACCTAGAAAAAGGGATGAAATGCCCTTGTGACCAATAGCTAGATGCGAGAACCATTTGAGAAGTGGGCTATCGACTTTGTCGAGACCAATCTTGCTAGCGGCGCGAAGGACTAGTTCGCAGTATATCCTCACTTGCATTGATTATTTGACAAGGTGGGAAGAGGCAACACCTACAAAGGATTTTACAATGGCTACCGCTGCTAGATTTTTATGGGAAAACATAATCAGCAGGTATGGATGCCATTGAGTTTGACAAGTGATAGAGGTACGCACTTCCTTAATGAGACGGTCAGGATTATTTTGTCAGAATTCATGGTGGTCCATCACAAAACTACTCCCTATCACCCTCAGGCAAATGGAACTGTTGAGGCATTTAAAAAATACTTAGCCACATGTTGACTAAGATCTGTGATGTTGGTAGATAGGATTGGGATGACAAAGTATCAGCCATTCTTTGGGCGTATAGGACAACCTACAAGAGGTTGAATAATACCCAACCATTTCAATTGGTGTTTAGCACAGAGGGTGTCCTACCAGTTGAATTCATGTTACCTTCTCTACATATAGCGCGCGTAGGAGGATTGGCCGATGAACAAGCACTGGAAGAAAGAATTGACAAGTTAATGCAATTGGACAAAATACGATCACTCGCTAAGTGGAGCTAGAAGATGGAAAAAGCAAAACAAAAGGCATGGCATGATCATCACATTAAGAACAAGAAGTTTGAGGTTGGGCAGATGGTGCTACTATATGATTCCAAGTTTCTACGCCATCCTAAGAAGTTAAAAGTCCATTGGTTGGCTCCCTACATCATCTCGTATATCCTTAATTCAAGCGCGTGCTAGTTACAAGCATTGGATGGGACGAGATTACCATGATACTTCAATGGGAGTAGGCTAAAGCCCTACTATAAATAAGTCTTCTTTGTGTTTGTAAATAAGGTAGTATTGCCAGTTAGTTTAGGATTTCCCTTAATGCATTTTCTTTTCTTGTGTTTCCCTTTCTCGTTGTTGTTTTTTGTTGCACCTTGGGTGCCGGTAATCTCATTACTTTTTGAAGGTTATAAGCTGCAGAGGACCGCACATCATTTTAGTGTGGGGTGGAGTAAGGTAGAAGAAATTGTAGCATGAAGTGCCAGGAAGGATTGCATTGGAAATCCTGGTTAGATGGCCCTGGGAAAGGAAGTGCATGAAAGGAAAGGTGAAAAAGGATGGTTGGTGTCAGGGTAAGGCTACATTGTAGATCCACGTACAAGATTGGAAGAAGCACAAAAGCAACATGAGGTAGGTGAGAGCAAAAATCATGACAAAAGTACCTTCAAAGCGCTAGTGACGCGCGCACAAGAGTCTCCTATCAAGATGGATTGTGTGCCAAAAGGTTGGGGAATTATTTGCGTAGGATGGGGCACATGAGTGAAAGCGCTAAAGTCAGGTTTTGTTGAAAAATCCACATTAAGTGTTGAAGTACGGTGGTAGGTAAGGTAGCATTTAATGTTAAAAAGTGGGAAAAACTATAAATAGAAGGTTGGACACTTCATTATTTACATTGTGAATATGAAGAAGGAAGAGATTTTACGAACTAGGGTTTCCAGAGTTGATCCATGTGAAGAAAAATTGGATAAATTTAACCGTGAGTGACTAGTTTGGATCTCTGCAAACCAGGGGGAAATAGTTCACAGGCGTAGAGAGAGTTATGGAGAAGCGCCGTCTTGTGAAGGGGATATCCTAGTGAGGGTTAGACACCTAAGGCACGGGTTAGAAAGGAGTTTTTTCACAAGATTGAGATCTAAACTTGGAAAGGATTGAGAAGCAAAGTAAGAGAAGTTGAAGTGGAAAGAAAACCTATACAATGGCACCCAAGAAACCAATTGTAACACCTAAAAAGGGCAAGGGCAAGGGTAAACAACAAGAAACCACCACAAGTACCAATGCAGAATGGTATGTAGAAATGTAGTACCCAAATGAAGATTTTCTCGAGATGGAATGGGATCAAACTTGAGAAAAATGACAAGAAGTGACTACAATCATCGCATGAACGTGATTGAAATGCATTTGGATTTTATGCGCTTGACTAACTAGAGAACACTCGAGGGGTTACCACTTTATAGCGACGAAGTCAAGGTGAAGTTAGTGAAGGCGGGATTATTGCAACTCTATGAGTTGCCTACTACTGTAAAGCCGAGTGCCTCTATCAGTGGCTAATTTCATGCGTACATGAAGACCACTTTCACTTCAAGGGTGTAAGATACGCATAACCCCTCAGCTAATTTCAAGATTCATAGGCCTTATCTGTGAGGGAGAAAGCTTAGAGGATGACCTATGTGACAAGGAAGCAATTAAGGAAACAGTGGCCACATATGTGTACAAGAAGGGGTCAAGGTATTTTGATATCGGGGATATCCAAGACCTAGTAATGAGAATGGTCGTGCGCTTGGTAACAAAACTCAACACGCAAGAAATATGGACACGGTAAATAAGTCTGGTTGAATGTTTGTAGAATAATATCATAGGGCACCATCTACAATCTGTCTGCATACATTGTAGATGAAATTATCACCAGTGCACAGGAAGGAGACAAGATTCTCTTTGGTAATGTCCTCTTAACCATTGTGTTCTCAGAGATCGGAGTACCTAGAGGAAGACCCCTCACTTGAAAAAGATTTGAGAAATACACTTGTGATAGCATGATGCCCGTCCATAAGGCGCATCTTGAAAAGTGGTATACATGCTTAAGGAATGCGTTTGGAGCATAATGGAGAATACTGGAACAACTGCCAGCGCTTACAGTAGGAGAAGCTGAGTTCATTGTATACCAACACTTTTGTATTGGTAGGTTCAAGTTGACAGATGAAAATATGAGCCCATGGTGTAAGCTCCCATTCACCTTCACAGCTCAATACTTCAAGCAGGAGTTAACAGATTCAAGGAGTCTAAGAAGTTAAAGTTTGACCTTGGAAGTTTGGACCAGGACCATAGGGAGATGCGCAAGACGTTGGTCTACCCCAACAAGCACGTGTACATGAAAAAATTACATGTCGCATGAAGTCCAAATGGTAAAACCCATGAATTTGACCATTGCGGGGAGGTCGTAGCATGAGTATACCTTCACATAAGTCCCAAGTTTGAGAAGGGCGCTTATCTTAAGAACAAGATAGCTATACATGAGGACCTAACTGGTAGGAATAAGACTGCTCCCAAGAAGAAGGAAATAAAAGAAACAAAGAAGAAGGCACCAAGTGTCCAAGATACTCAAGCGGTGGGCGCCCGGGAACAAGTGCTAGAACAAGTACTTACACGCACAAGAAGAGGTCACCAATTAGAGAGGAGGTGCCAGAGCAAGGAAAGCTTATCGTAGAGGAGAAATTACCAAGAGGAAGAGGAAGAGAAAACAGAGTCTCCTATACTGGAATCCCCAGTTAGGAAGAAACAAAAGGTGATGGAGGAAGCTAACTCAGAGGAAATAAAGAGCTTGGAGAAATACATGGGTGAGAGGGATGACGATGAAGAAGATGATCCGAAGGGGACCAAGGACCACTTATTTTCAGCATGCACGGTTTAGAAGAAGAGGGTGGAGAAGAAGAACATGAGTTCCTTTTCATGCGGTGCAAGGGTAGCCAGGAGGAGGAAGGTACCTAGAACATGGGAAGAAGTGAAGAGGTTAGTGTGTAGGATCAAAAAAATCCAAGCCTCACAAAGGAGCAAGTAAATGAGGTGGTAGAAAGAGAAGCAACGAAAATCATCGAAACCTTAGTAGAAAAAGAATTGGAGCGCAACGTTGATCTAGTGATGAATGAGGATAAGGAAGAAAGCGTAGGGAAAGATCACGTGTAGCAAGCGAGAGGCCTGATCATCATTGATAATTGTTCGTAAGGGCATGTACATAGGGGAAAGTGCATAGAGATCCAGAGGTAAGGAATGAGCTACATTAATGATCCCAACAAGGTGTTACACGCGTGCTTCCAAAGCACAGTCCCAACAGATCAACTCTTGGCAATGAAGTCATTTGATGAAGAAGGTGCATACCCTCGAGACAAGGAAGATGCTCTCTTGGGCAATTGAGTCCCACATCGACGAGCCAGAGTTTGAGGTAAGCCGGGGCACTAATGAAAATGCCTAAGTCAAAAGGAGACAACCCCTTGGTAAATGCTCAACAACTTTCAGATGAGCTAGTTATGCAACACGCTCAACAAGGTCTCAGTTGAGGTTGAAGCTAGGCTCTTTGGATAGAATGACATGGTAATATTTCTAGAAGCAAAAGTAGAAAAGAAGGAGGAAGAACTAGAAGAGAAGGCCAAGGATTTAAACCAGGAGTAGTTAATTAGCGCTCAGCTAAAGCATGAACTCAGGGAAGAAAAGGCAAGGGTGCGCGAAGTACATAAGAAGGTAGAATCCATCATAAATGCCATTGTTTTGAAGCATCCAGGACCTGGCACCACCCACACAAAAGTATGGATCTTCCCTTGAGTGCCTTGAAGACTTAACGCGCATCCTCACCATGGAGAGGCAACCTCTAGCCTTAGAATCCGTGGAAGAAGTAGCAGCGCTGGAGAAGGAGGATAAATTAAAGGTAGTAGCAATCATGGTTGAATACAACAAATTCCTTACTAATGTAAATATTGTTGCCCATACCGTTGAGGCTGCATATGACAACTGCACAAATAGAGATAAAGTGGCGAGTATTTTGGTTGCCAACTATGAAGCAGAGCTTAAAGAGTTCCAAGAAAAGAACAAAGGGAACAGAGCAGAGTGGGATAGAATCCTAGCCGAGGTTGAAAAGAAGTCAGAAGCTATTGAGGCCCTAAGGGGTACAATCAAGAACCTAGCTAAAGGAGCTATACCCACAGATTACTAGAAGGATGGACGCGCTTGAGGACGTGGGCAAGGAGTTGGAAAAAATTGTTGACACTATGAATGCTCAAGGAGATGGATTGATTTTTGGGGAGGTAAGCGCCCTAGTCGATGACCTCTGCTAGAGAGTGTAAAATGAATTCGATGCATGGAAAAATTTAGAGGTCAACTTACAAAGATATTTTCCTATCTTGTTGTAATAATGACAACACTTCCCATTCTTTCATTTTTTCCCCAATTCTTCATTCCCTTATTATTTTTCCAAGGCATTAAGCCTATTGTAATTATTTCTTTGAAGAAGTGTTCCCGTGGGTGGAGAATAGGTAAATTGTGGGGTGATGTTGGGCCCCTAGAGTATTGACTAAGTACACAAAGGCACATGGGCATGCAAGCCTAGGTTGAAGGATGGGCATGCAATAATAAGGCGTGCAAGGCAGGGTTCTAGGAGGGTTTTAGAAGGGCCATGTTACGCGCCGATAGAACAAGGTCTCAGGACTTAGCCATATTTGGCGTATCGAGTAGGACACAAGAAAAGAGTGACTTGGCATCGCATGTGGAATAGATAAGGTGTGTCACCTAGCGAAATGTTGCCTAGGAAGGAATATGCCCTATAATGGAAGCTTCTAGAAGACCATCATGGCAAAAAGTGGAGAGCTCAGGCCTGAAGGAGCATGCTCCCATGGAGGACCACATTCAGACACTTGGCGCTAGATCTGAGGCCACAGAAGGATGAGTTGGCACTTGGGGTGCCTATAAATACAAGCACTGTAGAAGAAAAGGGAGATAGCATAGATTAATAGAGAGCGGAGCTCTGCAAAAATGCTGCAAGGAGTCATATTGGGTTGGGTAGATGAAATATAGGAGAAGGATGTATCAAGGGCTTGGGGTTATAAAATTTCTTTTTGAGAGCTAAATGATATGGATCCAGTTATGATGCATGACTTTGGTCTACCATAATGTGGTGTTTTGTAGTAAGTCTAATGAATGTAATGAGGTTACCAAGTTAATTGAATATGATCCTTCTTGGTTCAGATTCATACATGATTCTTCATAGTTCCTTTTCATGTATGTTTATAAGATGAATATGAATTCCTATGCATTTTCCTTTCTATTTTGATTCAGTTCTTTAAGTTTGTTAAAGTATATTTATTCTGTAATGACTACAATGATCTAGAGCCATTCTGAGCTCTATGATGTTCGCATGTCTCATTCCCACTCACTTTATTTAAAGTTTGGATCATAGATGATGTTTTCCCACTTAACTCACATAAAAGAGACTTGGCACCCACGTGTGCCTCGGGTGAGCGCCAGTGCCCGCCAGGTGATAGGTTGTGACGCGCATGGGATTCCCTTGTTCTTTGGTGGGTGTAAAAATGACTACATGGGATAATAGAGATGTTGAGTTAGTTGTGGATAAGGGGGTTTAGAAAGGGTTGAGTCAACTTTAGGAGAGTTTAATTTGTCCTTTAGTGACTCATGTGGATAAAGGGGGTTTATTAATTAACCAAAGTGATTAATTAATAGGTGTGCAAGCTTATAAAAGATTTTTAGAGGAATATTAGCATGATTTAGACTATAGAAAGGAATTAAATCAACTAAATAATGATTTATTGATTTAATGAAAGGGGAAGCTAATTAATTAATAATAATTAATTAGTCTAGATAGAAGGAAGGATTAATTAACAAAAGGTCATTAATTAGGGTATTTGTTGAATAGAAGACTTAATTAATTAATGTAATGTAATTAATTAATGATGATAGGAGAGAAGATGAGAATTATTGACGATATGTCACCAATTTGTAGGAAAGGGATAATTAGCACAATTTAAGTATTTAAATTGTTCAAGCTAAATTATAGGTGTCTACATTTTCCCCTCTTTGGGGTGGTGTAAACGACGCCACTTCAAAGATAGTATATGGAGAAATTTTGAAGGGGTAGAAGAAAAATTAGTAGAAGTGAGAGATGCCCCCTTGAGTGTCGGTAGGGTGATGAAGGAAGATGATCGATGATCAAAAAAGGTGAGAAATGGATAGAAGAAAGGAGAGGAGTAGGATGCCCTAGGTGAAGCAGAAGAATAAAGTTGATAGGAGGGTGATGTAGAAGAAATATGGGGGAGCAGAGAGAAGAACTAGCTTTCATCCTTTGCATTGAAACAACTGTATTGTCATCATATTGCTAAAGATCTACATCATCAGTCCTTATTAAAAATATAAGCATACGACAAAAGTAGAATGACATGAAAAGCCATACTACGAACAATTGTCCATTGCTAAAAATACCAACTCCATGCAACATACAAAATGTAATGCAATACGAGAAAGTAAAGATACCTAACTCCTTGCAACATACATAATGTAATGCAATACGAGAAAGTAAACAAGCTAACCTAACAGAGAAACATAATGTAATTTTTTTGTTATCAAGCTTTGATTTTGACCTGTGCGAATTAATGACAAGGGTTAAAAGATGGTGCCCCAAGAAAGGATACATGCAAGGGGAATAACGGAGGACACTTGGGTCCTATGAAAATCAAAGTGCACTATGAAACAATACCAAGCAACTCATTGTGCCCCAGAGTAGACATAGTAAGCAAACCAACTTTGTTAATGGAGGTAGATAGAGATGATCCACGAGTCATGCACAAGAATAGGTGAGAACCAAAGAGCGACATTTTGTAGGATGATTTTTATTGTTTTTAATTTTTGAGAAACATATTTGAATGTTTTTGTATTTTGAAATTTTTTGAAACTATGTGTAGGAAGACAAAGAAGCATGGAGGCCCCCAACGATAGATGGTATGTACAAGGGCAGAATGCCATGCATACGAGAAAGTGAAGATGAGATATGCCCTAACAATTAGGTGGGAGTATTCAAAGACAAAATCTTTACATATAGAAGGGGGATCAAGGCCAATATAAAATATGTTCAATCCTAAGGGAACAACGATGCCCCTAGTGTAAGTTGGCCAAGAAACACATGAGAGAAAATAAGTAAGAAATTTGATTTATTAAAGGGGGACAAAGGTTCTTGCAAACATGGAAAAGAGGACATCTGATGCACATGGATGTTCTAAACAAATTTTTTAAGGACAAAGGATGCTATGAAAATATTTAGACAACTGATGTGTGTGTGGTCCCACCGGGTGTGCCAAATGTGTACATGGTTTTGTTTAACTAAGTTAATAAAATTAAAACTAACACCTAGAAGTCCTAATAACAAATTTAAATCAAAATCTAAATACCATCATGTTAAGAGCTAAGCAAGATTAAATAACAACATTATTGCATCATAACTTTGAAATGAAAATCAAACTAACATATTAATTATCAAAACCTCTACTCTTTAGATTACCAAAACAACTAAATTGAACCTAGGTAGATTCATGGCAATCAAAGTTGATTGTTTGATCTTTAAGGGATTATGAATGGAATCTCATCAAAGCATGGCTACAATACCACTTCGATTATTTCCATATGATCCAAAAGCTTAAATGGATGAAATGCAAGAATGAGGCTTAGCTCTTCCAATGGTGAAATGCTTAAGGATGAAAAAGGCTTATAGTGTATGTACTATATGTTTTCTTTTATTTCTCAAGAATTAGGTGTAAGTGTAAAGGTAGGAGGAGGGCTCTTTATATAGCCCAATGGATAAAGGAATATCTACATCCCTTTGCATGTGGGATAATAGAGATGTTGAGTTAGTTGTGGATAAGGGGGGTTTAGAAAGGGTTGAGTTAACTTTAGGAGAGTTTAGCTTGTCCTTTAGTGACTCATGTGGATAAAGGGGGTTTATTAATTAACCAAAGTGATTAATTAATAGGTGTGCAAGCTTATAAAAGATTTTTAGAGGAATATTAACATGATTTAGACTATAGAAGGGAATTAAATCAACTAAATAATGATTTATTAATTTAATGAAAGGGGAAGCTAATTAATTAATAATAATTAATTAGTCTAGATAGAATGAATGATTAATTAACTAAGGTCGTTAATTAGGTATTTGTTGAATAGAAGACTTAATTAATTAACGCAATGTAATTAATTAATGATGAGAGGAGAGAAGATGAGCATTATTGATGATATGTCGCCAATTTGCGGGAAATGGGATAATTAGCACAATTTAAGTATTTAAATTGTTCATGCTAAATTATAGGTGTCTACACTAATCTAATCCATTTTTTCACATTCAAAATAAGTCTCAAAATGATGTCCTTCCTAAGTTGGTTCTACATTACACTAGTTGTCTTGTCGTAGGATCTAATGTTAGTAAGTCAAAACCCCAACCTAAAATGTAAAAACTAGGTCTAACATGTAAAACCTTGTCTTTTATACTAAATAAGGGGAACATGACGATGTTACTAAATTTGGTTATACCAATTCTATGCAAAAAAATGCAACAATTTACTAAGTACATATGAAATTCACCCAAAATTATATGCAAACATATTAAGGATTATCTTTCTCACAATTTGGATGCTAATATTAACCATATTGAGCCTCCTTCAAATGGAGAAAATTATGATCCAACTAATAACATAAATATCCCTTCCAATCCCAATTCTACCCAAATTATCATACAACTCATTAATCACCTAATTTAACAACAAATCACAACTACAATTTTTTTACAACTCCAAACTAATCTATCTCAACTCGTTATTTGACCTCAAATGGTCTCTTGGGAATGAAAACTAAGACAAACCCCTCTACTTCTAGTTGGACATACTTGAGTCCCCATTGGAAAATGTATCATCCATAACAAAACCCTTGAATCCATTCAAAGATACCCACTTGTTCCCTACATTAGAGGCATCACTCCTTCCATCACTTATGATGGCTTTACCAACCCCATTCTCCATATTAAATATTTTGGAAATATTTATAAGGAGTGGTTCAAAATTAATTTCTACATTTCCGCCAAAATCTTAGCTAAGTCTCCTATAAGAGATGCCTTGGAATTGTACCATACCCTCCAAGAAAAATTCATTATCTAATTATAAAGTTTTGTGACCGCTCTAGTTATTCAATTCCAATACCATGATCTTTCTAAAAATAACATCAATGCCTTCATCATTTGCAAATAAACGGATAAAAAATCTACACAAGCTTTCATCAAACATTATAAGACATTATTCACTAAGGCTAAACATAACATTCCCAAGGAAGTTTGTTTCAATTATTCCTTAGTGAATTTGAGAATCACCTTCAATACAAGGTTAGATCATTCTCACCTAGATCTCACACTTAAAAATATAAGCATTAATATTATCTCATAAAAGCATTATAAAATCCTTCTCCAAAGCAACAAACCCCTAAGAACATCCAAGTCCTCATGCATCCTAAAAACAATAATGTCATTGATGACAGAGTAACAAATAAATTTCCTCAAAGAAATTCTTTCAATAGGACTATCCATAATATTGATCAATCTACCTCTAAATCCTAGAATAACTCTACCCCCTCTGTACTAATCATCACCAACATTTATCCAGGAAGAGTTTTGATGGCCTTTACCTTGAAAATTCACTATGTATCTATACCCTTCCCTTCCCATCCCTCAATGACATGATGAAAATATTTTTTTAATGGCAAGCCAATGGGGCCATTTATAGGATAATTATCGCGCCCTTTGATCTTTTTCCTATACCTTCTTCCTTGAAAACAACTTCAATCATGAAACCATTACTCGAGAAAAGCTATAAAGGCATGTGAAAAATACCACCAACATGATCAACATGAAGCGGTTCATAAGGCTAATAAGCACTAAAATATCTACAACGAACCCCTTCATAATCACTCCAAATTTGGAAAATCCAATCTTGATACACCCAAATCTTTGGTTTCCAATGTTATTGATACCCCATATTCCTCTACTAGAGCATCTACCAAAATCATGGTTCTATGAATGGCATTAATCATATTATCACTAGTATCAAACCATCTTACCCTTCTCCATCCCAAGATAAATCCTAAATGATCATCTAGCCCTGTCATTCATTATGAAAACCTCAAGAACGAGCTCCTACCATGAATTCCTCGGTCTAGGTGAATGTCCTATACTTCGTGGTAGTGAACACAAGATCAAAGAAAAGAGAAATAGAAGTGGATCATCCAACTATTAAGACTAATTCTCATCCTTTCCCAACATTGCAAGATGTTTTTTCAATTCCTAATAAGCGGGTACTCGAGAAAAATTAGTCTACAAGAGTCTAAAATCAGCAAGAGATTTAATTTTTTTATGCCACCAATGCAAGAAGGTATTGTTGTTAATAAATTACAATATAAGGTTAGTACTTCATCTTTCAATATTCTTGATCATATTGAAAACTAAGGTTAATATGTCAATGTGAGATTCTTTGTCTCTTCATGGATAAAAATATCTTTTGCAAGAAGCCTTGTCTAATCTCAGTCTCTCTAGCCAACCATCCAAAGAACCATCTAAAGTTGTGCTTACTAACTCATCTGATCCAAAGGAATCCCAAGAGGCAAGAGTACAAAACCACGTCCTTTTATGTTTCCTTAATCATAGGCCAAAATCTATTCCATAATTACATGATTGATTCAGGAGCTTCCAGTTTAGTTATGCCCAAAAAAATTGTTGATAAACTTGGTCTGAAATATGAGCCTCTTTCTAAAAGATTAGTTTAGCTATATGAAACACCTATAGAGACCCTTGAATTCATTAGAGGATTGATCCTAACCTTACATGCATGCCCCAATTTATCCATCCCTCAATATGTCTTCATTATTGATCTTCCTCCCTATTTTGCCTTTTGTCTTTCTATATATTTCACTGCTAAAATTGGAGGCTACTTATCATCAGACTGGTCTCACATGTTGTTTAGAACAAGGTATGGCACAAAAGTTACAATAAGGTCTGATCCCATCTCAAAAAGTCATATAGAACCTTATATTCCTAGTGTCATCAATTCCAATTGTATGATCATAGATGAAGAAGACCAACTAGTTGACCAAGAACCAAGCACACTTCTTAAGGGAATTCTAGACTTATTACTTGATGAATGGGCTACTCAAAGTCATTTTTTTGATCCATATAGTCATATTGAAGAGGTAGGTCTTGGAACATATTGTCTACATGAAGAAAATTATATTATTCCTAACCTTGTCAGATCAGATCAATAGGATGAAGGTTTATGGAAATTATACTTTGATGGATCAAGAAGCTAGGAATGGAGCAAGTTGGGGAATCATGTTGATTTCTCTAACAAAAGAGAAGTATTTTTCATCTTTAAGGTTTCAATTTAGTTTCACTAACAATACAACTGAGTATGAAGCTCTTGTGCATGGTATGTAGTGGGAAAGGAAAAGAAGGGTAGGACAATTGCAAGTGTTTGGAGAAACCGAATTAGTTTTCAATCATTTTAGACGTCAAGTTGTAACCAAGAATAATTTGCTAAGATGTTAAAAAAATAGAGTATGGGATTTGATAAAGGAATTTCATGCTTTCAATGTACAATATATTCTTAGAGAAAAGAATAGATGTACAAAAAGGCTGGTTGTAATTGGTGCTCAAGTTGACATTCCAAATCATAATTGCAAGAACAAAAATCAGCAACATATCAAGATAGTCGTAAGGTATTTTATCCCTTATAACAATGTTAAGCGACAAATGTTTGATTTAGATTAGTAGATAATTAATTTTTGCAAGAAGAAGCTGAGTTTTCAACTAAAAATTATGAAAAATACCATAACAAGATAAAACCAAATTATTCAGCTTGAGATATAACAATATACCTTAGTGATTAGTCACTCTTGGTCCATAATCAACACGAGATGATCATGCTAGAGGTGATAAATCTAACATGTTGATCAATGTTGAAGAATAATATGGTTTTCAGTTAGAAAACAAAGAGGAAGAATGATTTTGAAGCAATAAAACATGCTATTTCACAAGCTCCAATGTTTACTAATCCTGATTTTATCAAACATTTCATTTTTATGCTTTCAGAGAAATCGACACAATCCTAGCTATATTGTTACAACATAATGATGAAAATTTTGACCAACCAATTTCCTTTTCAATCAAGGATTAGAAGATTATGAGGTAAGGTATTATTTTATTGAAAAAAATTCCTTTTAGTCATTAGAAGTCTCAAAAAATTTAGACATTTGGTTTCTAATAACAAGGTTCATTTAATGGTTTCTCATCCAAGTGTTAAAGAGTTTCTTTTGAGAAAATGAGAAAAGGGAAAGTTGGATTACAAAATTTATGGAGTATGATGTTGACATTAAGGTTACTAAATTGGTAAGAGGAAGAGGGTTGTGTGAACAACTAGCTTCAGATTTGCATGATGACAAAAATTAAGTTTTAGTGCTCCAAAATGGTCAAGGAACAATTGTTCCTTCATTACCCTCAGAGTTAGACCCATGACATGATCCATTCCCTTCATATTGGACAATGCCCAAAATGTTTGGATAAGACAAAAAGGAGGTATTTTAGATTACAATCCATTCCTTACATTCTTGTTGATAATATTTTGTTTAGAAAGGATGTAAATGGCATTCTTTTGAGATGTGTTGATCCAAATCAAATTGAACATGTTTTTGAAGATTTCCGCATATGATTATCAAGTATTCACTTTGCACCAAGAGCTACAACCTTAAAGATCATGAGAGCAGACTATTATTGGCCAAATTTATTTAGAGATGTTCATGCATGGGTAAGGAAGTGTTCAAAGTGTGTTGTTTTTGCAGGAAAACAAAAGTTGGTAGTTCTTCCTCTTCAACCCTTTCAGGGATCATCCTTTCATGCAATGGGGTTTAGATTTTATTGGCATGATTAACCCACCTTCTAGTATAGGCCACAAATGGATTCTCACAACTACAGATTATTTCACACCATGGACAAAAGTAGTAGCTTTGAAAGAAGCAAATGAAACTTTAGTGTTAGAATTTTATGAAATTCTTTTCACAAGGTTTGATGTCCCTACTATAATTATCTTAGACAATGCATTATATTTCCTTGGCACAAGAATCAACACATGGGAAATCAAGCTTGGAATTCATTTGTCAACATATTCTAATTATTATCCTCAAGGGAATGGCTTAGTTGAGTCAACTAACAAAAAAATTCTCAGGATTATCAAAAGAACTATGGAGGAAAATCAAAGATCATGACACACAAAACTGAAATTAGTCTTATGGGCTGATAGGATTACTCCTAAGAGGTCAATTGAAAACTCACATTTCATGTTTGTCTATGGTAGAGAGGCAAGGTTACCTATTTCTTATGAATTACCAGCTCTAGATCTCATAAAACAGATGGAAATGATGGAGGAGGATTCAATGACAATCATATTTATAGAGTTAATATAGTTAAAAGAAGCTAGAAATAATGTGATTACTACCATGGGGATTAAGCAAATATAGGATTTATATATGCCTAAATCTGATTGCAATGTAGTAGTAAATAACTAAACAATTAAGTATATAATTAACCCAAGAAAATTAAGCTATAAAATAGGAAACCCTCGCTGCAAAGAAGGGATACGAAGACTTAGTTGATTCGCAATGAAATCTTGATTGTTCCAAAATTCAAAATGATAAATAGGAGAGAAAAATTTCACACCCTGACCTCAAAAAATGTACAACCAATAGATATACTTGGACCGGGGCACCTGGAAAGGGGTGGGGGCACTGCGAGCGTTATAGACCTACTGGGCGAGCGGCGATTGTGATTGCTCAAACCCTCGAGAGAACCTCCTTCACATGGTCATAAGATGTTTTTTTCCTTCACTTCTTGTCGCCAGACATCGTCACACATTGATTGCCGATGTCGCTGATAATCTATAATAAAGAATTCTCTTTAAAACCCTCAAAAGTACATCAATTCCTAAAAAGAAAAGAATGCAAATGAGGAGTTGGACTGTCCTCAGTTGTCAAACAAGTGAACTTGCGACTGAGCATTGCACTACATTTTAGACCCAATGTAGTTTTGTGTGTGTGTGTAGAATTGTGCCCTAGGTGGCTCTTGTGCGTGTCACACTTGATAATGAGCAATAACTAGATGTAAGAGATGTAAATATATGTGTGCATGGAATATAATGAACTTCCCCTCCTATGAAGTGTATGTAGAAGAATGTAGTCCCTTGCCCTTGAATGGATGCTAAGATGGATGTTTGAATGTTCTTAGAATAGCCTTTGGATGCAACCTTAGGTGGTGATAGCTAATGCTTAGTGTTTGGTCCTTTATTATGATCACATAACTTTATATTTATATGATTCCCTTGCTTGAATTTCATAATTAACCCCAAAAATGCCGACTACCAAAAAGATAAGATGCTCAAATGACTAGAAAGGACCCAAAAGATGTGAACAAAGTACAAAGAGGTCGGGGTGCCCAGAGGGACAGGAGTAGGCGATCTTTGGCGTCATGGCTAGTTCACGGTGTCTAGGATGAGAAATGCCAAGGTGTGAAAAGACAAATTGAGCTAGAAAGAGTGTAAGACCAAAAGTGACAACAAAAAGAAATCAAAGATGGCCAAGGACATGGGTTAATTAGTACTTTTCTTACTTAGGAATCATATGAATAGTAGTATGCAATCAAGACTAGATATATACCCAAAGTGCATGATTTTGTGTCTACATTTTCCCCAATTTATGTTGTTGAGAGAATGCTCAATAACATAAAGTAGATAAGATATGTGTGTCTGATAACCATGTAAATCAATGGTGAAAGCATTTGAGAGACAAGAAAAACATGGAGTGATAAAATGTGTAGCTTGGAAACTAAAGAGGAGAAATTGTAAAAAGTGATGATGATGATGATGACCCTAGGGAGAAACGCATGTGTAGATGTCACAATTGTTCTTGTTTTTGATGTTGATGTCGATATGATTGATTTATTGTATGTGTATGATGATGTAAGATGATGTGACTACTACTTCCCATAAGGACAGACCTATAAAAGAGAAGAACAAATGAGTAGTCAAATACGCGTGTATATGAGTAAAAAGTATGTAAAATGTGAAAAATGTGAAAAAATAACATGTGCACTTGATCTATGATGAGTAAAGAGATAAAGGATCCTGAAAATGATGTAGAAGAATGAGTTTTTAGGAGATCTCACCCCAGTTTGTGGCTGATGCAAGTTTTTTGGGAGATCTCGCGCCGAAAAATGGAAGAAGTGTAGGGAGAAAATTTTGTTGTCATCCTCCAACCTTTAACTACTTCCCAAAATGTAGAACACCACTATAGATGGTGTGTAAAAATTTGATCCGGTTCGACCAATTTGATCCAATGCAAAAGTAGAAAATGTTGTATGGTGCATGTATGTTGAGTGCTAAGGATTGTATGCCCCTGTAAAATTTGTTGTAGACTGTGTTGAATAAAAATATGTTGTGTAACTTCCCCCTAGTCACATGCGTCCAGGAAGGGTTTGGGGCACCCAAGTGGTATTATCCTAGTCTTAGCGCTAGTGTACATGTTTGTGGTAAGGATCCAAGTCATATTCTAAGCCCTATTTAATAATGATGTTTATGTTGTATCAGTAATGTGTTGTGTTGAACTGTGACTGTATATTGATGTATGGGGTCACCTTGATTCACCCAAATTATGCCCCCTTGTTTAGGGTGCATGCGCGTAGTTGAGGAGTATGCGGCCCAAAGGAGGACTGACCATTGAGGCTGAATTGATGTTGTGTAGGGGAGGGAGTGTGCTTGGTAGAAACTAAGGCACACACAAAAAAATGGCTAGGAGATAAGTGTTAATACAAGAAAATACAAACATGCATGTAAAAGACAAAATGTAAGTTTAACAACAAAATGTAACAATGTCTAAGCTAATAAACACAAGAAGACAATGTAAACCACGAAAAGTGGGTTACAAACAGAATGGAAATCACTCACGTGTTCATAAGAAATCAAGGCCGATGAAGTCAAAATCAAACAATGTGCAGACAAGACAAAGGGAAAAGCCCGCAAACAATGACATATAATGGAAGATGAGAAAATAATGTCAAGCAATGTAATATACAATCATGGAAGCATATAGACCTGCATAATAAATGTTACACATGAAGCACCCGTTAGCATGTTAGAAAGATAGAAAGTATGTCAAAGTGTGTATAATCTGATATAATAATGTGCTATGAAAAATGAAACAATAACACTTGTAGTGTACAAAAGTGGATGCCCCAGAGCTGTTGTGGGACTGGCATGAGGTATTGTGCCAAACATCCATGTTCCATGTGTGGATTTGTAAAATCTACGATCACAACTAGAAGGAAAGTGAACGTGCATGTGTGTATGGTAAAGATAATGACATACAAGATATCTATCTAGTATGTGTAATAAAGTGTACATGTAAAATCATAAGTAAGAAAGAGTAAATGCGACCAAGATATGCAGTATGTTGTGGATGAGATGGAATGGAATTCAGAGTGAATGATAGGAGCCACGTTCCCCCCGAGTGGATGTGTATGCATGAAGTGAGGTTCATTTATACATGCCCCCTCAGCAGTCAAGAATGAACCATAGAGAACAAGAGTGTGTCATGGGAAATGGTTTGAATGTGCACTAGAAATATGAGATCATCAAAGTGTAAAGCGTAGAGAGTGTGTGATTGAGTGAGTGAGTGAGTGTGATGAGGTACATTTGAGTTGTAGACCTTCAGTATTGATTATGGACCGTGGAACTAGAGTGCATCATAGGGTAATGAGAGTAGCGGGTAAAAGTAGGTGTAGAGTGAATGTGTATAATGAGCAAGGCACCTAGTGTGTGATAGAAGTCTTAGAGGAAGATGTCATGTGTGCCATAAACACATGTTGTATGAGGTTTTTAATGTGAAATAGTGTTGTAACATGTAGTGTAGTGTGAAATGTGTAGTGTGACTAAGCAATTCTAGAGATATGTGTTGTAAATATGCCAAGTGTGAGATATGTGAAATGTGTCTAGGTGATGAAAAGGATGTGTTGTGAATGTGTCAAGTGTGTGAGAATGTGTAGTGGGTAGTGTATGGTGTGTAGTGTGTGAGGTTCATGTGTATAGTATTCCCTCAACAGTCAAGATTGAACTAAAGCACAAAAGTGCATCATCGGGTAATGATGATACAAGTGTGTATCAAGACGTGTAAGATTGCTAAAAATGTTTTTATGAAGCATGATGCATATTAGTTAAAAGTGATGGCCACTTGGTGATGCTAGGAGGGGGGAAGAATAAGTGTGATGCCCCACAAGTATGTGAGTAATGGAGATCTATGTGGGAACATAAGAGGTACCATGGCATTGCTGAAGAGCATCATTTGTGTCATTATAAGACAAAGATCCAACACAATGATAGGGTTGCAACAATATGACCATGCAATGGTGGCAAAGTTTATAATGTGTCCCGATCATGGAAGCAAGAGTAGTTGCTTTGAAAAAAATGATTTGTTGCTGATGTGGTGGATTATTGGATAACACTTCAGCAAACTTAATAGGAGGAGGTGTTAAACTAAGTTTTAGAGGAGGTTGCTTAGTTTGAGTGGATTGCATAGGTAGTGCTTGAATGATGGAAGAATAAACATTAGAAGTGATGACTTAATGTTCATTATGTATAAACTAATCAGATTTAGGAACCCATTGAGATGTAACAAGTGGAGAAGACCATGTAACAAAATGTTGTGCATATGAATGAATGACACTCAAGATGTTTGATTCTTCGTTGTAAAGCATAGCAATCATTTTCATTATGTCCATTGATTTGATGATAATTGCAATATGGATGACCTTGATATTTTACAATCCGATAAGGAGGATAATAATGAGTAGATGGCAAGCTAATTAATTGATGAGTTATGATCTACGGAAGAATATCTTGTTGTGTAGCATTGAGTGCAAACTTAAGAGGCATGGGGAGTAGAAAGATTTGAGGTTCACTAATATGAGCACAAGTAGAAGACATAGAATTGGGATGAGATGTAGTAGAGGAACTAACATGAGCCTAAGAAACATTCTTAATATGTTGGATTTCAAATTTAAGAGATATAATCATGGATTCCATAGCCTGAAATTGGTCTTGAAATAAAGAATGTAAAACTTGAATGACACCATCATAAATTGATGGAAATTAGAATCAAGAGAATCATCAAAAATACGAGCAAAGAGAACATTAATTTGAGTAGGCGGTGTATTACTAGGAAGATGCATGGTATCGAGGGATTTTTGGAGAGCATCTTTACAAGATGGGTGCATTTTAATCAAATGAAGCAAGGAGACTTGAGAAAGCAAATGATCCACGAGAAAAGAAAAATGAGGATCCTAAGCGTGAAAGATTCAAGTTCACCAAAATGATTAAGCAAATATAGGATTTATAGATGCCTAAATCTGATTGCAATGTAGTAGTAAATGAATAAATAATTAAGTATAGAATTGAACCCAAGTAAATTAAGCTAGAAAATAGGAAACCCTAGCTGCAAGGAAGGGATAAGAAGACTTAGCTGATTTGTGGTGAAATCTGGATTGTGCCAAAGTGTCGGACTAATAAACAAAAAGGTAAAATTGTCACACCAAGCCTCGAAAAATGTGCGATTTCGAAAGATTTGCTTTGGACTAGGGGGCGCCTACAGTGCCTATACCTACTTGACTTATGTTACTACTCAAATCCTCAGGAAACCTTCTTTGTAGGGTCATGAGATGTTCATTGTCCTTCACTTCTTGTTGCTTGTATGCCACTCGATGATCGATGATATCACCGATAACCTGCGATAAAGAATTCACCCTGTAAAACCCTCAAAAGCACATCAAATCCCAAAAAGAAAAGAATGTAAATGAGGGTTCAGACTGTCCAATTTTTTCAAATGAGTGAACTTATGATTAAGTGTTGTAGTACATTTCATACCCAATGTAGTTATGTGTGTGTGCACGGAATTGTGCCCTAGGTGGCTCTTATGTGTGTTGCACTTGATAGCGAGCAATAACTGTAGATGTAAGATATGTAAAGAGATGTGAGAATGGAATAAAATGAACTTATCCTCCTATGAAGTCGTATGCAAAAGAATGCATTACCTTTCCCTTGAATGGATGTTAATATGGATGCTTAATTCTCTTGAATAGCCTTTGGATGTAACCTTAGGTGGTGATAGCTAATGTTTAGTGTTTGGTCCTTTATTATGATCACATAACTTTATATTTATATGATTCCCTTGCTTGAATTTTGTAATTAACCTTGAAAAGGCCGACTACCAAAAAGATAAGATGCTCAAATGGCTAGAAAGGACCAAAAATATGTGAACAAAGTATAAAGAGGTCAGGGGCACTCGAGAGGACGAGAGTGTCAGCACGTGTCCCAATTTGGGCGTTGGTGTCCAAGATGAGAAATGTCGAGGTGTGAAAAGACAAAATGAGATAGAAAGAGTGTAAGACCAAAAGTGGCAACATAAATAAAGCAAATATGTCCAAGGACATGGGTTAATTAGTACTTTTCTTACTTATGAATCATATAAATAGTAGTATGCAATCATGACTAGATATATACCCAAAGTGCGTGATTTTGTGTATACACATAGAACTTCATCAAGCTCAAGTGAAGAGATACTTTGACAAGAAATCAGTTGCAAGAACATTCAAAGAAGGATACATAGTGCTCAAGTGGGATGAAGAAAGAACCAAGCTTGGAAGACACACTAAATTTGACTCCTTTTGGAGTGGGCCATATCTGATTACAGGTTGCAAACAACATAATGTTTTTTTATCTCTCCAAGTTGAATGGTGATGAGTTACCAATCCTAGTTAATGGGATATACCTCAAAATTTGTTATTGAGGTCATGTTTCACCCTTGTACATAGTAGGTTTTGGTTTATGTTTTCCTCTAAGCGATTCGTGTAATTTTTTTCTTATTTTCATTTCTTTGTGTGCCTTGTGGACTTTGTTGGTGTGTTTGTTTTCTAATAAGTTCTTTAGCACAGCTTTTTTGTTGTGTAAGAGGTATTCTTAATTCACATGGTTCAAAGAGTTTGCAGCAAATTTTGCACTTTCAAAGAATTTTGATATGATTCCATGCCAAATGGATCCTTCAAGTCAATCGGTATCTACATCTAGTAGGTAGATGTTCCTAGAGGTTGCCAAATTGTTATCCAAAACCAGCCCCGTGCCATTTTTGGTGTTCTTTACAATTCGTGGTGTTGTCTTGGATCGATGGGATTCCAAAATTTTAGATGTTATAGGTAATTTGAGTATTTTGGTCATTCATCCCTCTCTTGTTAAGCCCTTCTTTTAAAGAATTTAGTTAGTTTTGGCCAAATTTGGGAAAAACCTTAGGTCTTCGTACTCTTCCCTCTTCTTAATCCTTTTGAGAAGAAGACTTGGTCAAATTTTATAAAAATTGGGTCAATTGGGGAAAATTCAACAATATCATTTTATGGAGGAACAAGAGGAATTGTTCCTACGTTCATCTTATTCCCCACATTACCATTTTAGCCGCAAGGCAAATGTGTTAGTGAAGTTGAGCATTATTGCAACCTTTTGAACCATTCCCAAGTTCCCTTACTTCTCCACATACCTACAATAACTTACATAGACACAAATATTAGGGGAAAGCAATCAGATAAGTTAGCATTTATTAGCACTAGTGGAATAGAGTCGAGGTTCCCTTGGTACCCCGATCAACCAAGAAAACCGCACAAAGAACCAGGCAAGGAGATCAAACATGTCGGGGTTTATTGACACAAAAGGAACATTCCCACATTCTAGAATTTCCTCGATCAGCTCAATAACCAAAAGGAAGGTGGGGCGCTCGAAATAGTTCAATTGTGCCCTTGGCTCCCTAGTCATTTGAGAAAGTAGTAGACAGGAGCAAATAATTAAGTCCATGAAGGTGAGTATTATTGAATCATGGAATAGTTCTATTGTGCACTTGGTTTCCCATTCAGATGAGGAAGTTGTAGACACCTAAAATTGGTTATCCAATTTAGTGTCCCTCATGCGCGTTTGCTCTCTTAGGTAACCTGGGGCACGTTTATATCACCACTATCCCCTTGGGGTATTATTCAATTTGTGATTTAAACACCTATCCTAAGTTTAATTCACCCCATTATGTTTTACCCGTGAGTAATTAAATATTAACTATTTAATTACACCTTTTCACATGTATCCTAACCACTTATCTACCCCATATCTATCCTATCCATATATCCCCCCTATTTCTCCTCCTCCCAAAGCGGGATATTTCCCGTATTTGAGGTGGAGGGATCACTCTTATCTTTCCGAGAAATCACTCATTCCGCCGTCTTAGGAGTATGTTTCGTGATCGGCGCCGCCGGTACTCGATCGACACCAATTTTTCGAGAGCGGTGCCGATTATAAATAGAGGCCCGTAACTCGCCTACGGGGACACATGAGAGAGAGACAGATCGTGAAAGAGACACAGATTGTAAGAGAGAGAACGAGAGATCTTTGAGCATCGAGCGTGAGCACTATCTATCGAACGAGAGTGAATTTTGTCCCAATCAATCCCTGAGAGGAGCATCGTTACTCTGCTCTTATCACATCAACATCACACGTCTCCATTGATTTTTTGGTGACTCTATTCCTGCACCCAGCACAGGTGCAGTCTTGCCAGTATCTCTCCGGCTTCTACAGATCCAGCAGACGTTGATGATCTTGCCTTCGTTTTCCGATTCCCAAATCTTCTCGCATTTTGTCTCGGATCGACGCCGATCTTTATCAGTCGACGCCGATCTGGACCAGTCGACGCCGATCTATATCAGTCGACGCCGATTCTACATAATCGACGCCGATCATCCTGCAGATAGGTAAAAGGACACAGGTAACACAAATCCAGCTTTGTTTTCACAGTTCCCGCTTTTCTCGTTGCTTTCATGCTGCTTCATTTAGATTCTCGTTTATTACTTTGATCGAGAGAATATAGTCCCGTACGTACATCTTTTATCATGTATGCTTCTTTACTTAATTGAAAACGTGGGCTGACATCCGCCGAGGGAGCTTACCACTTCCGGACCGCTTCTCGGGCAGTCCACCTAAATATCTTTTAACGTGGTCTTTTTCTGTCAAGCATCGGTGTCTCGCAGGTTACTTGGATCTATTGTGTAAAATTGCTCGTGTGTGCCCGTCTTATCTACATCGGCTTCCTCATCCGTCTACATCTTCGGATCTTGTCCATCAGGTATCGATTTCATTGGAGTTTTTCAGGGTTTTTGTGTTTAGTTTGGTGCATTAACTTGGACAGGTAACAAGCGCAAAATTCTTGATCTACTGAAGCCACGAGAGGGGAAAGAGGGGCAAGCTGATCAAATAAGGCGCAGTGATGAGAACACCGAAACAATGCTCGAGTTCCTCGCTTCACTGATCGCTCGCATCGGATAAGTTTGGAATGGTCGGAACATGCGGAATGTTTAATCGTTCCACCCAAATGTTGATTTTCCACCCAATGGTGCCTACTACATTAAATCAATAAAATCATATGATTGAGGAACATAGGGAACATCACATAGTTCCTTTTCTGCTATGAATTATGGACATGACTAACTAAAGCCCTAAACAGACCCAAAA
The DNA here is from genome assembly GCA_018340775.1 of Taxus wallichiana var. yunnanensis. NCBI lineage: Eukaryota > Viridiplantae > Streptophyta > Pinopsida > Cupressales > Taxaceae > Taxus > Taxus wallichiana. The sequence continues at coordinate 591,159,120 of CM031238.1, read as the reverse complement.
CGTTATTTTTAGTTTATTTCTTTCCCGAATGTAAATTTAGATCATGCACAAGCTAAAATTGGAAGAATCATGCAACAAGAATCCATTTTTATCACTCAGAAGCTAAAATTAGTAGGGTTTGATGTAATAAAATATTTCAAATCATGCACACGAGTCCAAAAATAGTGGAAATATGCAAGGAACAACAAACCTCTATTTTGGGCTTGCACAATCACATTCTAAGCATGGACCTTGCTATTTTGGGCACAAATTACTCATTCTTTGCACAAATCCACTTTTTCAAGAAAGGTGGGCTAATTTTGGAGAAAAGGAGAAGTATCCACATGAAAACATCACATGTTTTTCTATTATGAGATTCATACTTGCATGTTCTGGGATATTTTCCCATTATATTCTCTCAATTCTCTATATAACTCCATGTATTTCATTATAAAAAGGATCACTACACTTTTTATTCAATTATAGAGTTTATTCTGAGTTTTGAGTGGAATAGAAGGGGTTAGGAGTGATCTATTGTACTTGTTTCACCTCTTAGATCAATAAAAGAGTTGTTTTTACCTTCTTACAGCTTGTGTATTGTGCAATATTATGTCTTTAAGATGATTTTATCTCATGATACTATTTTATCCTTGATTTTCAGTTTAATTTCCATGCCTTATGTAATTATATGTTGATTTGTAGGTCATAGATTGTGTTTAACCAAGTTTTGTGTAGGATCTTGTTGTGGAGCTCACCAAATTTCCTTACAAATCCATTTGTTGCCCCTTCTTTATGTTGTCATAACTTCAAACCCTTCTCTGAAATACTTTTACATTGACATATCCATTGTGAGTTGTGTATGGTGTGTGTGGTTCCCATGGTCCATCTCGTGTGGTGTGGATAATTCGGGAAATCCTCAAACTTGTTAGTGTATCCCCATCTTTTCAGTTTTCTCTTTTTTTCCTTCTCCCTTTCCCAGTTCATGTAGTAGAGTAGATAATTCTTAGGGGTAAAAGTTATTTTTAGGTGTTACACTAGGGGAACCAACCCTCTCTAGATACTTTCTCCAACATACTGATTACCCATAGCCTAGGAGTGTTTCCATTTTTTCAGTTGTAAGGGGATTTATGACACCACTCTCCAAAGGGTGTATTCCTCCTTGACAACAATAAGAATACAAAAATTCTTCGCTATCATGAGTCTTTACACTCTTCCTTTAGTCATAACATCAATCTTATCACTTTCTCCTCACAAAATGCACATCCTACCTTTGATATGGATTCATATGACATCATGGATGATGATGACACGTACTCTAATCTTAACTCCAAGGATGAGCTCATGATTCGATGTCTAATCCATTATCTTCTCCTTGGTTAGCCTTATACAACAAATATTGTGACCTCTTCCTTGTATTCCCCTTTTGTTTCTACGCATGTAGTAACTACTCTACCTTTATGAGAACACCGTTATCTCTTCTTTCCATTATGGCTCCTATCCCACCTATGGTTGAACCGTACTACATATGGCATGAAGCCCCTGGGAATGGTGTTTCATAATATAGATATTATCAATGGGATATGAAGAAACTCAAAGTGAAATTTAGGAGAGACCACAAAATAATGCCACACAACCCTCTTCTCGTAGTACCACTCCTTTGTTCTCATCATAATTTTTTCTCACATACACATGATACTTGTCGGGTTTCTCCCACAAGGACCAAGCCCAAGAACCTATCCTCCTACACCTAATCATCGATCTCAAGTGCCTTCCATCAAATCCTTATATGTCATCATCTCATTCTCATCATTCCCCCGTCCCTCCATTGATGATATCCATCATGATGTTCTCACACAAATATCTAATAGGATCAGCAACAACCCCTTTTCCATGTGCTGAAAATTTCATTATGGTATCAACATCATCTAAGATAACCTTGAAGGCCTCGTGATTTGTAATTATCATCAAATCCTAAACATCATGGTTGACATCATCGACAATGTATGCCAATCATTTTCACATCATCATTGAGACACATTATTCTAATTTGGTAATCGCTTGGGTTTATAATACCATTTCTTCCTAATTTGGATACTTTGGTTAATCATATTTTTCTCTCGCTTGGGTTTATACAACCATGGCTTCCTTTCTTGGATATTTTGGTCATCAAATTCCTCTCATATCTAACTTGGGTTTATCTCTTATTGCTTGAAGTGGCATTATCATTTGTCCCCATGTCATTCAATTTATACACACTTCACCTACATTATTAATTTCAAACCTTTTATTTCTCTTAATAATAAATGTTCATACATAAGAAAATTGAATCTTTAAATGTAAACATATATAAAAATCAATATATGGGATATCACCAAAACAATGGTATATCATAAATGTGGTTTTGTATATGTATGTGTGTGTGTCAATAAAAATGAATTGTTGTTTACATCATCATCTATTTCCCAAAAATAATAAAATCAAACATCCCCCGCCTTAGATGGATATTGTCTAATTTTTTGAGTTGATATTGAATAACTTGTCAAAAGTAGGGATCATGTCATAGACATGGCTCTAGATCGAGCCCCTACAACCTCTCCTTGTGATCTAGCTACACAAGTCTCTAATGTCGCAATGTGAGTTTCATCGTCACTTGGCATACAAATGCCTTGTGTGGATGTGAAAAACTCATCTCATGCTATCATGTCAACATTTTATGTGTTTATATAATGCCCTACACCAAAGTTGTCATATCTCCCACACTTGTCTCCACTAAAGAATCTCTATATCTCTAAAGCTAACAAAATTCCACTCCCACGAGCATAAGTGCACTCACTAAGTCTCCGATTGTCACCGGAATTGGACCCCCTCACATTCATATCTATCAAGTCTAAGATGTCACTCAACTATTGTCTATTGTATAAAATGCACAAACCACACATTATAGCAATATATTCAACACCTCTCTAAAACATCATGATCTACACTATCATACAATTCAACTTTGAGGATCACTTAGCTCACTATGTTGGTCCACCGCAATAGCTCCATCTACTTGGCCTTCTAAAACCACCCCTACATCCTCATATCTTTGTCGGGAGGATCTTACCAAGTGTTCCCACTTATATCGAGCACTAATATCATCGTGTACTCTCCTCGGTGCCTCTATTATATTCTGCAATCACCCCATCATATATATTTTTATTTGGGCACATGTATTTGATAAGTATCCTCCTCCGAGACTTTGTAATTTCTACTCATGGTGACATTCGTGAGGCCTCTCTCGCTCACTCCTCTCCAACAAAGTGTCTCTTAAGGATCCTCCACCTCTATCACCCGAGGTCCCTCTACACCTCCTACTACCCTCCATCATTATTACCTACCACCTAGTTATGGGTCATGCCGCATTCGACATGGTCATAATGATAACACTCCTACCATTGATCCCACTCTCTCTCCTCTCTTTCTCAAATGTCACGGTCGATACTACGGAAGAGGTAAGGATACCAAATGAATTGGACACCCAAACTATAGCGACACTCTATCTACGAGGTGTGTCTCCACCCATCACACAAAATGTGTTGTAATCTTTAAGGTCCCTTTAGCTACAACCACAATCAACTAATTGGGCCATTGATCCATTGTCCCCTTGTAAGGTTCCCTCGCTACCCGCTCTTATCTAACCCATGGAAACCTCCTAAAACTAACCAATAGCCTCATTGTTGGTCCTCTCTCCCACCTTTGTGGAATCCTCATGGCATCTCATGTTACCTATAGCGGTGTCTTATAGTCCTATACATTGAGAAAGAGTCATAAATTTAGGCCAAAAATAATATGATGGTCCCTACCACCCTCTACTACCTCACTTGAAACATGTAAAGATTATGCACTAGTTACACCTATGTGGTTGTGCCCTAACTAAATTGAATCCCTACCTCTAACGCATCCCTACATGCCACTAACATAAAAAGTGACATTGATCCATTCACCTTATGGCTTAAGACATGTGCCATAGCCATCCTAATAATAGCCTTATGAATATCTATGATTTTTTGCAACAAGTATGAAACTCAATCACACCATCAATATGTCTAGGTGATAATCATCACTTCATATGGCATATTTTACTAGTGATTTTCTTTCTATTATATCCATTAGCACATCAAAAAACATGTAGACTCCATGAATCTATAGCCTAAGAATAACATGAACATTCGGTAATATCATTCAGCAGCCTATATAGCATGTCCACTAGCCCTCCACCGAAGGTATTCGACCTAAAATCCTAATGGATCAAAAACATTTGTATGAAGTCTGCATCTAATGAGACCCATGCCTACTACATAATGCCTCCAAACCCTAGGCCATATAGTTATGAAATATCATGCGTGGATAGACCCCATATAACTCTAGTAATAAAGCCACATATGTGGATCTCAATTGAAAAATCCTCCATGGCACATGAAAAATGTCAAACAACAAGTATCCATTAGATTTTAATCCAAATCTATCATTAAAATTTAAAATCAAATGCATACTTGTGGAAAACCTTAAGGTAAATTGGTGTATGTTTTAAATTTTCCGCGACGCCTTTTTCCGTGGATGATGACATTGGGTATATATACTTGATGAAATTATCGTTAAACACACCCAATTTACAATATTTTCTCATCACTTGATCTTGCTCCATTATTCACACTTATTTATTGAATTGGAATCTTGGAGCTTACCTTTTGTGCATTTTGGGTCATCATAGTGTGTCAAGGTTGAAGATAATCTTGTTTAGCTTTCCCCTTATCCACCCATAGTGATTCTCTCTCAATGTTGTTGTCTTTGGGAAGGAATATGTATCAATGAGCACACACATGTTATAGGTAAGTATTTCTAACTCTCTTTAGTCAATTATTTTGTATGTGCATGTTCTTTATTGGTCATTCATTATTATAAATTATAGTAGATGTATGTTTCCTTTACTCTATTGCATTGTCTTATTACTATTACGCCCCTTGGATTTATCCATCCCCTTGTTTACCTTTATTATAAATCCTAGTGGGATATTTATATTTATCTTACTTATAGGCCTTGAAAACCTTTAACTATCCCGTGGTTAGGGTTATTATCCTCTATAATTACAACACCAGCACTCCCTAATCACCTTTTCATCTACATAATCTGGTCACTCTTAGATTGGATCCCTATATTTGAGAACCCAACTGGGAACCTCTCTTTTACCCATAATGCATAACCAACTACGGAGCTAGAATTATTTTTCCTCAATTAAATCAGTAGAGAAAAAGTAAGCAGGAGGCTCGACATAGTTGCACGAACATGGTCAAATAGAATAAGAACATGAAACTATGGCCAATGAATAAGTGGGGTGCATCATACATAAGGGAAAAAGGTTAGGGAGAGGTACAATCCAAAACATCACCAAGGAAACCCTCCTCCAAAGGATCTCACACCTAAAGAAATATTACAAAGTTATGATCAAGGCACCAAGGATTTTAGTGTCATGCCTACATTTCCTTCTAAGGACCCCCATTTGGTAATAAATATATCAAATGAGGAAGAGGAAGAGGAATAGGAAGAATACTTATCTAACCTCCCATGAGTATGCAAGGAGTGAAGAGAGGCATGATAATCATGACATTTATGAAAATAATATGTCAAGGATGAGCCCTTAAAGACTCTCTATTCCTAATTTCAGTAAAGGAAACAAGAATTTGGAGTCATTATTTTGTAGTTACATGGATAATACCAAAGTGTGACATCTAAGACCAAGAATTCGGTATTGTTCACCATGGATGTGTGTATAGATGAACCCCACTATGAATTCATAGATTATAAACTACACTCCCACTTGATGAATTCACTGAAGGAATGAAGGTAACCTTCATGGATACCTATTATATCATGGAGATCCAAAGTTGTGACATGCTCCCGAAGGTAGCCAAATATTTAATTTTTCATAACCTTTCAAATAGCACCAAACTATAGGCTCACAAAACCTGCATGCATGTACGAGTTAACCATTGAGCTCGATAAGTAAAAAAATACTATAGTATAAGAAAATAGACAAAATAAATTACTAAAATAGCATACTACTTCATACCTTAAAGCTTTACTATTATGTAAAAAAATATAATGTGTTGGATCTTTAAAATGGTGTGGCATTTAATTCAAGAGAAGGAATTGACAAACTTGAAACCTTGGTTAGATTACTTCTAAATGAAAGGGAGAATGATAGAGGATGCACAAAAATAAAATTTGGAGAGGGACAAGGAGAAATCCCAATGTGCAAAAAGCTCAAGGAGTGTCAACACTTAACATCCAAGCTAAGTGAGAAGGCCATATAGATTGATAAGGTGTGTAAGGGATTTGCCAAGAAAAGTAAAATCATAGAGGTGTGCACATTTACAGAGAAACAAAATTAGAATTCCCTAGGATTTCAAGTATATACCATTGAGAAAGTTGGGTGAGATAAAAAAACTGCAAGACACTCATAACCTCAAAGATGAAATAAGTGCCAAAAAGGATAAAATCATGTAGTTCCTCATTGAGTTGAAAAAGTAAACATTCAAAGAGGAGGACAAACTTGATAAAAACAATGAGGTAGGAAAGGTCAGCTAATCAATACGAATGATGCTTGGGACCCTAAAAAGAAAACCAATACCTTGAAGGATTTGAGCATGCAACTTGAAAATTTAAGCAAAATTTTATAGATGGTGCTAAATAATTGGAAGGGACATGAAGAATAGTTATTCTAGGAGGTGCCAAAATATTTTATTGTGATCTAAATTTGGGTACCTAAGGGTGGGAAACCAAGCTTTTTTGGGGTAATGTAGGACCCAATTTTTAAATAAAATTAGGAATTTTGGATAAGTGTTTCTCCTATAGTACATAAGTCACTTATTTTCATGAATGTGAGTACCTTTTTCTACTACCAAGTTTTGTTGGTGTGTGCCTACATAATTTTAGTAGAACCCAAGATAACATGTGTGTGAGGCCTAATTAGGGACTATAACTTGGCACGTAAAATTTTAGCAGACTTTTCAAAACCTCGAACATGAAAAAGGATCAAGATACACTCACATAGGACTCACACACAATAACATGTTAAAAACATCTAGTTAAGAGAAAGTTTAGGAAAAGGCAATTGTCATTTTGGGTCATATATGTGTCAAGTGAAGATCAGTGGCACACTAAAGCAAGGTGTTGGAAGTTCATTAATGATGTATAAATGACATGATATATTAGGATATAGGTTGTGCATCAATAAAGAAAAGTTCCAAGAGAGTTATAACTCCTAAGTCACACACAAGGACAAGTTGTGGCCCCATTTTTCATGTGCGCCACCCTCTTGACTTAGTGTTAAGTTTTTGTAAATATGGATCAAGAGCTAATATAACTATTCTGAAAATGATGAAGGAAAATACCACATCAGGTATATATATCCGTTATAGGGTTATTATAAAAGCAATGTTAAGAGAGATGTTAAGTTATTGCTTAAATAAGGTATCCAATTTTTTGTTGATCAATTGAATCTTTGTTGTAATTATGGGTTGTGAGCCTTAAGAACAAGAAATATTAGTTATATGAATGCAAAGGTAATAACTTGATGATATATGGTGGAGTGGAAACATTGAAACAATATATAGAATGAATGCAAGGTTCTTATGACTACTCTATGTATATGAATTGAGTAAACTATTGAACTAATATTGGTATTATGTACTTTTATATTCTTATATTTCCATTTTCACTCATCTAATTGTTACCATTAGTAAATTAACCCTTAAAATAACTTCATCATTCATTCCAAAACTAATGAGAACTACGCCTCTCCTTACACCTCATGTGAGTGCACCAAGAGCATGTTTGACATGATAGGCCAATGTGGGAGGTTACAAAACTTGCGGTGTGTCTCAATGGAAGTGATTCATGCATGAAGCCTAATATTTGAGGATAGAACTTAGGCACACAACACTTAATACAATCCAAATCACCATTATGGGAGGAATTGTGGACCCTACACCAATTTGACAATGTGAGATCACAAATGTTTATCTCAAGTATCCTATTTTGTGAAGTTTGGGGGTATTGTTTTGGAAATTAAATGCATGTTATATCTTTGATATATGATTTTTTTCTTGAACCTTCTCCATTAGTACTTCCTATTAGCTTTTGAAGGCTAAAGATATCATTGTTAATATTTTGGATCATTCTTTGTATTGCATAAATTTTTGTTTTAGTAGACTCTTAGGGAATGATTTGGGCATTATTAGCCACAAGGACCAAGGTTTGGATTCAAACTTGCATTAGTGTTTTTATAGCAGGAAGTTAAAATAATCCTAATTTTTGATTAGGGATGACATATCTCAAAGGTACCATAACTACAATAAGCACATGGTTCAGTACAAATGCATTTTAATTACCATTTGGAAAAGGATTTAGCACTATAAATTTATGATTTCCTTAAGGCATGACCAAGGAATGTGTCCTTATGGGTTCACTTGCTCACCCACTTTAATTACTTTAACATAGGTTGTAAGCAAGTTGGTTATCAGAGGATATCTATGTAAAAATACTAATGTAATTGGATAAAGTATGTTCTTATACATTTATAAATCCAAGGTAGTATAATACATATACAAGGTTTTGATACCACTATACTTGTTATAAAATATAGTGTTAAAGGCTCTTATATGCTCGTGGGTCTCCTATATATACTATAAACCATTTTATATAACACTAGAGTCAGTAACTTGTCCAAATTGGATCACAAAAGTGTCATTAAATCACACCCAACCATTAACAAAATTTTAAGGAAGGTTTTAAAACTAATCACAATATTTATCTTATAATGTGAGAGGGAAAATCCTACAAGTAATGTCTTCATGTTCAACATTTAGTGCTTTGAGAGAATACTTAAATGAAGTGACATACTTATTTATAGTGCATCCACCAATAGGAGTGAATCGGGAAGATCTCTTTCGGTTTATAGGTAGATCGTGGACATCTCCAAAGACATTTATAGAAAAACTAACCAACCAAGCCATTGTTATAGAAAGTCTTGAATAAAATTTTAGTACCTACAAAGGTCTTAGGGAATGGATATGGATTATTTGTCTTCCTTTGTTCAACCTTATTGTACAATGCATTTCAAGAGGTGGTCCCAAAAAACAACCCAAGGTAGACTTAGATCTAGTGAGGTAATGTTGAGGATCCAAATTATTCCAACTTCTATAACTTTAAACTTCTTTTTCCAACTCTTCTTAGGATTGGAATAAGGGATTCAACAAACTTATGGGATTCAACTTCTTTGGTCTAAATCCCTCCTTTTAGAACCATATTTTTGGGGTGTGCTTGAAGGAAGGGGCATAATGATCTCATGGGATCCAATCTTCTATTTACGCCAAATCTAATATTCTATTTAATCCAATAGATCCTGCCTTATAGTATTATCTTTTCTAGTTGATGTTGATGAGATTTTTATGCTCATGGAAATTTGAGCACAAACCAAACACCAAAGGATTGAATGGGTTTTATCCATCTCTTTTTAGGATCACCAAAATAGTGCACTAAGGCATGATTTGTAACTTTTCACTCTCCTACATAGTCTACTATGAATAAACTTGGAAGAGAGATCAAAATTTATCATTCTAGAAGGGAATATCTACATTTACCTAGTTAATTAAGATTTTTTCATCAACTCAATTGAATTACATTTTTAATGAATGTTATGTACTTTGGGATATGATAATATAATGTATATGGGTCGATGGAGATGTTGACATGTGGCACACATCCCCATTAGGTAGTTATATGTTTATAATATATGGGGTCACCAGGAATTAGTTATATAGGGTAATGAGTCACCTACATTGGGATTAGGTGTTACCCATCAATTAATAGTAATGTGTGTCTCTGTATAAAGGATGTGATTATCATTATGAGTTATGTAATAGATGTATGAGTTGAATTTTCTACTTGGTAGAGGTATATTAGAGGTGTCCCCCTCAAGTGTATTCTCGTCTTGGGATACTATGGAGTTACTCCTTAAGAAGAATTGTATGGTGTTGACCTACCTTAAGATTATTATTCTACATATATTGAATATTTGACCATATTGGCTCACGAATATCTCTTGTGTTTCGTTATCTTCGCATAGTATTCAAATTATTCATTTATTAAATGCAAAGATTTTATCAAGTGGTATCAGAGCATCGATTTAGGAAATTTGTGGGATGAAACCCTAATGTTGGTGATTCACCTATATCTTGACATTGACTTTGACTTTTTAAGAGTTTTCTAATGAATTTGATAAATCATTCAAAGAATACTCCCTCGAAAAAAAAAAATTGAGCTATTTTACGAAATATATGTCGAGCTTTTAGGGTTGAATCCTAATTTTCATGTTTCATCTATATCTTCCGAATTTTGGAGAATTATTTATTGATTTTTTTGGCTTCAAGGGAATATATTTCAAGGTGAAAATAGAAAAATTAGATAAATTGTATTTGTTTTGAGTGAGTTATTTCAGTTTTATGGTTTTTCACAAATTCGCTCCAAAGGCTTAAATATTAGGAAATTTTCAAAAAAAACTACATTTTCGGAAAGCTCTCAACAATATAATTGGGGTGTATGTGATTAAACTAAAATGGAAATATGGGGGCTGATTTAGTTTAATCTAAATGCTATGCAAAGCAGTAAATAAAAACTAAATAAATAAAGTAAATGACCCAAGAAACTAAGTAAATAAAATATGAAACCCTAATGTGCAAAGAAGGGTTAGAAAGAGATTAGTTGATTCAACATTTGTTTGGGACTGTGTCACATAATAAACTGGATGAACATAATATAGAAATGACCATACAGGAGCTCCAAAAAATATAGATCTCGAGTTATCTAGTTGGGTAGGGTGCTGAAGAAGGATGAGGGCGCCTAGGGTACATTGAGTCTCGTGTGGGAGGTCAAAAAAACCAAATTCACAGGGTCGCTAAGTGATGCAAAGCCTTCGTTGCTTGTCATGTCGATATCGTTGGTGTAGTCACAAAATCACTCACTTTAGGCATTTATTTATCTTGGTCTCATACTACTATTTAGAAGGTTCTTGAGTGAAGAAAGTACTAATTAACCCCGTTCTTTTGGTCATCTTGTTTATTTTATTTCGTAATTTGTGACCTATTGCACCCATATGCCCAAACATTTTCTAACATCCGCATTATTTTAGTGTTTTTTGGGGCATCTAAATTTAATGCTAGGGCACCTATAGGTGCCCTAGTCCCACCGGGGTGCCCTAATCCTTTTTCTACTTTCTCGCCACTTTTGGGCCTCTTCTAGCCGTTTTTCATATTTATCTTTCTTATGGTTGGCCTTTTTAGGGTTAATTATGAAATTAGAGCAAGATAACCCTATAAATATAAATTTATGAGACCATAATGAGGGACCTAGCATCATCTACTACTATCACTCATCTAGAGTTGCATCCATCTATTGCATTTGCATCCACATAGCTCCATCATCAAGGCACAAGCTAGGAAGTCTGCATCACACTTCATAGGGGGAGGGATTCTATTCTATTCCATGTACACATGTTAAAACATTTTCTACATTTAGCTATTATTTTCTATTTCACAAAGTGTGACTAACACAAGAGCACCTAGGGCACGACATGCACACACAAACCGAACTATAGTTGGGTCTAAAATGTAGTGCGACTCTCGGTTTAGTAAGCCCTTTGTTGTGGCGGTGGTGAGGTTAGTCTAACTCATTCATTCTGAATTTTTATTGTTTTAGGGTTTTGATAATTCTTCATGGTATTTTGCATGGTGTTCTTCCTCTTGGAATATTCGAACCATACGGTCAAGACAACGAATCTAACATGACACACAATGAAGGTTACAGATCATCTTCTGACCCCTGTGAAAACCAAGATCGAGCTTTTCGAGATACCATGACACCTATTTCTACATGCCAAGGTGCCCATAGGCACCCTAGTACCTCCTTAGGTGCTCCATTCTACTTAGATCCTCTAGATTTGGCCTTCTGGGACCTATGTATAGTCATTCTTGCTCTTGTTCCATCTAATCATCTCTCGCGATATTCTATGATGGTCATTTGTTATCGGGTGAGTTATTTCCTCACCCTCTTCTTGCACATTGTTGTCATCCTCAAAATCCCCCCCTCATTTTTTAAGGAAAATTCAAAAATTTTGAGCTCACGCCCTCCAGAAGTGTTCAAGTAAAGTTGGAAGTCCAAAAAGATAGAGAAATTCATGCTTTGAAGTTGTTTAAACTCTCCAGTCTACACGTTTTGATAAATTTTCTATTTTCCGTCACAATGGACACGTGATATTGTTGTCCTCATTTTAATGAAATTGTCAATTTTTATGGTCATGGATTTTCAAACCTTGTATTGTTTTAATTCCTCGATTCGTAAAAGAAATTTGAAAATCGGGGCTCGAAATGGTGCGATTTTGTTCTTCTCTACATTTTTTTACATCGTGAATGAAGAGCATTTTCTCCCCATCAAAATTTAGCCCCATTATCCATAGTACATGAATATATCTAATTGGATGGGGCAGACGGGTCCTTTTTATGAGCTTAACATTTTTTGTTATTTTAGCAAAAATGTCAAATTGGGCACGCGGTCCCGGAAGACTCAGATTGGCGGATGGGTGGAAAGGCAGAAAGGCTGATCTTTTTTGTGTTTTGAGGCATTGTGGTGAAAATGAGGAAAAATTCAAATGTTGAGCCCGCATTGAAAGTCAAAGCGGGGAAGCGGGTTGGTGGAGAACTTTGAGGTTTTGAGCCTTTTCATAAAAGGTGAAAAGTCATAAAGTGACCCGTAGCCCCGATCATGCTAAGAGGGAAAAATCAAATGTTGAGACTGTATCAAAAGAGTCAAAGCGGGGAGGCGGATCATCGGAGCCTTTTAAGATTTTAAGCCTTGTTTCTAAGAGGGAAAAATTCAAATGTTGAACCCGTATCAAAAGAGTCAAGCGGGAGGTGGATCGTCAGAGCCTTTTGAGTTTTGAGACTTGTTTCCAAGAGGAAAAAAGTCAAATGTTGAGCCCGCATCAAAAGAGTCAAAGCGGGGAAGCGAGGTTGGGGAGAACTTTGAGGTTTTGAGCCTTTTTGTAAAAAGGGCTAAAATTCATAAAGATCCACAATTTAATCAAGTGAAGCCACTTGCTTATTCAGCGGAAGGCGGACCAAAAATGTAAAAAATGCTAAATCAAAAGTCACAAAATGAAAAAGGCATCCCGCATCAGGTAAAAAGTGGATGAGTAAGTGAAGGAAGTTGATGGACAAATATAGGGTCATCCGTGGACATCATATTGCAAATAACAACATAATATCAACTTTAGGGATTATTAGCAATACATACACTCAAAATTAGACAAAATTATATTAATTGAATCGTATCATCCGAATCTAGTTTCTAAAATACTAATTTTGTAAAAATGGACAATATTAGCTATATTAAACACTCAAAATTCAATGACTTGGTATTTTTTTTTTTCCGATAAGATTATAGTCGTTTGCCCCAATTTGGATGACCAAAAATTGATATATATTTTTTTACTTTGGTGAGAAGTTAATGACACTATATATCTTGGGATGGATTTTATTTTGTATTTTTTGAGTAATATTTTATTTTTATGATTTTTTCCGTGAAAGTGGTATGAAAACATAAAGAAAAGCAGAGCACTTTCCGTTTGCCCGCCATAACTTCATAAAAAAATTGAAATCAAATAAATTTTTTTTTGAACATGTATATAATTTCACCATGGTTGGGATGGTATAAGTTTTATCACATTCTAAAAATGTGAAACAAATTTTGCTAAATCTTAAACGTAGACATAAACATTCATAGGAAAAAGTGTCTTAAAGACCTACTATTAGTAAAAAATTATAAAATGATATTTATCCTCTTCTATTCACTTTAAAATTAGTATTTCTACAAAGCTAATAGTCTCCCCTACGCAATGGTACCATTTTTATGACATAGTTTTTACTTTTAGGCATGGTTCAAGTCCATGAAAGACTAAATTTTATGTTTTGTTGTTTTAATGTAAAAAGGATTTGATGTCCACTTAATTGTCCCCCAACTTGGTGCACTTACCCATGACTCTGGTTTAAAGTTTCAAAGGCAAGATGAACGGTTCAAATTCAAAGTTACAAAATGAGTGTAACATGAGTTGCATTATGAAAAGTCTAGTTTTTCCGCCATTGGCGTTTCTTCGAATCAAGAATTTGAACAGACGCGAATGATTGAAAAGATTGTAAATCGTTTCTTACTAACAAAGAAGAATTTGTAACCGTTTCTTGCAAGATATTTAATGGCTTCTTCATGCCATTATAAAGGGTTGGTAATTGATCTTGTAAACTCACGAGTGCATTGTACTTAGAGAAAGTAAAGGAGATAGCCATTTTCTTCTACTTTCCTCCATTCTCAAATTTCTTCCATTCCCACATTATGTACAACTTTTGTTTAAGCATCAATACAAGAAGAAGGATTTTTAGCCTCTTTGATGAGGATATTTTAGAAACTTTGAGTTTGTAATCTTATCTCATCTTGTTTCCATTTGCAGGGTTGTTTCTTCTCATAAATGCATGTGTTGAAATTTCTAACTAGTGTGTGTACAGGAATCTGATTTTCTACCTACAAAATTAGTTCTCTTACCTCTATTCTCACTCCCTTTCCCACTTTCATATAAAGTCTTCCCTAGCAAGATATTGCTAGCTTTTCTGCAGGGTCAATGGAGTGCCCTGTTGATCCCCTGGTCGAAAGGCCACCACAGAAATCCAAATTTTATCGCGCATGCATACATGATAGATGTACCGGTTAAGTAGAGGGACTTAGATTCCCAGAGCATTGGCAAGGAATTCACAAATTTGTCCACTCGACAAATTTCCTCGCCAACACACATTAGGGTTTTATTTCCATTAGTTTAATTATTTAGTTACTTCATATTGCTTTATCACATTTATTTACAACATTTATGTCCTACTAAATTAGATTAACTACCCCTCATTTTATTAATTTTAGTTAATCATTTTAGTGAACCTGATCCTTTTTCATGGCACCTTCTAGGGCTTGCATTTAGATTTTGTCATCCTTACTATCTTTTCTTACCCCTTCTTTGCTTCTTTAGCCTTACATCCTTCCTATTGCAGATTCTTAATTCATTTATTTCTTATTCGTTCATCTTTCTTTCCTTAGTTATCTTAGAATTGATTCACCATGAACATATCTATTCATGCTTATCTACAAAATCATCCGGATTGCCTCAATAACCTTAGGAAATACTTAGCTACCCATTACATTCCTCCCCATACATCACCTGAATATGTATATCATAAGTTCATTTTGGCTTTATCCCTTAATGAGGATCAAATCACTTTCACATCCGATGATCTACTGCTATTGCCAGCATTTTTAGAACATGACCCTCCCTTGTATATCCAAGTTTGTATTAACAAAGTAGGTGTCAAGCATGCCTTAGTTGATAATGGATTTGGCCTCAACATCTATAACATCACTTTTATTCAACATATAGGCATGTCAGAAGCATCTCTTGCTCCTTCGTTTATCTCTATTCATGGTTTTGATAATATCCCCAAGCATGTTTTAGGAATTGTTCATTTACCCATCACTATCAATCCATGTACAATTAATATCCCATGTCATGTCATGCCCAATGACCTTAACTACAATCTTCTCCTTGGGAGACCTTGGATTCATGTTATGCATGTGGTCCCTTCTACACTACATGCATGACTTAAATTTTGTTATCAGGGCACTATTTACGATGTGCCCACTGACCCATCACCCTTCGAGTATTGTAACTCTGTTGAACACACTGTTGATCTACTGTTCCCTCTGATATTAGTCCAAATCTCTCTAGATATGGGTTAGGGTATGAATATTTCTACCATTTTGGCTTCTCTAATCAACAAGAGCATAAAATCATAGAGCTTTGGGACCTCCCTACATGGACTCACAAGTTTGGGCTAGGGTACCAACCTCCTTCTACATCCCCTTTGGATACTTATACCACCTATCATGTTACATCACTTCCTTGTTACATCCATAACTCATTAGTAATGACGCATCCATTTTTGGGACAACCTCAATACTTTTTCTATTGATAATGCATTACTTGATTATATGGGTGCTTATGATCATCTTCCCTCTTTCCACCATAAACGACATCACCCTTCCTTGCCCACTAATATGGTTTTCCTCGAGAGTCTGATATCCCCACTAACGATGTCAATCCACCCGATACTATTCCAACTGATCTGTATATTGAGGACCGTTCCGCCCTTCTTAATGAAGAAACAATACAATACAATTTGGGCACGTCTGAAAATCCATGCATAGTCTTACTAGTTACCTCTCTTACCCCTGCTGAACAAAAGGATATCAAAGAAATTCCTTCATGACTTCTTAGATATTTTTGCATGGGATTATAGTGATATGTTGGGTATTGATACTCTGTCACAATGCATAACATTTTCCTTAACCTAGGTGCCAAACCCATCCAATAGAAAATCTGTAAGATGCATCCTAAAGTAGCCCTCTTAGTCAAAGAAGAAATTCAAAAACTTTTAGATGCAGGTTTTATCCATGTTATTGACTATCTTGAATGGGTGTCCAATATTGTCCCCGTAATGAAACCAGATGGTTGCGTTTGTTCATTACTAAATTTCATGATTTAAATAAAGCTTTCCCTAAGGATAGTTTCCTTTGCCACATATCGACACTATTGTCGATTCTACCACCGGTGGTTTGACATCCTTTCTTTTATGGATGGATTTTGGGTTACAATCAAATCAAGATCAATCTAACTGACCAAGAAAAAACCTCCTTCACCATGCCATGGGGTACATTCTATTATACAATTATGCCCTTTGGCCTTAAAAATGTAGGGGCTACCTATCAACACGTAATGACCCATATATTCCATGACTACATTCACAAGATCATTGAGGATTATGTAGATGACATCTTAGAAAAATCTAGGTGGCGTTCTTCCCACACAAAGGATCTATGCATACTATTTGAATGATTACACCAATATATGTATGTTTAAATTTTAAAAAATGTGTTTTTGGGGTGAATGAAAAGAAAGATCCTGGATATATTATCTCCCAACATGGCATAGAGATTGACCCTAACAAAATTAAATCATTATCGACATGCCTCCACCCAAGAACCTCCACCAAATTCATTCCCTACAAGGTAAAATCCAAGCTATCCGACATTTTATTACACAACTTGCTAATAAGACACAACCATTCACACGAATCATGAAGAAAGATACTAAGTTTGTTTGGGATGATTAGCAAGCAACAAAACATTGATCATATCAAAGCTTACTTGTTAAATCCACCCATTCTAGTCCCTCCTATAGTTGATCGACCTTTTTTGTTATATATCTTTGCTACATTTCATGCCTTAGGTGCATTATTGGCACAACATGATGATTCTCAATGTGAAAGAGCCATATATTATATCAATTCATACTCTCCTCTCTTACGAATGTAACTATAGCTACATTGAAAAATTGTGCCTCGATCTTGTCTTTGTTGTGGAAAAATTACGCCATTATCTCCTTAACAATGAGGTCCATATTATCACCAAATTCGATCCCCTGTGTTATCTCTTATCCCACACACACCTCTCAGATGTTTGGCACATTGGGTCATGCTCCTCACGAATTTGATTTTAAGTTTATCCCACAAAAATAATCAATGGATAGGTCATTGTTGATCAATTAGTCGCATAACACCCCTCTCGGATACATCACCTATTTTTGATTCCTTTCGTGATGATTTCATTGCTTATACCATTGAATCCCATATATGGACCATGTACTTTGATGGTTCTCACTGTCGATCTAGCGTTGGAGCTGGGATTGTCTTTATTACCCCACATGGTGATCCACTCCCCTTCGCATATCGATTAGGGTTTTCTTACACAAACAATATTGTTGAATATGAGGCTCTCATTTTAGGCTTGCTTACTACTCAAAATCTTCTCATTCACAACTTGTGTATCCATGTGAGACTCTCAATTAGTCATCAATCAAGTTAATGATACATATAATACAAAGGAGGAACATCTTATTCCATACAATACCCTAGTAAAGGACCTTTTAGCTACCTTTGAGTCTTATTCCATTACTACTATTCCTCGCAAAGATAATCACCATGCAAATGCTATGGCAAGTGTCACGTCACTTATCCCACAAGACATCACCGATGAACAAGCCACTTTCATCATTACGCACTTACATCATCCCTCTATCTCTGCATTACCTATTGCATCTTGCGCCATCATACATACCAAGACATCGTTAAATGGTTCACACCTATTTATAATTATCTATATAAACAAACTATCCCCGATACCCTACAACCTCACAAAGCTCATCAGTTACATCAAGACTACTCATTATGTTATCGTTGGGACTAAATTATTCAAACATGTTGTCGATGGTCATCTTCTCCATTGTCTTTCACTCACAGATATTCCCACTGCCATCTCACAAATCCATGATAACATATGTGGTGGTCATTTCTTGAGTAAAGCTATGTCACAAAAACTCTTACGCCAAGGGTATTATTGGCCAAAAATGGAACAATATTGTCTTGACTATGCTACTCATTGTGAAAATGTAAAAAACATGGAAATCTCCATCATGCACCACTTACGACCTTCAACCCATTGCGCTAACTTGGCCCTTCTCCCTTTGGGGGCTAGATTTAATTGGTATGATCAATCTGAATCATCTAATGGACATAAATTCATCATTACGGCTACCGAATACTTTACCAAGTGGGTCAAAGTGGCTCCCCTACGGATGACCACTAGTACAGACATTTGTAACTTTCTTACCATGCATATTATCACACATTTTGGTGTACCTTCTGCTATCATCGTTGATAATGGAACTTGTTCAAAAAATAAAGATGTTAAGAAATTTTTTTGTGCTAAATTCAAAATCAAACAATCCTTCTCTACACCTTATTATCCACAAGGAAATGGCCAAGTTGAGGCCACCAACAAAACTATTATTAAAATATTACGCAAGACTATTGACTCTAGTGGTACCGATTGGCATAACCAACTCTTCTATGTGTTATGGGCTTATCGTACTAGTGTTTACACCTACTAACGCTACCCTTTTTCATTAGTTTATGGTGTTGAGGTTGTTATCCCACTTGAACTTGAGATACCATCCTTGTGAATCTCTCTTAAAGGTATCCTTAAAGACAATGAATATCATGAAAATCGATTACATGAACTAGAAATGTTGGACTCACGTCGTGTCCAAGCACTCAAACATCTCGCGCATATCAATCTCGCATTGCTCATGCCTACAATTGAAAGACTCACTCTCGAGAATTCAATATCGGTGACCTCATCTTGAAAGAAAACAAAAAATACAAATGTTGAGGCACCTTAAAGGAAAATTTAAGCCCAATTGGCTTGGTCCCTACATTGTCATGATAAACTTGGTGGTGGCGTATATCGCCTCACCACTCTTTTAGGGAAACCACTCAAAAACCCACTAAACGTAATGCATCTTAAGAAATACTACACTTAGATTATCACAATATGATCATTACCCGATGATGCACTCTTGTGCTTTGGTTCACACTTGACTGTTGAGGGATTATTATTACACTGAACCCCACACACTACACTTTAGGCATTACACATTGCGCACATTTTATCATTCTACACATCGTGCTACAACATTTTACACTTATCCATTCTACATCACACATTTCTACATTCCAATAATTATATCATCTACATTTTATGATCACATATTAGTCATTCTTACACATTACATACATGCCATTAGGCCATTATTACATAACCACATGGCACATTTATACATCACCTATATTCTACATACTACGCTAGGTTACATTACATATGATTCTAGATTTACATTTCATCACTACATCTTACATTACTAGTCTATCTACACCTATTACAATGTTTTACACATTACATATTACACATTTACACATAATTACATTACATTTACATTTACACATCGTGCATTTATAAACCCTACTCACCACATCATTGTTTCATCATTACACCTACTACATTGTTTTCTACGCATTGAGCTCACCACCCTATAATGCACTTTATTTCCTCGATCCATACTCGACTACCGAGGGTTTACAAATCAAATGGACCTTACACTCACCATGTGACATTTCATCATGCAACATTCCTAGGCTAGTGACATACACTTTAGGCTAAATCATCACTCACTTTTTCTATCTAGTAGTGGTATACGCTTTAGGCTAGATCACCACCTCCATTATATCATATTATAGTGGTATACACCTTAGGTTACATCACCACCCTTCATCCATTCATCATATAGTGATATACGCTTAGTGATAAATCATCACTCATATTTTCATCTTGTAGTGATATATGCTTAGTGGTTATATCATCACTCGTTCATTCATCATATAGTGATATATACGCTTAGGCTAAATCATCACTCACCCATTCATCAAGTCATGATATACACTTTGGCTATAGGGTTCATGCACACCTTTTCTATATGTCACATCTCATCACCACTACACATACACATTCATCATAACGCTAGACACAACATACACTACTCGACCATTTCCCGATGACGCACTCTCATTTATGATTCATTCTTGACTACTGAGGGGGAAAACAAAATGAACCTCATTACATACACTTCCATCCACTTGGGGGGGGCATGTGGCTCTATCATTCCATCTTGCATTCCATTCCATCCATCCACAACATATTGCATTGTCTTGGGGCATTTATTCTTGTTTGTTAGTGTTTTACATGATCACTTTACTACACATGTTAGATTGATTTCTTATATGTCATTATCTATATCATCCACACATGTGCATTCACATGCCTTTTTTAGTGTGATTGCAGATATAAGATCCTACACACAACATTGATGCTCGCCTTCTACCCTTACTATATTGGTCGTTGGGGCATCTACATTCATCTCATCCATGTGTTATTGTTTCATTTTGTACTTAGCATCTTACATTACTTGATTATACATGCTTTGACATATTGGTTATTTCTCTAACATGCTAATGGGTGTTCCATGTGTAACACTTGTTTTGTAGGATTATATGTTTCCATGACTACTTGTTTGTTTGTTTGTACTTGTTTGCTATTGTTTGCCATTGTATGTGGGATTTTCCCTATGTTTGTGTGCACACTTGTTTGTTGTTTATGACCATGATGGCCTTGTGTGTCTTGCGACATCATGAGTGATGTCCCATGTTTGTAGCCCACTTGTGTGGCTTACTTGTTTTTTGTGTGTTTACATTTACTACATTGTCTGTGTAGCTTACACATGTTTTCTATATACATGCATTGTTTGTTTACACTTGTCTTTGGCTATCCTTCTTGTTTGTGCATGCCTTGGTTTCTACCAAGCACTTTCTAGGGTTATAGCTTCTTGTTTGGGGTCCTCTTTTGGGGCATGCACTCTCCTATCGATGACGACCACATGTGCCCCCAAAGAGGGGGCATCATTTGGGGGTTTACATACTAACACAATGTATTTACACCGGTTCAGTACAATGCACTTTCTACCCTTGGCATTTTGGGTTTACATAAAACGAGTGGGTTCAAACCAATCTACGAACCCCATACACAACATATTTTATAGGACATGGCATCCTTAGCATTTATGGGAAGTAGTTATAGGTTTGAGGTTACATTGGGTGTGCCTCTCTACACTACTTCGGCCAATGGCATTGGATCACCTAAAAACTAGGATGCTATAAAGATCTCTTCACACACATTTCAATAGAAGTGGTTAAAGCTTGGAGGACACAAAGCATTTCCTCCCTACACTTCTTCATCTAGGGTGGCATGAGATTGCCCAAAAAACTCACAATATAGGATATCCTTCTACACCCTTTCTCTCGACATGGATCACATGCACATGTTCCATTTACACTTTTCTTTTTAGCGTATTTTACATTTGCGTATTTTACACATTTCTATACACATGCGTATTTTACATAGTGTTTTTACATTTACATACATACATATTTGACTACTTGATTGTTTTCTCCTTGTAGGTCTGTCGTATGAGAAACAAGAAGTCAAATTGGGGCAAACAACAATAATAGTGACAACAACAACATTCCGCAACAACACATGCTTTACTAACCATGTAGGTACACTACACATTACAACAACTACACACACACGTTTCTCCCTAGGTTCACTCTTATCACTTTTTATTTCGCATTTTTCATTTATATTTTCCACGCTCCTCCATATTTTTATCATTCCACGCTTTTGTCTAGTCCTTCGACGTGTTTCTACTACACTCTTCATGGACATAAAGTATGCATCTCTATCTACTTTATGTTATTGAGATTTTCGCTCACCAACATAAAGTGGGGGTAAAATGTAGTCACAAAATCATGCACTTTAGACATTTATTTATCCCAATCTCATACTACTATTTAGAAGGTTCTTGAGTGAAGAAAGTACTAATTAACCCCATCTTTTTAGGTCATCTTGTTTATTATGTTTCTTAATTTGTGATCTATTGCATCCAAATGCCCACCATTTTTCGACATCCCACACTATGTTAGTGTTAGTGGGGCACCCAATTTTAATGTTGAGGTGCCTATAGGTGCCCCTGGTCCCACCTGGGGGTGCCTTGATCCTTTTTCTACTTTCCCGCCACTTTTTGGGCCTCTTTTAGTCGTTTTTCATATTTATCTTTCTTGTGGTCAGCCTTTTCGAGCTTAATTACAAAATTAGAGCAAGAGAACCCTATAAATATAAATTTATGAGACCATAATGAGGGACCTAACATCAACTACTATTATCACTCCATCTAGACTTGTATCCATCTATCGCATTGCATCCACATATCTCCATCATCAAGGGCAGGAGCTCGGAATTTGCATCACACTTCATAGGGGAGGGATTCCATTCTATTCCATGCACACATGCTATTACATTTTCTACATTTAGCTATTGCTCACTATTTCATAAAGTGTGACTAGCATAAGAGAACCTAAGGCATGACATGCACACACACACACCAAAACTACAATTAGTTCCGAAATGTAGTGCAACACTCAGGTTAGTAAGCCCATTGTTGTGGCAGTTGAGGTCAGTCAAACCCATTCATTTTGCATCTTTATTTTTTTAGGGTTTTGATACTTCTTCTTAGTCTTTTGTAGGTTGTTTTTTCTCTTGGAATATTGATAGCATTTGACGTAGTACAACAAATATGACGTGACACACAACGAAGGTTAAAGATCATATTCTGACCCTATGAGAACCAAGATTGGAGCTTTTTCAGAGACCAAGGTGCATGTTTTTACATGCCAAGGTGCCCATAAATTCCCTAGTACCTCCCTAGGTGCTCCAATATTCTCAGATCCTCCACATCTAGCCTTTGAGGGACCCTCTGGGATGTGCATTCCCTTCCTACTCCTGTTCCATCCAGTCATCTTTGTGACATTCTACGACGGTCATTTGTTATCAACTGAGTTCTTTCCTCACCCTCTTCTTGCACATTAGGGTTTTATTTCCATTAGTTTAATTATTTAGTTACTTCATATTGCTTTAGCACATTTATTTACAGTGTTTATGTCCTCCTAAATTAGGTTAACTACCCCTCATTTTATCAATTTTATTTAATCAACTGGACTAAGTTGTATGTTCTTTCAGTAATCGGTGATAAAGAAAATACGTGTAAAACCCCAAGCCAAACATCAAATCCATAAAACAAGAAAGATGCATATGAAGGGGTTAGAATGTTCCCATCTTCCATAATGGTGGAATTACTACTAAGCGTTGCACTACATCTCGACTCCAATGTAGTTTTAGGTGTATGTGTGTAGATTGTGCCCTAGGTGCTCTTGTGTCATCGCACTTTTTACGAAATAGTGAGCAATAGCTTGATGTAAAAATATAAATAAATGGTGGATGGAATAAAATAAATTTCCCCTATAAAGTGTGATGTAGATGAACTAACCTCGTCCCTTTTATGGAGCTAGATGGATGCAAATGGAGCCTTTGATGGATGTAACCTTAGGTGGTGATAGTAGTGCCTAATGTTTGGTCCCTCATTATGGTCTTGTAAGTTTATATATGTATGGTTATCTTGTTGTAATTTCGTAATTAACCCCAAAAAGGCCAACTAATAAAAATATGGAAAGCTCAAATAGCTAGAAAGTTCCCAAAAGATGGAGGTAAAGTGGGAAAAGGATCATGGCGCCTGGATGGGACCAGGGCACAGGGTGCCCTAGTATTGGCCTAGCCACCCCAATCAAGGATAGAATTACGCGACATGACAAAAATAAATTGGGAAAGTATGTGATGAATGTCGGTAGTGACGAATGAAAGTAAAATAAAAAGTCCAAAGTATATAGGTTAATTGGTAATTTCTTCACTCAAAAACCATATGAATAGTAATATGAGACTGGGACTAAAGAATACCCAAAGTGTGTGATTTGTGTCTACATTTTCCCCCACTTTATGTTGGTGAGCGGAATGCTCGAAAACATAAATTAGATAGATATGTGTACCTAATGTCCATGTAGAGTGATGTAGAAAGTGTGTCGATGGACTAAACAAAGCGTAGAATGACAAAAAATATGGAGCGTGGAACTAAAGATGCAAAAGAGCAAAAAGTGATGAGAGTGAACCTAGGGTGGAAGCGTGTGTGTAGTTGTCGATGTGTGTGATATACTTGCATGTTAGTATGAGATGTGTGCTTCTACATAATGTTGTTGTTATTGATGTCATCATTGTTGTTGTTGTTGCTTGCTTTCTCATATAAATGGACCTACAAAGGAGAATACGATCAAGTAGTCAAATACATGTGTATATGTGTAAAAATGCATGTATATAGCAATGAAAAGGATGAAATGGAAATATGAAAAGTGTAAAAGGAACATGTGCACATGATCCATGATGATAAAAAATGTGTAGAAAGGATATCCTGTAATCACGAATTTTTTGGTGATCTCACGCCACCATGGTTGAAGAAGTGTAGGGAGAAAGATGCATTATTCTCCAACATGTAACTACTTCCCTAAGAATGTATGAAGAGATCTTTGTTATACCTAGTTTTTGGGTGATCTAGCACGCTGACCAAAGTAGTGTAGTGACAAAATCTAATGTATCCTCCAACCTCGTAATCGCTCTCCGAATGCTAAGGACAACTTGTCCTATAAAATCCGTTGTGTACGGGGTTTGTACATTGGTATGAACCTACTCGTTGTATAACCCACAATGTCAAGGACCAAAATCTAAACTAAATTATACTAGTAGAGAGTGATGTGTAGTGCATAAAACCTCGAATGATGCCCCCCCTTTGGGGGTGCATGCAATGTCGCAGATATGAGGATGCGTCCCCAAACTAGGACCGACCGCCTAAACTATGCCCTACAAAGGGAAGGGAATACACTTGGTAGAAACCAAGGCACACACAAACAAGTGGCTAGCAAAACAAGTGTTAGTACGAACAAGCATGCATGTAGAAGATAAGTGTAAGCTACTAAACAATGTAGAAGCTAGAAAGCAAGTAAACACGCAAGAAGCCAATCATATATTGCCAAGGCGGGTTGTAAACATAGGACATCACTCACGATATCACAAGACAATCAAGACCATAATGGCCACATACAAATAAACAAGTGTGTATAACCAAATAAAGGGTAGGGAACGTAGATAATAGCAAACAAATACAAACAAGTAGAAATAACAGATAGCCATGGTGGCAAGTAATCCTGCAAAACAAATATTGCACATGAAGCACCCATTATCATGTTAGAAATATAACCCATATGTCAATAGCGTGTATAACCAAATAAATTAGTGTGCTATGAAACAAAATGAAACAATAACACCGTAAGAGATGAATGTGGATGCCCCCAAAAACCGTTGTAGGAGTGGTAGGAGGCGAGCATCCATGTTGCTTGTAAAAGACCTGTTTTTGCAATCACAACTAGAGAAGGACATGAAAATGCATGTGTGTATGGTAAATATAATGACATATAATAGATCTATCTAGCATGTGTAATAAATCAAACATATACGAGTAAATGTAAGAAAGAGTAAACACAACCAAGATATGCAACATGTTGTGGATGGATGGAATGGAATGCAAAATGGATGATAGGAGCCGTATGCCCCCAAGTGAATGGAGTTTTATGTAGTGAGGTTCATTTTTTTCCCCCTTAATAGTCAAGAATGAACCGTAAACAAGAGTGTGTCATCGGGAAATGGTCAAATTGTGTGTTGTGTCTAGCATTGTGATGAATGTGTATATGTGTGTTGATGATATGCAACCTAGAGATGAAGTGTGTGTGTGACCCTATAGCCAAAGTGTATATCACAAAAAGATGAGCATAGGAGTGATGATTTAGCCTAAAGCATATATCACTACAAGATGAATAGAGGAAGTGGTGGTGTAGCCTAAAGCGTATATGAATACAAGATGAAGGAAGAGGTGACCATTTAGCTTAAATCATATGTCACTAACCTAGGAATGTCACATGATAGAAGGTCGAATGATGAACGTGTAAGTATGAGAACATCCATTTGATTTGTAAACCATCGGCAGTCAAGTATACACGAGGAACTAGAGTGCTTCATAGGGTAGTGAGTGCAAGCACGTAAAATAAGATGTATGATGTGTGATGATAAAAGACGACCATGTGATGTGCAAGATGTGAAAAATGCAATTCCAGATGTGTACATAGCCTGATAGTGGGTGATGCATGCTATGTGATATGGATGATGAGCAAGATGTGACACGAGACTCATAGACAATAAGAGTGTGACATAAATATGATGAATACTAGTATGATGTGTAGATACGTAATGGTGAAAATGATGCAGACTAAATGTAGAATGTAGGATGAAAGTCATATGACATGAAATGTATGAAGAGACACAATGTGTAGTACTTATTGTGCAGTGTGTGGGGTTCATGTGTAGTATGCCCTCAATAGTCAAGTGTGAACCAAAGCACAAGAGTGTGTCATCAGGAAATGGTTGATGCATGTGATGAGTATATGCATGTTAAGATATGCATGTATGACTATGCTAGTATGAGAGATGTGTTGATGCTTAAGAGGGGGATGCGTTGGATTTTATGCTCCCCAAGTGTATGTGAATGAATGAACTATCTAATGACATTGAAGGATAAAGGTCCTTAATACGATACATGTGGTGACAAAAGTGGATGACCATGCTCTAGTAGTGGTGGTATAGTAGATATATGTTGTGTAGGTGAATGAAGTTTATGTGCATGCGATGGGAGGATATATGATGAATGTCGTGGCATAACAAAATGTGTAGGAAATGAAGATCTATGTGAAGCTGAGCGCAAAGGTGATGGACACCCTCATGGAATAAACCAAGGTGGTGACCTACGTCAAGATGCAGTAATTGTCCTAGGAATAGGCCTATACCTATGTGTAGGACTAGCGGAGAGGTGAGGTCGTGTAGATAGTGTGTGAGTAGGTGAACTAGGAGTAGATTGTGCTTTGAGTAACATAGAGTGTGATGCACTAGATGACGTAGGAGATGCAGTAACCAATATGTGAGGAGATGATGACCATGGAACATATGGGGGTACGCCGTCAATAGAAATAACCTAATTATTATGAATGAATTTGAGTCGAAAATGATTCATAAAAATGATGGATTGAGACCTATGAATTCAATTGAGACCGAGTAACATGTCACAACTATCAACCGCTTACCCAACAAGGAAAGGGACAAGAAAAGTAAGAGGACCAATCGTAATGTGTAGTTTGACGACACCATATGGTTTGTTCATAGGGTAGTCAATTTGCAATAAAGGGGTACCGATAGAAGTACAAAGTGGAATAAAGCATGCACTAATAGGCCAAAATGGGTCAACCTTAGTGTTATTGATGGAGACTGAATCGATATATGCATTGATATGTAGGTGATTAGATGTAAAATTTGCATGATAATTGTGCTTGGAAAAGTAGATGACCGGCAGAGAAACGTCAGTATATGTAACTAAAAAGTCAATACCCCCGATACGGGAGGAGGCACTACTTGAGATACATAATTAGTTGATAAGTCAATCATTTTTGTATCATGTTTGGGTAGAGAATTGTTAAATATTTTGAGCTTATGATTTTCATTGACAGGTGGAGATGTTGTAGATTTCAGAAGCTCAATTTGACCATCGTCAATCAAACCCTGAATGAGAAATCGTAGTCGAAAGCAATGATCGGTGGAGTGTCCTACGCATTGATGATAATCGTAATGGGAATTTTCATCAAAATTACATCCTTTTGGTCGAGATGGGTTGATTTGTAGAGGAGAAGGCAATGTAATAATATTACTATCAACCAATTGTGGTAAGAAAATCGTGAAGGATACTAAACCCTAAAAGATATGCATTTTTGGTTGCGATTAAAGCTCCTTAGTAGCAGAGAGGCCACATTGATGGTGACTTTTGTGTTTGTTGGTTTAGTCATAGATGGTTTAAATGTTGACTTACCTTGAAAACATGTAGAGGATGATTTTTTCTCTTGGTACTTAAGTTTACCTAAAGCTAAGATCTTGGTTTCATGAAGCTTAAGAGTATGAAAATTTTGATCAAGCGAGGGAGAAGTCTAAAAGAGAACACTTTCTTGGAGAGGTGGAAAGAGACTCTGAATGAATAAGTCTTGAAGTTTGGCATCCATGTGTACATTAGACATCTTAGCTAAAAAAAATTGTAACACAAGACATAATCGACAAGTGTTTGTTAAACATCATTGCTTCCAAGCTCTGGACCTGCCAATCTAAATATTTGGTCATTAAACCTTGGTTCCCCTCCTTTAACCCACTCATGGAATCATTCTCATGGAAAGCCATTTGGATCAAGTTGCCCCATTTACCCCTCCAATTTTGGAGGCATGACTGTCTGACATCCATTGGCAACACCTTGGGAACTACACTCTATATAGATTCTCAAACCACTAATTACACCCATACTACTTATGCCCGGATCCTGGTGGAACTTGATACTAATAAAAACCTTCCTACAACCATAGATCTTAGAGTGTAAAATAGAACTTGGTCACAACCTCTATATTATGAAGGTCTACCTTTCGGTGTAGAAGATGTTTTTGCTTAGGACACACCTCTACTGCTTGTGGGATGGAAAAACGTCAACATGAGAAACGCAACTGGTGGAAAGATGCCCTCCCAGAACGCCTGATTTTTGGAGCAAAAAGGATTTAGACTCAAATATAGATACAAAAACTGAATCCAATTATGCCCTAGAAACCCCTTTATCCGAAACTCAAATTGTGAGCAGCATGAAAAATGCACAAGTTGTTGATGACAACAAGGAAAATGATAAATATTTCTCTCAGGATAACAATGTGGCCATCCCAACTGGAACAAATGTGACTAAGGAAAATACTCCTCCTTTGTCTTTTCCTCTAATTGCAGAGGCTTCATCAGGCTAGGTAACGGTCAACAAAAAGAAAAAAATCACTATGAAGGACACCTTTATGCCTAGATGATTCGTTTCTCTGTTATTGTTTGGTTGGGTTATATTGGTTCATTTTTCTTGGCCGGATAACAGTTTGTTTTTTTACAATGGTGTTGTTGTGCCATTGTTGTTTGGTCACTGCACATCAGTTGTTTCTTTGTTGATGCGTTGTTGGTTTTTTTCTTTGCAATCAGTTTTCTGCAGTTGGGCATTATTGTTTCATCTGGATTTTGATCTCTTTCTTGTGCTTTAATTTTCAAATCGGCTTTTGAGCCCTGTTGTACAAGGGTATAGTCCCTTTCAAAAAACTATTTGCCTTTAATAAAAATACAAGTGTTTGTTAAACCATTACTTAAGTTGTGTAAGTTGAGCACAAGAGATCTTAGAGCCTATGTTAATAGAGAAGTGAGCGAGCAAAGCATCATCCAAATGTGTGAATGTAATTATCGAATGAACAAGTAGGTCGTAAAACAAATGCATCACATAGTATTGTAAACTATGAAGAAAAATCTTAGCAATTATACTAGGGTCATCTGCATAGTCTAAACATGCTACATGAAAAGCTCAAAGATGCTCTTTGTGGGTCATCATGGCCTTTAAATATGGGTAACTTGGGAGAGATGAAATTAGGTGGCAATGGATAGGCATAAATAGTAGGTGCAAAAGGAGTATGCAATAATGAAGTAGAGTCTAAAGATGGTGTTGCATGAGAAGTAGCAAATTGGATCTGGTGAATTTAGGTTTGCAAGTCCTAATATAAAGAGGTTAAGTCAGGAGTATTTGAAGAAGAGCCAAGCTACATGTTAGGGGTGCTAGGGTGAATGGTGAGAGTGGTAGTGGTAGGAATGGGAGCGGAAACATAGGTGGGTGTAGTGGAGACCATGGGAGCCGAAGAATGAGAAATTATAGAGGTCGAAGCATCACGAGTTCTCTTAGCAAAAATTAGAGCATGTAAGACATGTGGCAGATGAGTAGATTATCACCTAAAGCTTGTCAAAATTTAGTAATAGTGTTGAGTTTATCTTGGTCAACATTGGTGTCTTCATCGTAGGACTTCTCACTATCAAACACTTCAATTTCGTGGAGAGGAACACAATGTGAATGCTCTTAGGGATTATCAATGGTAGTCATAGATGTAGTTGTATTAGCCATTGACTTAGAAGTGTGATGGGTAAATGGAGGAAGCTCACAATATTGAAAAGACCCAAAATGACCGCTACGGGTGACAGGCATAAGAAGACAAAAATGGAAGAAGGAAAGCAAATTCACAAGTCGGGTTCACCAAAATGATTAAACTAAAATGGAAATATGGGGGCCTAATTTAGTTCAATCCAATTTCTATGTAAAGCAATAAATAATAGCTAAATAAATAGTAAATGACCCAAGCAACTAAGTAAATGAAATATGAAACCCTAAAGTGTAAAAAAGTGTTAGAAATAGCTTAGCTAATTCGACAGTTGTTCGGGACTGTGTCACAAAATAAATTTGATGAAAAAAATGTAGAAAAGACCATGCAGGAACTCCAGAAAATATAGATCCAAGTTGTTTGGCTGGAATGGGGCACTTGGAGAAGGATGAGGCGCACGGGGCACCTTGGTTTGAGATCTAGGTCTGTGCAGGAGGTTCAGAAACCAAATTCATAGGGTCATTAAGTGATGCAAAGCCTTCACTTCTTGTTGCATCGATGTTGCTGGAATGATTTTTATGTCGTTGGTAATCAGTGATAAAGAAGAGACCTATAAAACCCCAAGCCATGCATCAAAACCCTAAAAAAATGCATATGAAGGGATCGGACTATGTTCAACTAGCCACAATGGTGGACTTACTAACTGAGTGTTGCACTACATCTTAGAACCAATGTAGTTCTAGGTATGTGTGTGTGTGCAAATTGTGCCCTAGGTGCTCTTGTGTTAGTCACACTTTGTGAAGTAGCGAGCAATAACTAGATGTAGAAATGTAAATAAATGGTGGATGGAATAAAATAAACTTCCCTCCTATGAAATGTGATGCAAATGAACCACCTTGTCCCTTGTGATGGAGCTAGATGGATGCAAATGGAGCCTTTGATGGATGCAACCTTAGGTGGTGATAGTAGTACCTAGTGCTTGGTCCCTCATTATGGTCTCATAAATTTATATTTATATGTTTCTCCTATTCTAATTTCATAATTAACCCCGAAAAGGCTGACCACTAAAAACATGGAAAGCTCAAACGATTAGAAAGTTCCTAAAAGATGGAGGTAAAGTAGGAAAAGGATCATGGCACCTTGGATGGGACTAGGGCACCCCAATATTGTCATGGGCACCCTAGTCAGGGGTATAATGATGCGGCATGAAAAAATGAGACCGGTAAATTATGTTTTGAAGGTCGGCAAAGGACGACTAAAAGCAAATTACAATGGCCAAAGGACATGGATTAAGTCGTACTTTCTTCACTCAAAAACCATATGAATAGTAGTATGAGACCAGGGATAAATAATACCCAAAGTGTGTGATTTTATGTCTACATTATGTTATGTATTTTCTTATTTGTGGCCAAACTCTAGCCGAAAGAGGTAGGACACATTTTGATCAAAATAGTCTATTCCTAAAACCCCGGTTTTTGTGGATCATGGGAATGAGAATTTTTTGTGGAGATGGTGAGTTTGATGCAAGAAAATGGTGGATCCAATTTAAAGAAATTATTTTTTCACACCCAAATTTGTGGTTTCATTTTCATCTTTAATAGGGTGGTCTAGCACGAACTGGGTTCTCTGATTTAAAACAAAGGAGTACAAATTGGTCTTGTGAGGAAACGAAACATGCTTTCTTACATCGATGGGCCAAAAAAGGTGAAGAAGAAGAGGATCTTGAAGATGAGAATTAAAAAAAATATTTTGATGAAGAATATGATGAAGAAAAAGTTTATCATGAAGAAGTTATGTGGGATTGATAAGGAGAGACAAAATATCAAGATACAAGTTTAGATAGTACATCTCCAAGGAAGGCAGATTTAATATTTCAGTTTGAAGGGTGCATTAAAAGGATAAAGGTAATTATTTCCATAAGCCCTAGTAGTGAATACAACTTTATCAATATGGATTTATCTCAACATCTACATGTTCAAGTAAATAATATCAAGTGGATGGTAAGAAGATTCAAATTTTTGAAGATTTAAAGCTCTCTATGCATAAATATGTTTTGCAATCATACTTTTATGCTTTACATATGGATGGTATGGATATTGTTCTTGGATATCCCAGGTTAGAGGCATTGGGAATAATAATAATTATTATGCAAAATAAATGCAATAAATAATGGTATAAAAGAAATAAAATGATATTGCAAGAGATCAGCACACTTAGCAAGGAGAAAAGTAATGTAAAAATGGAGCGTGAAGATGACTTTGAAGATGGTGAAGAAAAAAATAAGGATGATTCAAAAGGAGAGGATGAAGAAAATGATAAAAATAAGAAACAATTCATCTAATCAAGAGAAAAAAACAAATAGCAAACAACGAGATAGAAGAGGAAAATAAAGTTGAGGAAAAGGTTCATAAGGTTGAGGATACTAAGGTTGCACCACATAGACACCCACATCATCATGAGAATAAACAATCATATAGACATGTTAAGACATGTGAGAGAAACAATCTATATGGATATACAAGGAATTAGAGGAGCAATCACTATGGCTATACATGACATCAATGAAACAACAATTATATGGCATAAAATCACAAGAATAATTATTGTGGATATGCATGGATGCCGAGGAGGAACACATATGGACATAGATTGAATCAAAGGGGTAAAATGAAATATGGAATTGGGTTTGGAAAAGTATTAGCCACTAATATTTTATATGGGTGGTGGATGATCGAGCTTCGCAACACAAGTGTAATGATTTAAAGCACACTCACTATATGGCTTCTTCTTATGTTTCAAGGATGAAACATGTCGAGGAGGAGGGAATGTTATGTAACTTGGGATATGATATTATAATTTATATGGGTTGATATAGAATCGACATGTGACACACATCTCCCTTAGTTAGTTATATGTTTATAATATATAGGGTCACATAGTAATTATTTGTATTGGGTAATGAGTCACCTACGTTGGGATTAGGTGTTATCAATCCATTAAGAGTAATGTATGTCTATATAAAGGATATGAGTATCATTATGAAGTATGTAATAGATGTATGAGTTAATTTTTCTACTTGGTAGATGTATATTGGAGGTGTCCCCATCGAATTAGATTCCCATCTTGGGATATTGTGGAGTTACTCCTTCCTTAAAGAGAATTATAATGTGTTTCCCTACCTTAAGGGTATTGTTATGCATATATTGAATGATTGGGAATCTTGGCCCACCAATATCTCTTTTGTTGTGTTATTTTCTACATAATGTTCAAATTATTCATTTGTTGCATGCAAAGACCTTATCAATGAATCTCAAAGAACTTTCAAATGGGGTAGTATCAAAATAAATTGAAAAGAGGAAGAGGGTAAGGTAGAAAAGATTTATCTAAAATTTATTATAATGCTTCACCATTAATGATCTCTCAAAAACTCTGCTATGGTTTTACCACAACCCAAAATAATCTAGGAAATGTTGAGACTAAATGGAAAAGGCAAAGAGTTTGAGGAACAATTCTATGTTAATCTTTAAGTTTCATAAATCTATAATCATTTGGTTTACACTATGGCAGATCACTAACATAATTGTATCCATTACAAAAAAAACATTTTAATAACTATGATATCTAACTTTACTATCATTTTCTCGGTTTAACATATTCCACTAGAAATATATTGGTTCACTTTAAATCAAAATAGGTAATTATTAACAATAGAGTCATTGAAAAATATGAGGAGAGAAATAAGGCATGAATTCTATTTTATTGAAGCTTGTATTTGTTATTATTTCCAAGTTTGTTAAAATGTATTTACAAATATATATGGCCATTTAGTTTTCACTAAATTTCATGATGAAAACCTTTGAGAGGTTCGAAGTACCACACTAAAAACTAGAAAGGGGTATTTGAAAGTTTGTTAAAAATATGTGCCACATGGTGGGAAAGAATTGGTGATTCGAAGTGGTCTAGACAAATTCCAATATTATCCACAAGCCTTGGGGGTTTAGGTGATGACATTTATTGTTTTCCTTCAAAATCAATCACATTTTCTTGCTAATGTGGCATCAAATTAATCACTAGATTTAATAATTTTTCCAATTATTCACTTATGAGCCACCATTAATTGGATTTCTTCTATGAAATAAAGAATTTTTAGAAACACTTGGGTGGAAAGGTTTGGTGCTCAAATATTGGCCAAAATACATATCTACAAAATGAGCCTCCTACAAAACTAACTTACATTTCCCTTATTTTCTCAAAAAAATCGAGATATTTCATGGTCTCTTCTAATGATTTCAATCTTCATGAGATTTTGGAATTTTGGAGGACTTCAAATAACCTAAAAAATTGGTTGTGGTTTACAAAATATACTAAGGTGTACTTTGAGAGTTTCCAAGAATGTTTGAAATTCACAGGGAAATTATGTTCCAAACCCCAATTCTCACTTTAGTCACGACCCTTTATAAGGAGTACTCTCATAGGTTTAAATGAGGTTTACGATTTTCATAAAAATTGTGCCCTACATTCCATATCTTGAAGTGGTCACAACCATTTATTTATCAGAATTTTAGGAACTAGAAGCATGTTTGAAATTTACTTAAAAATTGCATCACAAAGTGTGAATCATGAAATAGTCTCATCTTAGTACTTTTTAGACTTCTAAAACTTTTAATAACTTTGGCATGCAAATTTATCATAGAGTTTTGGATACCACTAAGGTCTACATCGGGAGATCAAGTGTGTATGCAATCCAAAAGTCTACACATGAATAAGGTGGAGAATCTATGTGTGTACATAACTCAAAATCTCTCGCAATGTTAAGAGGACTATTCAAGTGTTTAAGCATCTCAAAATCCCATGAACCACATTGCGAAAATCACATGCTCATGCAACCCATAACCATGCATTAGACTATGGTAGATATTTCTATTGTAAAATCATGAAAAAATCTCATGGTAGACGACACATGGATTTCAAGTGCAAGTAAAAACCCATGAAGTTCAAGGATACATCGATTGAAAAAAGACAAGTGGATGGGATAAATGTAGAGGAATATTTTATGGCCCCGTGATTGTAATATATGTATCATGACTAGGGTGAATTCAAGCAACCATAAAATTTTCTCCGCAACTCCAAATCATGAAAAATAAGATCCATTGGAAAGGATTAAGGAGTTGTTCCACATGGGAGTAGACCTCGAGTCATAGTCTATCACAACTTGGGAATAAAATGTAATCATTATTACTATCTTCCATTATTTTACCCCCAAATATGCTTATTTCCTAGCTAGGAAAATATTCCATAATATGTCTCGGGATCCATTTGCGAAGGTATTCCCCTCGACTTCTCTCCTTCTCTCTTATCATTTATATAAAAGACGTATTGGTCTCATTATAAAAGGATCCATCTTCCTCCAATGCGACACACTCTACTCTTTTAAGTTTCCAAGTGTTGTTTGCATAGATTTCTAATTTTTTAGCTTAAGTAATGCACCCAATGCCTTTTTGATGACTATAATAGGTTCTACTTACTTCCAACATTAATATCATGTTTATCGTGAATTATATCTTCCCTATAGATTACGTTATTGCTCTTTTTACTTTCTTTACTTTTGTTTTATATTGTGTGTAGGTTATATTTACATGGTTTAATTACATTATATCAATGATAGACAAAGGGAGGGTGATCCCCAATTTCTCCGGAGCATCACCATTTTTAATTTATGGGTTCTCCTTCCCCATTTTTCCCATATAAGTATTATCTTAAACTATATTTTTTGTATCAATACAAAGTACTTAGGATAATATCCAACCTTCTCTAGAGGTATTCCTCAAGGAGCCAAGGTCCCATACCTTGGAGGCATATCCATTTTTTTACGAGGACCAATCCCTATTCATTTTTTTGTAGGTGCACATTCTCAAAATCCAAAAATAACATTTCAAATGAACATTTGTCACAAATCCGCAAAGCTTTCCTCTAAGATACCTTACAAAAATTCATGGTGCTTAGAATAGTATGGGAGTGTGTGATGGTGACGTGCAATGAATGTCCAAATTTATTATGGATGAATTACCAAATTCCATGTCTTTAATTTTATATAGAGTCGAGAGCATGGAGTGTTTCCACCTATCATTATTTTTGACAACCACATAACATTAGGTTGGGGATCCTTTCCTATCCTTATAATATTTGGTGGGCCATGGGAATTCATAATTATGACATGTTTTAATCATCTATAAAACTGACCATAGGGGAATTTCCTTAATCCCGTAGACTCTACAATTCAAAAATATTGTATTTTCATGAAACCAAGCCATGCAACATGAATCAAAGATTAAAAGTTGTTGGCTAGTTCAAGGCATAAAGGGAAGGTTCATAATTTCTTCTAAAACATGGGATCACTAGACCATGCCATTTTTCATGATCTACGAGTCTTAGTACAAACACCTACCTCTTAGAAACATCAACATTCCCTTTGGTTATCACTTAACACTCAACATTTTGGCTCCAAAGTAATTATATGTCTCAGAGCTTTCTCACTTACTCCACTATAATATTCAAACATTTTCCCATATAAACACTCTACACACACCGATTCTAAGTGAATAAGGTATTAATACTAAACTAAACATGTTCAAAAACACTTTTGTCATGGTGAATGTGACTAATTACAACTTCAAACAAAATCAAGGGTTTTTCTTAATGGTTTTGATCATTCAACACTAGTCATAAATCGATAGGTCTAATTTTTCTCCAAGGTGGAAAGGAGTTGTCAAGGCGTTTAATATATCTAATCCATGAAGCATTGCTCCTTCTTACACAAAATTCCATTCACTATATATAACATTCTAAGGGTTGTGGATCTCTATATCTTCATTCCACACACTCTCTCATGCTAGAAAGTATTATGCGGGTTGCAATCAAGGCACACAATATTGAAATGAGCCTTGTGAAGGATTTAAAGCCACGTAAAGTGTAAGTATAACATTTTAAGACATGTAAAGTAAATAAAAAGTTGGAAATCCAACTTAGATTATACACATGCAAAGTAAGGTTGCATAATGTTGACTTAAACTACCAAACAATAGACATTCAAGGGTGAAAACCCGAGATGAATTGGAATACCAAATTAATGAAATGAAGAGTGTATTCCAAGAGTTCTATAAAGCTACAATCTTTCACAAATTGAACACATGGAACACACCCGTGAAATCACTTTTATAGAAAGAAAACCATCTAAAGAAAAAACCACGAAATTATGCATTGATCTTCTAAGCCATAAATTCATTCAACTACTAAAATTAAAAAAATTAGAGGGTCTATATTCGGTGAAGGGAAAAGAGCATGTTGCTATGTAATAATAGTGCATCATCCTAAGCCTCTTGGTTGTAAATGTGATATTGAGTGATTTGAAATCACAATTTTATATGATTATTTTTGGCATTTTTTTGTCCTCTGGTCCAATCTTATAACTCTAATGGATAGAGCTCGCTTTCTCATTATTATTAATCTTTGTGCTCACTAAAGTGTTGTATTGAATATTGACCTATTTTTGTAACTATAAGATAATTGAATTAAATATTTCAATATTTTTTTATTAATTTGGTGAATCACCACATTTTTCTCTTATTTATCTAACACTAATATGTTTCCTTCAACACTTTCCCTTTCTTCAAGTAAGTTAGGATAGTTTAGGTATTAACTTAGATTTATTTATGCATTATATTGGGACATAAATAGTTGTCTGTGGAGGTTCTCTACAAATTTTGATTCCCAAAATATGTAGGATCTCATGTTGTATTTAGAATGTGATTTCATGTACACACTACAATACAAACATCAACAATTTTGGCACACCCTATAGGTCAAGGATTTGGTTCTAGTGTTTAAGATTTTACAAATCCTTCTTTATGTCCACATAAAACTAAGATTTTACTTATATTATTAGTTATTTAACAAAAATAAATTATGCGGTGTAGATTAATATTTAAAATTCTTATGTATACTAGAACAAACAATTAATAGTAATGTTTAATAATGACTCAAGCAAATAAGAAAAAGGAAATAAAACCCTAGGTACAATGGAGAGTTAGGTTACTTAGCTAATTTCACAATAATCTTGGAAGTGTGCAAAGGTGGAAGGCGGCGCGAATGACAAGACAAAACCTCAAAACCGAACCGAGAAAAGTGTAGGAGTGCAGAGGAGCAGGGGACCGGGTGCTTGGAATGGTATTGGGGCGTTAGGATCCCTTCTAGGTAAAAGAGTCTCGCAAGATCTCTCGGAATTGAATTTTGCAGGTCGCTTAGTTGATTTAAAACCCTCACTATTTTTTCTAGATGGTTGCACTATGATCATCGATGTCAATGATAACCTGCAATAAAGAGATCACCTACAAAACCTTCAAAAGCACATAAAATCCTAAAAAAAAAGATGTAAAATGAGGGGTCAAACATGTCCTTAGCTATCAAATAAGTGATCTTATGACTAAGCGTTGCACTACATCTCAGACCCAATGTAGTTTTATGTGTGTTTGCGGAATTGTGCCATGGGTGGCTCTTGTGCATGTCACACTTGATAGTGAGAAAAGTAGCTAGATGTAACAAGATGTAATAGTTGTGTACATGGAATAAAATAAACTTCCCTTTTATGCGTGTGATGTAGAAAACTATCCCTTATCCCTTGTAATAGTGCTAGATGAATGCAATGATGCTTAAGTACTTGTGAGATACAACCTTAGGTGATAGTATAGATGTTTAGAGCTTGGTCCTTTAATTTGGTCACATAACTTTATATTTATATGCTTCTCTTATTCAAATTTCGTAATTGATCACTAAAAAGGTCGACCCCTAAGAGATAAGGATTCCCAATGGCTAAAAAGGACCCAAAAAGGAGCCAGAAAAGTAAAAAGAGGTTTAGGGCGCCCGGAGGGGCCGAGGGCACTGGGCACTAGCATCCTTGTTGGGTGTTGGTGTCTAGAGCCAGAAAAGGTGAAGTATGAAGGGTCAAACTAGGCAAAGTGAGGTCTGTAAGGCCAAGAGGGAGGATAGAAAGGAAACTAAGAGGCCAAGTATAATGATCAATTAATACTTTTCTCCCATAAGAAGCATATGAATAGTAGTATGTGATTAGGACCTAGTAATGTACCCAAAGTGTGTGATTTAGTGTCTACATTTTCCCCCACTTTATGTTGGTGAGTGAAATCTCGGTAACATAAAGTAGATAGATATGTGTACTTGATAACCATGTAGATCGATGTAGAAGAGCTTTGAGACAAGAAAAGTGTGGAGTGATAAAAAGTGTGAAGCATGGATGCTAAAGAAGAGGAAGTAAAAAGAAAAGTGATGAATAATGACCCTAGGGTGAAAACACATGTGTAGATGTGATGTTGTACTTGTTGTTGATGATATTCTTAGAGCGTGATGGTTGTGTGTTGATGTTGACTACCACTTCCCATAAGGATGGACCTATAAAAGAGAAGAACAAACAAGTAGTCAAATATGTGTATAGATGTATAAAATGTATGTAAAAAGTGTGTAAAATGTGTAAATAGTAGAAAAAGGAACATGTGCACCTGATCCGTGATGAGAAAAAGTGATAGAAAGGATCCTGAAGATGTTGATGAAGAGTGATTTTTAGGGTGATCTCATGCCATGACAAAAGTAGTGTAGGGAGAAAGGTCTAGTATCATTCTCCAACCTTTGACTACTTCCCGAAGTAAAAAAACCACACTGCATATGGGTCGTATAAGCCCAATATAATACGAATAAGTGCGATCAAACGTGATTTCCAAGTGTTGAAGGAATGCCTACCCTGTGAAAATCCTCTGTGATAATTTGAACTAAATTTTTTTGTGTATCTTCTCCTGGTCTCAAGTGCCCAGGAAGGGATAAAAGCACCTAGGCACCCAAGTCTGATTATGGGCACTAGTGTTTGTGTTGAAGTAAGGACCCAAGTTTGATTATGAGTCTATAGATTGTGTTGACTATGTGTTGTATTGTATTGAATTGTGACTGTAGACTATTGAACTATGATTGTAACTATTGAATGGGGTGATTGATTCACCCAATAGATGCCCCCTTGTTTGGGGTGCATGCAACATCACTAGAAGAATGCATCCCAAAAGAGAACCCCATACTAAAGTGATACCAGTATATGGGAGGGAATGTGTTTGGTAGATACCAAGACACATGCAAAAAATGGCTAGAAGATAAGTGTTAGTGCAAATAAGCATGTATATAGAAAACAATGTAAGATACCAAACAAGAAGACAATGTAGACCGTGAAAAGTAGGTTGCAAACATGGGACATCACTCATGATGTCGCAAGACAATTGAGGCCACAATGGTCGAAAGCATATAGTATGCACACAAGACAAAGCATAGGAAAATCCCGCAAATAATGACAAACAAGAGTAAGCAAACATTAGATAACCATGGTGGAAAATATGTCCTGTAAGGAAAATGTTGCACATGAAGCACCCGTTAGCATGTTAGAAAGATATAAATTATGTCAAAGCATGTATAATCCGATATAGTAGTGTGCTATGTATAATAATGAAACAATAACACCTAAAATGTGTACAAATGTGGATGCCCCTAGGAGCCACTGCGGGATTGGTATGAGGTACCGTGCCAAGCATTCATGTTGTGTGTAATGATTTATGTAAGATCTCACGACAACAATTAGAAAGCAAGTGAATGCACATGTGTGTATGATAAAGATAATAACATACAATATATATATCTAGCATGTGTAATAAAGTGTGCATGTAAGCATAAGTGAGTAAGAACTATGTGCAACCAAGATATGCAACATGTTGTGGATGAAATGTAATGGAATAGAATATGAATGTGGTAGGGGCAGAATGCCCGCCACCCCAAAGTATGGATGTATGCATGAGTGAATTGTGGTACATTTATAAAAGACCCCTTAATAGTCAAGAATGAGTCGTATATAAGAAGAGTATGTCATCAGAAATGGTTTAAATGATGTGTTGTATATATAAAAAGTCGAGAAAGAGAGCACATAATGTAGATTGTAGGCTAATCTCGTGTGATGGAAGATGTGGGGAGATAAGTGTAAGATGATAGAATGATTGATGATGTAGCATAAAGCGTAGATCATAGAATGTGTGAATAAGAGGCTAAGAAGTGTTATTTGTGAAGCACAAAGCATAAATTATAGAATAACGTCATGAATATTGATTGATTGTGAAGACCAAGTGTAGAATGATGTAAATGTTGGGAAGTGAGGTTTAATTCAGGTTGAGACGCTCAGCAGTCAAGTATGAACCATAAGACTAGACTGTGTCGTAGGGTAATGAGATGTGTGCTAGGATGAATCGATCATAGAGGGTAGGCTATAGAATATAATAGGAAGATGCATGAGTAAGACGTGTTAGAATGATGTAGATTGTAGGTGTGTAGTGTGTTGTTTGATATTGTGACACTAGAAATATGTGTGTTGAATGGGCCGAGTGTGATGATGTGTAATGTGCAACACAAGATGTGTAGATTGTGTAAGATGTATAGGTGTATAAAGCACAAAGTGTGCATGATGTATAATAGATGGAAGAGGAAGATGTCGTAGGTGTCCAAGATGTGTGATATGTGAGTATGTGCAATGTGTACAAAGCACAAAGTGAGTATGATGTGTAGTATAAGTAATAAGATGATGTCAAAGATGTGTAGAGTATGAAATATGTAAAATGTGTAGAATGTGTAGGTGTAGAAATCATGAAGTGTGTATGATGTGTAATAGATGCAAGGAGAAGATGTAGGAAGTGCACAACATGTATGATGTGTAGAAAGAAGAAGATTTCGTAGATGTGAAATGTGTAGTGTATGAGGTTCATATGTATAGTATGCCCTCGATAGTCAAGTGTGAACCTTAGCATCAAAATGAATACGAATAGTGTATCAAAATGTATGTTGTATGTGAGAGATTAGATGTGAAATGATGGGAATATAAGATGTGTGTCAATGCTATAAGGGGGGGGAAGAAAGATATAGTGTGGTGCCCCCAAGTGTGTGATAATGAATGTGTTATCCAATGAAAGTAAAATACGAGGGTCCTTCACTCGATGCTTGAGAAGATAAAGGTTTGTGACCATGCTTTAAGAGTGGTGGTATATGAGATAGACGTTGTGTAGGTGAATGAAGCCTATATGTGTGTGATGGATAAGTATATTATGGAGGTGGT
The DNA here is from genome assembly GCA_018340775.1 of Taxus wallichiana var. yunnanensis. Taxonomy (NCBI): domain Eukaryota; kingdom Viridiplantae; phylum Streptophyta; class Pinopsida; order Cupressales; family Taxaceae; genus Taxus; species Taxus wallichiana. The sequence goes on along the minus strand of CM031238.1, from coordinate 591,116,241 downwards.
GGAAACCTTTTTTTAGCGAGAATGAGGAGGTGATGGACACATATGTGAAGCAAAACACAGAGGTGATGGACACCTATGTGAAACAAAACGTAGAGGTGATGGACAACTATGTGAAATAGAATGTGGAGGTGATGGAAACTTATGTGAAACAAAATACAGAGGTGAGGCATACTTGAGGCAAAGGATTTTTTCGAATGGTGGACCTAGATTGGTGTGATGGACTAGCAGACCTATGAGGATGAGTGTGTCACACATGAGTAGGAGAGATAGGAGTAGATGGTGCTTTATGTTTCAAAGGTCCAAGGGACCTAGATGCTCTAGCAAGTGCGAGGGCCACCTCAAGAGGAGGTTGAGGCCATAGTGTGCATAGAGGGACACCTCGGATAGTGACAACCTGGTTGTTATGCATGAACTTAAGACACATATGAGGCATGGAAACAATTGCTTGAGCGGCCATGACCCATGGAGAACCTAAGAGCATGTCACAATTATGGACGCTTGGTGCCACAAGGAAAGGCACAAGCATGGTGAGAGGATCGTGAAGAATTGGAAGCTTGACATAGCCATAAGATCCAGGCATACTGGATATGAGATCTGTGAGAGTGGATAGCTGATAAGCAACAAGTAAGGCAATAGAACATACATTTTGTTGAAATGATGGATCGATCATAGTATTATTGATAGGAGTAGATCCAATAGAAGCACTGATGTGCAAGTAATTAGTGGAGAATGTAGCATGGTGATTGTAATCAGAGAATGCAATGATAGGTTGTGATGAATCAACGTGAGCAACTAGAAAATCAAGAGGTCCTAATGAAGGAGGAGGGACAACATGATATGCATGATTTTCCGAGGATTCAACAACTTTCTTTTCATGATTTGGAAGAGGGTTGTTGAAGATTTTAAGATTTTTATTTTCATTTACTAGTGGAGAATCCGATGGCTTAGGAAGCTCAATTTGATTATTGTCTAGGAGATCTTGAATGAGATGGTACAATTTGAAACAATGATCAGTGGAATGTCCAATGCATTAGTGATAGTCACATCTGGAAATTGTTTTGCGGCCCTTAGGGTGAGATGGATCCATAGTAAGTGGAGGAGGAAGCGTAATTAGGTTGTTGTCAATAATTTTTGGTAATAAGATATGTGGAACACATGTTAATTTTGTAAACGTATGTCATTGATCCTACAATTGAAGCTTTTCAAGAGGAGATACAATGTTAACAATGACCTTTGCTTCATTGACCTTAGTAGATGGTTTGAAAGAAGATTTTCTTGGAAACTTGTTAAAGGATGAAGTAGCCCAATCTTGATATTTGAGTTTACCCATAGTGAGAAGCTTACTTTCACGTAAATTAAAAGTGTGGCAAATATGATCAAATGAAGGGAGGTATCAAAGATAAGACTCTCTTAATGGTGGTGGTAAGAGACTCTAAACAAATAGATCTTGTAATTCAAATTCGGTTAGTACATTAGTCATCCTAGCTAGGTTGTTCTTTTAGCGTAAGACATAGTCCACTAGGTTCTCATTAGATTGTTGTTTTACTTGTGTTAGTTATGCATATGATATCTTTGAACCAATGTTGATGGATAAATGAGCAAGGAAAGCATTATCTAAATGCATAAAATATGTTACTAAATAAACATGTAGATCATAAAACCAATGTTTAACATAGTCGTGGAGATTGCGAGAAAAGATCTTTGCTAATAGAGTGTGATCATCCGCATAGTTTAGACATGCCACATGAAATGCATGAATATGCTCTTGAGGATCACCATGACCATTGAAAGTTAGGAGCTTAGGAACTACAAAGTTTTGAGGAAGTGCATATGTGGAAATGATGGGTGTAAAAGGGGTATGAAGAAGCAAAGTGGAATCAAGAGATGGAGAGGCACGAGAAGTAGCTTGTTGGAGTTAATGATTCAAACTTAAATATGTTGATAAAGAGAAGCTAGATCTTAAGTGCCAAAAGAAGAAACTTTCCATGTATGTGAAGTGAGAGGTGGAGTGAAATGGTTCATACAAGTAAGAATGGAAGAGGGCATAATGGAAGTAGGTTAAACAATAGAAGGAGAAGGTTGGGTAGCAATAGGAATGGAGGTAGCAATGACAACAATTTGAGCAAGCTCGGTGAAAGTAGTGGCCTCCTCACAAGCAAATGTATAAAATCAGATCTAGATCCCGTAGATGCTCAACGATATGCTCTTGAAGATCATGAAGATGGGTGTCATTGAAGGGACCATAATATGTAGCCATGATAAAGGTTGGGTTCGAAAGGATTGGTTCACCAAATGACTTTAAAAAAAATAAACTATGTGGTGTAGATTACTTTGTTAAATTCGTATGTATGCTACAACAAGCAAGATATGACAGTAAAGTACAACAACTCAAGAAAATAAGCAAGAGGAAATAAAACCCTAGGTGCAATGGAGATTTAGGTTACTTATTTAATTTTGTAATAAACCGTACAATGTGCAAAGGTGGAAGACTAATGAGAATGGCAATGACAGGACCTTGAAACCAAACCTAGAAAAGTGTAGGAGTGCAGGAGGAGCAGTGGTCATGGAGCTAGGAACTCTTCCTATGGGCTAGAGTCTCGTGTAGGAGTTGTGGAGATGAATTTCATAGGGTCACTAGTTGACCGAAACCCTCATTTTTTGTCGCTAGATAGTCGCACTATGATCATCGATGTCATTGATAACCTGGAATAAAGAGATCACCTGTAAAACCCTCAAAAGCACATCAAATCCTAAAAACAAATATGTAAAATGAAGGTTCAGACTGTCCTCAGCTGTCAAACAAGTGATCTTACAACTGAGCATTTCACTACATCTTAGACCCAATGTAGTTCTGTGTGTGTGTGTGGAATCATGCCCTAGGTGGATCGTGTACATGTCACACTTGATAGCGAGCAAAGTAGCTAGATGTAACAATATGTAATAGATGTGTGCATCGAATAAAATGAACTTCCCTCCTACGCGTGTGATGTAGAAAACCAACCCTTCTCCCTTGTAATAGTGCTAAATGAATGCAAATATTCTCTTGAGTGCTTGTGAGATGCAACCTTTGCTGTTATTATAGATGTTTATAGCTTGGTCCTTTAATTTGGTCACATAACCTTATATTTATATGTTTCTCTTGTTCAAATTTCGTAATTTATCACTAAAAGGCTTACCCCTAAGAGATATGGATGCCCGATGGCTAGAAAGTACCCAAAAAGGAGTGATCAAAGTATAAATAGGTCTAGGGCACTCGGAGGGAACAAGGGCACCTTAGCGTTGGCATCCCTGGCTAGGCGTTGGTGTCCAAAGCCTAAAAAGGTGAAGTATGAAGGGTCAAACTAGGTAGTGACGTCGTAAGGCCAAAAGAGAGGCTAGAAAGGAAACTAAGCAGCCAAGTGTAATGATCAATTAGTATTGTTAACCCGTAAGAAGTATATGAATAGCAAGTATGTGATTAGGACCTAGCAATGTACCCAAACTGCATGATTTAGTGTTTACACTTAGCTATAATAATTTTTTAAAATCTTGTTTCATCACCTAGTGACTCCACTTAATTAATGACCCGATTTTGAGTTTTTGTGTATTTTATATTTTTGTAGTGAAACTAGGTATTATGGAACAAATAATGTTTTCTTTTGTCTCTTTAAGAGAGAGCGTTTCCTTTCACTTATAAAAATGGAATGATATTTGTAAAATGGATGTCAAGTTATTCCCTCTTTTATATCAACATCACAAGCTCATGCGGGAGGTTAGCTCATTATCACACCTTCCTATGCCAAAAGGGTGAGTTGGCTAAAAATTCAAAGAGTACATTTTAAAGGTTTCTAAATGGTTTGATTTGATTTTTGGCCCATTTCAATCAACAAAAAAACATAAATTATTCATGTTTTTTTGTGTATTTTGATTGAACTAGAAAGCTCTCTACATTATAGTTAATGAAATAGGGGTTCATCACATTAATACAATTCTCCTCCTCGATTTTCTCTCCTCAATTATTTATATTTTATCCTCTCTTAGATATTGTTTCAATCACAACAAGGGTGTTTCTACGAATTCTCTAGTCCACAACCACCCTCGAGAGATAGTTTAGTGTACAATTTTTCTAGCTTTCAATAAATGGGAGCCGCCCCATCTTGAAGAGGATGGACTTGGTCCGACAAGCATTGACAAAATTTACTTTTTTTTTTTGACAAAATATTTCACCAAATGTTTTTGGTGACCACCGTGGGGTATATTTTATTGTCCTACACCCTATATCAATCCACAACCCTAAAAACATAAATTCCAAAATCCTAAAAAGTAAAGGATTCCAAAAATCATAAAAAGATTCTTGATGCCTATACCATAGTATACCCCTATCTCTATTGTAAATGAACATATTTGGTAATGCCCAGTGTTATAACCAGCCTCTTGTTCTAAAATACTCAAGAAGATATAGTTGTAAATTTGAGGTGTTCTATTTGGGAAAACCTTATAAACAACAACCACTTCAACATTGCTTCATGAGTTTTAGACAGGTGAAGAAGAAAGAAATGATTTATTGAGAAGAATCCAAATGGATGAGACATTACAAAATAAATAGATGGGACCATAAACTACAAATTGGCAGATAAAAGGCACACTAGAGGTGACAAAACAAGTGGCATTGTAGTATTTCATAATCTTGTATTTGAGTTGCAAGATGAAGTTGATTTCATACTTGATCCCATAAAAATTCCAAGACAAACTCCTGAAGATCCATTTAAAAAGCCTATTGTTAGTCATGTGTCATCTCCCATCTCTCCACCACCACTGAATACTCTTCCTCTAGAGATGGTTGCATATGTACCTTTGGGAAAAACATTGGTCCATTGGCTTTAACTCCCCCACTTTGTGAATTACCTATAGGATCGAGAAAGATTTTTTTCCAAATTCTATAGATATGGAAAGAAACATCCAGACAAGTGCATTACAACCTTTATCATATCCTTTGGTGTTCTTGGAGTATAACATGAAGATGTTGTTGTTAGGGTATTTTGGAATCATTACAAGATTCCATTGCATAATGGTTCAACTCTTTTCCATCCCACTCAATCACTAATTGGGATGAGATGAAAACTAAATTTGAAGCAAGGTTAAAATTTGCAAAATATTTTCATGTCATTCTTGCTCAATTGGCTCAAATGAAGAAGGAACTACAAGAACCCATGAGATAATTTGTGGCCAAATTTAACAAGTTGATTAATAAGATCCCTACTAGTGCTCGTCTTACTATAGACATTAAAAATAGGTTCTTCATAAATGCTCACTTGCCTAAAATTGGGTTCATATCACGAGAGAGTTCAACAAAATACTTTGGATAATGCTCAATAACTTGCCATTGAAGTGGACGATGATCTTATCATGTTATAAAATATCAAGAACCATTCAACAAAAATAAATTCCAAAGTTCCCAGGATGAAGGCAATGATTCGTTACTACAAAAATTGGTCAATAACCTTACTAATGTAAAGAATAAAATAGATCAACATGTGCCATATCAAAAATAAATCCAGAATTAGATTATTGGAGCACCACAAAGGTTTGCCTTTGAGGCTTTTCCTCTTAATGTAGCATGTGGAAGTAGAGAAGATGAAATTGTTAAATTGAAACCTGAAGGAGAAGAAGAAGTTGGATATGTAAACATTAAGTATTTTGAGTAATCATTTGATGAAGATATTGAGAAGTGCATGATTGATGTGAATGATTATCTGTTGTGTAGTGTTCACTTGCTCACAAGCACATAAAGAGGCCTCTTCCTCCTTTACCCAAGTGAAATATTTGAATCCTCAAAATGCGACTCTACAAAAAAATAGGGTCACCACTTCTCACTTCCATGGAGTCAGCCAAGGATAAGCCCAATACCAACTCATCCAAATCCACATCTCCTTCTCTAGGTAAGTATATTTCCTCTCCTCTGGTTAAATCAATTTATGTTTCTACCCTCTCATTCCTAATAATATAACACTTACTTCTATCAAATTAGTCAATATCCTTGAAGTGTCCACTTCTTCATCCTTTGACATCATTGACCATGTTAAGAATTCCAAATTCTAAATTTTGAGTCTAAGTATCGAGAACTCATCCCAAGTAATTTAATAAACTTGCCCATTTATCAAAGGAAGTAGTTCAAATTATGGTTCCATCAATCCCACTATCAAAGAATCACTTCGCCCCTAGTATCACCCCTCTCAAAACCTTCTTGCTTCAACATCCTCCACTTTCAATAAAGTAAAACCCTTTTACCTCTCTTTTCTAATTAATGGGTATAAATTGAGTAATTGTATCATTGACTCTGGTGCCTCTAATAATGTCATGTTAGCCGAAGTTTCCAATTCCCTTGGTCTCACTCTCACCCATGTTGTTGGTTTTTTTTACTCCATGGAGACCAAAGAAGTACCCCTCATTGGTCGGGTCAAATATGCTCAAGTAGCATTTGTAGCTTTTCTTGATAAGAAGGTCAAGATTGATATACTTATGGTTGACATGCTAGCTTCATATGGGATGTTGTTGAGTATTAGTTTTCGTAAGGATGTTAGAAAAGATACATATATGGAATAGTCATGTTACACCATATCATTCAAGGGTAAAATGAATAAACTTTTACCTAAGAGGAATATGAGGTACATTATTAAAAATATGCCCCAACGAAAAACATTCTATACCAGGATTTCAAGTATGGAAACTATTTCATAACTTTAGAGGAAGATGTTGAGCTGCCCATATTAATGGAGGAGTACCTAGATTTGATTGAGTTAATTAATAAATGACATGATGACTTGATGGACCCAGAATTTGATAGTGTGCACTTCTCATTGAGTATGGATGTAGGTTCTTTGATTAGTGATGATGAAGATCATGTATATCTTGACTTTCCACTAAGTAACCAATGTTATATTATCCTAATCAATTAGTTTTCAAGGCTAATTACAACAATATTAGGAGTAACCATTAAATAATGACAAATGACAATAGATAATGAAACAAAACACTAAAAAATAGGAGAGAGAAGATGACTTAGCTAATATCATGTTGTGTGATGATCTCATCCGATATGCTAACTCAATAGGCTGGAAATGATCGATATATCTCTTCCCTAAAACTATGTCATGAATCTGCTATGTGAACTAAAGCGGATGTGGTGGGATAAAGCATACGACGTTGTGGCTCTTTTCATGCACTTTCATCCCTCTATGGTTTTTTCTCCTACAAATTCTTGTGTCGATTATTTCTTCTTGTTCCACTTTGTTTCTTAAAATTTGGGTCTTTGATACCTTGTGATGTTTGTTGTGCAACTGATTTGATCTTCAAAACCCTAGATAGCCAAGAAGTCCTACAAAACAAACATTAGGTGGGTTGTGGGTACCCTTATGCACCACCAACGTCACCACTACTCCAAAGAGGGATTAAAATGCACATCATTCTCACCTGGCATGTGATGTCTAGAATGTATGCAACCAAATAGATAGTCTTGATTTTTCCATAATGATATTGTACTTACACTTTTTCCTAACTTGACTTGGAGTGATTATATGTTCTTTGTACTTGTAGATATGAGTGGATGACTACCCTAGAATGAGTATGTAGAGTATATGGAGCTCAAGGGAGTCTTGGAATGAATTTTTGTATGCTTAATCTTTGTTTATACTCACGAGGATCTTTGGATGTCAATTATGTATGATATCCTCTTTGATAATGGATGAATGACTAGCTTATAGATATTGAAAACTCGGATAAGGACAATTAGAAGTGTCCCAAAGGAATTTGAATTAAGAATGTGTCATTGGATGGAAAGGTCCAAAATAGATAGGAAGGGCCATAGTGTATGGATTTTATGGCCCATTTTGGGTGCTTTGGTCTCGGATGTATGTAAAGAGCACTTTAAAAATTATGATTTTACTATGCGAGGTTTAAACTTGATTCTATGGACTAATATGACCATTGTGTGAATACATGAGTTGTGAATGCAATCAATAATTGATGGGATATGGCTAAGGAAATCATAACTAGCCAAATTAAATAAGTGTGGACTAGTGCAAAGGCATTATACAATTTGTGTTGTTACAAGACATGAATTACTAAAATTAGTGTATGTATTTTCTCCCCTTTCAAGTATGGAATTGAAAATTGTGTACTTAGAGGAAAAGTCACTGAATGTGTAGACACACTTTATCTTCTCTTGGAGCACCTTGTGATTTTGTTAGGACTTTATATTTGTTCCAATGTTGTTTGTTTTGTCAAGATGTGTACATGCAGAGAAAAGAGTGTAGTCAATGTCCATAGTATAAGAAATCAAACTTTAACTTGAAACTTTTGAACTTAGTATGAAAATAAAATATGTAAATAAAAAATCAAAACAAAGGAAAGAGTATACTTGATTGTTTTGTGAGAGGGAGGGAGAGATTACTATCACTACTATTTCCATGGAGATTAATTGAACTTGGTGTTTTAGTTTGTTTCTCGCATCCATTCACTAAAATACAAGAAATGGGAAGTCAATCCTACAAGGATAACAATCACCTCGACACTTCCCAAAACCCACGATAAGTTTCATTGCATATGTACACAAATTCAATTAATTTGTAAATGATGACATGATGCAGGAGTTAGTTATAGCTTGCACATACCCATGGTGCCACCCTAATCTGACTGCACCAAGAATTCTATGATTGAACCTTAATAAAAGGCATGTAGATGTTACTAAGAAATTATACCAAATGATAATTTTATTGAATCTCCCCTAGGATGGAAGCATATGGAATGGGCCATAACATTCATATGTTATGATCGATGTTGTATTGTTTGCTCCCTATGTATTTCCTAACCCAATTATGTTTCTAGGCCATTTTACGAACCTATGTAATGCTTAATTATATACTGTTATTTTGTTTCTGGTTTTGATTTGTTGTGAGGATGAAATATCATATGATGGTTGCCCTCTTCTTTGGGGGCATTAGGTAAAGCAAAGTGAATGTGGTCCAAACAAGATGACATGTAGTTGATTTGCATATGTGTTAAAGGATTTATACGGGGAAAATGGGAGTATGCATGGTGTATACCAGGGTGCATACATAATAGTATAATAAAAATATAACAAATCTTTAGTGACAAGCAATAGAAAAACAATTCAGGAATGCAAACATGCAAAGACATGCAAGTAAAACAATCATGAAAAAAATATGTTGTATACATGAGACATCACTTAGGATGTTGCAAAACAATTGAAGTACTCAATAAAAATAGAAACAAACAAGTAACATAGGGCATCTCCCACAAACAAGTGATAACATATATCAAGCATCTAAAAAAAGAAATAAGCCAGAGATGAAAATGATCTTGGTTAGAAGTGACCTACAAAAACAAATACTACACATGAAGCACCCATTAACATGTTAGAGTAATAAAGAGTATGACATGATATATGTATTGAGTAAATGAGGTAAGAGGAAGTAAAGTAGTAAATATTGGAATGATAACACTTGTGTGTAAGAAAGTGTAAAGTGGATGCCCCTAGTTGGCACAAAACAAATTGGTAAAGAGTAGTGTCAAACATCATGCATTGTGTAACAATCTATGTGTATCATGCATTCAACTCAATGTACCACATGAACACACATGTGTATAGAAAAAGGATATAGCATACTATGTATCAAGCTAACATGATAAGTAAAGTGCAACATGAAAAGTATAAGCGTGCAATAGAAATAACCAAGCAAGAGAAAATGTAACTGTTTTTGAATTTTTAGCATATTTGAATGTTTTTGGATTTTAGCATATTTGAATGTTTTTGGATTTTAGGCCCCTTGAGGGCATAGATGAAAACCTATTCTTCAAAGAGAAGGAAGGGTGATCCAAGAATTCCCCATGGAGAGGAGTATATAGACTTTTAGTGGTTTTGATGAATTATTAAGTGTGTAAACAAAGTTGAGAAAGCAAGGTTGTTCCCTATGTGTGTGTATGTGCATGAGTGCAAAGTGAGGTTCAAGTGTGTAACTACTCCCTCAACAATCAAGTTGAACCTATAAATAAAGTGTGTTATTGGGAAATGATGGGGAAAGTGGATGCCCCCTAGTGTGAGTAGATAGGAACTAGATAATGAGTATGTTGGGCAAGGGACATATATCGCCATTACATGACCGAAGGAAGTATGTGGTCAGAATTAAGGGATGAGTATCATATAAGTGAGATGGATGCATGAGAGTGTGTGTAGGAAAGTTATGTCCTAAGGAAATGTGTTGTGTATGAGGTGAAACAAATATATTGGGGACCAAGATGTGTGGTGTGTACTATGAAACCTATGTGTCAACCTAGTCTTATATGGGAAACTACAATACCTAGAGATACATCGAGAGTGGGTGATAGGGGATGAAGGTCGAGGAGACCTATACGGCTAGTAGAAAATGGTGAAAGTATGGGAGTATTTCTAGGAGTGTGTGTGAAATCAAAACAATGGTATTGGTAAATGTAGGAGTAGCTGTGATACCACGTGGATTAGAAGTAATGCTAACTGTAGAGCAATATGTGCACTATTTATAGGAACACATGAAGATTAAGAGATAATAGGTAATGAGGTCCGAGGTGGGATAGCTTAAATAATGATGACTTGATGCTCATGTATGAATTTGACACATTGGTGTACAATAGATGGGATAGCCCTAGTAGCTTTAAGCCAAGGAAGACCTAATACCATGTCACAATGCTTGATTCTGGATGCTACAAGGAATGAAAGAAGATAGTAAGAGGTCCAACTGATGGCAAGAAGAGTGATATGCCCATAGGAAGTAGGAGACTTATGCTTGATTTGAGATAATGGAAAGCCAAGAACATGTAAGGGGAAGGGAACATGCATTATGTTTAACATGTGTTACTCGTGACATTATTGAGATCTTGATTGTCAATGGATACATCAATGTGAAGTTTATGATATGTGAAATAAGCATGAAAATCAACATTAGTAAAAAAATGGTTGGTGGTATAGTAGTAATATTATGAAGTACCAACAAGAAAGTCTAGAGGATTATTGGTAGGTTACAGGAGGTGGAACTGCGTGGTAAACATGATTATCAGTTACTTCAGGATGTATCCTTTCATGCTTAGGAAGTGGGTCATTGAATATATTAAGCTTATCATTATCATTTGTAGGTTTGGATATGGGAGGCTCATCCCATTCAATTGCATCATAATCAATTAAGTCTTGGATGACATGTTTAAGCTTAAAGCATTGATTGGTGGAGTGTCCATTACAACAGTGATAATCACAATATATTTTTCATCAATTTTTTTCCTCGAGGATGACTAAAATCCAACTTGAGAGGTGGAGGAAGAGAGATAAGGTTACTATCAAGGATATGTTGTAACACCGCTCAAGGTGGGATTGACAATTTAGTAAAATGTCGTTGAGGAGGTTGGGTTTGGAGCTTCATGGGACACTACATTCATTAATAACAACTTTAGCCTCAAAGCATGAGGCTCAGTAGGATTACTCTTAAAAGTAGTTTTACCTTGGAATTTAGCATGAGATTGATTAGAGGCTTGATCACCATATTTGAGTTTGCTCATAGAAAGTAGCTTTCTTTCACAATCTTTGAGGATATGACATAAGTGATCAAAGGAATGAAAGGTATCAAAGATGACTAACTCTTGGATAAGAGGCAAAAGACTTTGTAGAAATAGATCTTGCAATTCAAAATCAACTAGGATATTGTTCATTTTAGTAAGATTAGTCTTATAACATAGAACATAGTCACTAAGGTGCTCATTAGGTCCTTGTTTCATTTTATCCATTTTTGCATAAGATATTTTAGTTCTAATATTAATAGAAAAATGTGTTAAAAACTGATTTTCTAATGGAGTAAAAGATCATACAAAATGAATAGGAAAATCATAAAACCATTGTAATGCATAATCTTATAAATTATAAAAAACAATTTTGTTAACAATGTGTCATCGAAATCATAATCTAAAAAGCAATGTCAAAGTATATAAGATGTTCTAGTGGATCTTCTTTACTGGTGAAAAGAGGAAGCTTAGGTGAAACAAAATCGAGAGGAAGAGGATAAGAGGAAATCTCATGTGCAAGAGGAATATGTAGAAGAAGTGAAGAATCCATAGAAGAAGAATAAATGGTGGTGATTTTTTTGTAATTGAAGAACTTGGGCTTATAGATCACACACCAAGGATTCTAAGGCATGGGTGTTTAGAAGAAGAACTAGGTTGAATATGAGAGATGAGAGGAGAATAAAATTGAGTGGTAGACATAGGAATGGAAACATTGAGACTAGATGCCCCCATGGAGGTGTGAGGAGAAGAAATAGGAATGAAATATGTAGGTACCATGGAGATGATGTGAGCAATAGAAGCCTAGAGCCATTATGATTCCTCATGAGTGACATACTGAGAAGATATCCAAATGTTGAGGGTTGGAAGCTAAGTATTCATTTAGATAATTTGAATGCTCAATAGTAAATGTCTCTAAAGGAGCTTGACCATGATGATGGATTGCTAAAAACCCTAGAAGAAGATGGTTTCAATGCGGGATATATTATACTCGGAGTTCACCAAATGTTTTAACCTAAATTGGTTAATATCTAGGGGTAATAACCGATGGTAGATTATCCTAATCAATTAGTTTTTAAGGCTAATAACAACAATATATGGAAAATCTAGTAAAAAATGATGAATAACAATAGATAATGAAATAAAGCACTAGAAAATAGGAGACAGAGAAGATGGATTGCCTAATATTCTACTCTATATGGTGATGTGGGTTGATCTAATGAATATAATAGGATATAAATGATCGATCGTCTCTAACCTCGAAAATGTGTCTTAAAATTACACGAACCAAAGTGGATGCGGTAGGCCAAAGCATATGGAAATTATGGCCCTTTTTGTGTGCTTTTGTCCCTCTATAATTATTGTACTCTACAACTTCCTATGTCATGCTGGGTCTTTGCTTCTTTTCCACTATTTATTGGAATTTGGGTCTTTAATAACTTGTGATGCTCGCTATGCAACTAATTTGATCTTTAAAACCCTAACTAGCTAAGAAGTCCTATAAAACAAACATTAGGTGGGGTGTGGGCACCTTGTGAAGCAATTCACCACTACTCAAAGAGGACATAACCATAGTCATTCTCTCCTAGCATGTGATCTCTAGAATGTATGCAACCAAATAGATAGTCATGATCTTACAACAATGATATTGTACTTGCACCTTTGCCCTAGCTTGACTTGGAGTGATGATATGTTCTTTGTACTTATAGATCTAAGTGGATGACTACCCTATAATGAGTATGCAGAGTATATGAAGCTCAAGGGAGTCTTGGAATGGATTTTCTTGTGTTTTCTCTTAGTGTATGCTCATGAGGATCTTTGGGTGTCAAGTATGTATGATCTCCTCTTTAATAATGACAAATGACTAACTTATATATGCGGTATGGATATGGAAAACTCATATAAGGATGACTAGAAGTGTCCTGAAGGAATTTGAATTAAGAAATGTGTTTTTGGAGGGAAAGGGACCAAAGCACATGGTAAGGGTCATAGCGTATGATGCTTTATGGTCCATTATGGGAACTTTGTCCTACGAGATGTATGTGTGAGCACTTTAAAAACTAAGATTATATTGTGTGAGGGTTTAACCTGATTCTATGGACTAATATGACTATTGTGTGAATAAATGAGTTGTGTGTGCAAGCAAGAATGAATGACATGTGGCTAGGGATAACATTATTGACAAAATTAGATTAATTTGATTGACAAAATTGGATTCAGTGTGGACTAGTGTAAAGTCATTGTACAATTTGTGTTGTTGCAAGACATGAATTACCAAAATAAGTGTCTACACAAGGAAACCTCGAAAAGAAACCAAGGATTCACATACAACACAAGTTTCCCATAAATGATATGTAAAACCCATCTTCCCTTGACAAGGGCAAGAATATTGTCATGGATATTGACCTCATGCAAGGGTCTTCTTCTTATCTTATTGAAAATGTCCTGTAGTGACAAAGAGAAGAGTATCGAGGTAAAAAAGGAGGGCCCTCTATTGACTAAAAATCCTAACCAAAAATCAAAATTGTATCCATAAATACCATGTCGTAAAAACACTAATAACCTAGAGAAGGATAAACCTCTTGTTCTCCCCTTCGACCCAAAGAGGCCAAATGTGTACAATTTTGTCTCTCCCCGAAGGCGGTCAAAACCAACCTTTTATAATCACAATAATCAATATTGGTATGTTTGAATTTTTTAACAACTAGAAGTAATTTTATGTCCTTGTTTATGATCCCCTCCCTAGAGAAGACATGTGGACCTTCTACTATAATGGGGAAAAGTGTTCTCTCGGTGTTAGAGTGGGCGTGATTCTGATTTCTCTTGGTGGGAGGATTATACCCTTTTATTTCCTCTTTGACTTTTAATGTACTAATAACATGGTTGAGAATGAGGCTTTATTTATGATATTACTCCTATCATAGAATTTGGGTTTGTAAAATATTTATATTTTTCTATCAATTCATATTTTATCACTAATCAAGTATATGGTGTTTACCATATTAAAGCAGATAACTTGGAATTTTACAACATTACTCAAGAGTTGGTCGGGGATTTTGAGTGTGTATCCATATAATTTATTCCTGGGGCCCAAAACCAAATCATTGATGTCATCACTACCTCATATTCATGTTATTGTCCTTATAGGCTGCTAGAAGCAAACTTCATGGTATCGATGAGGGGTGGTCCCCTCATTAAGAAAGGTATAAAAATGAGAAGGAAAACATTGACATAAATGATCTTGGGCTAATGAGCCTTGATATGGCCAAAAATGACGAGGCAATCTTGTATTTTCTATTCCTCTCTTAGCGAGAAAAAGTCTTTTCATGACCCTCCACCATTCATCACCCATTGGAGCTTAATATTATGACTCTTATTGCAATATTTAAGATTATGACTCTATCACAAAGGGGCTTGACATTTGTTTGGTCGGGAGGACACCTTGGAAATTACTCCCACCCCGAGAAAAATCGAATAAGGAAATTCATCCCTCATTGAGGATACCATTGACATAAACATTGGGATGGAGGAAAACTTGATAATAAGGAAAATTTATTTACTCTCCTTGTAGGAAGTGGAGGACCATAAGAATCTCCTAACTGAATTTTCCAATGCATTTGTTTTTATTACTTAGACATGATCAACATCCAAATGGATGTGGTTTTCCACAACTTGGTACCCAAACTTGAGACCAAGTTGGTAAAACAAAAACCACGGTCCATGAAACCCAATATAACACTCATGGTACAAGAAGTCGTCAAACTTCTCAAAGTTGGTTTTATATATATCATGGCTATTTAATATCATCCCTAATTTCAAGAAGAATGACATGATTAGGATATATATATGATTTTGATACATCAATAAGACATTCCCTAAATATGATTTCTCATTCCCTTATTTTGATGTTATTGTATATAAAAGCTGTTGGATATGAGCTTCTTTCACTTGTTGAGGTTTTTGGGCTACAACCAAATTTACATTTCAAAGTTTGACAAAGCCAAAACTTCCTTCACCATACCCCTGATTTTTAATTTTAAGTTGGCATGCCTTTTAGACTTACAAACATTAGGACAACTTACCGATAATAAATCACACACATCTTCTATGACCTCACCCACAAGATTGGAAAGACCTATGTTGATGACTAGTTAGATAAAGTTAAGAAAAGGGAATATCATCTTGGTGTTATAAAAATGATCTTCACATGGCTCATCAAAATTGGCATCGCACTCAACTCAAAAAATTGAATGTTTGGAGTCATGGGAGGAAATCTCCTCAGCTTCATCATACCAAAGTGCAAGATAGGTATTAACCCTATTAACGTTTGTGCCATCCTTGAGATGGTCTTACCCAATAACAAGTTTGGAATTAGGTCAATTTTAGGAAAGCTAAGAGATATAAAGGTTCATACATGATCTTACATAAAATTTCCATCCTATTAACAACTTTCTTTAAAAAGAAACTAGTCTCATGTGGACCTAAGATTAATGATAGGCCTTCGAGGATATGAAACACCTCCTTATTTCTCCTCCCATACTCATGCCAATGTGCCTTGAAAAACTTCTCATCCCTCTACATACATGAGTAAACATCACCTTTTCTTGCATGTTTTCCTAAGAATATGTTGATGGAAGAGAATGGGTTGTGTACTTTATTAGTTGCTTTCTATTGGATTACAAGACTTGATGCTCTCGAGATAAGAAGGAATTCCTTCAATAATATTCATCACCAAACATTTATTTCACTACATGTTGAACCGAGAAGATAAGGGTACTTTTATATCACAAGGTATTCATATGTTGCTTGCTCATATGTCCCTCTCTAATAAGGTTGGTTGGATAATAAATATCCTTAATGGGTTAAATCTAATTTTAGTTAACAATAAATTTGTCAAAGGGAAAAATGTGGTTGATTAGTTAGCCCATTTTCCATTTGAAGTAGAGGATCTTGTTGGTACTAACTTCCTCAATGAATTGCTTTACTACATATACCAACCCATTATGTCCTCTTTACCTTGGCATGCTAGTATCATCAACAACCTCATCGAGAATACATTCTTCACTTTTCTCGAGGTATAATAATGGATTATTTCTTATATATCACTTTAGGTATAACCTCATCTTGAACTTGTTGTGAAATATAAGGAATGGCCATATGTATGGTAACCAATTCTTCATCGCATATAAAATTCATACATTGGTGTAAATTTTATGACATTTATGTCATTTGATTAATACAACATCTTGCAAGAAAACAATCATACATGAACCATCATTGGCAAAACCATACCAAGATGGTCTTAACACCCACTATGACATATAAACATATATAATCAAGTGGATTCCCAGTAATTCCATGGTGTCTTATAATAATTATGGTAGTGTTTACTGAATATCTCTTATAATATCCAAGGCCACCAATAAAATTTTACGTACATGCAATCATACTCAAACTATTATCAATCACAACTCCCTTTGTTTGTTGTCTAATGTCCCCTTACGAGTGCATATAAATAATGATCCATCGCAAGATCTATCATTCAAAATTTAATTATCACAAAACACAATAGAGGAGGCTCCTCTTCGTTGAAGGAAACATAACCACGCTAATAAATCCATCAGTGGATGAGCAATATGAGCTTATGGGTGGCCCGTTTTCTTATCATATCTTAAACATTACTTTGATATTATGGTTAGGTATTGTGGTTTAGAAGAGGAATTGTAAATATTTACAAATGTTGATTTGGCTTAGACATTGACTTAAATCCAATATATTGTTGGTTCCTTCTACTTGGACTTGATTACTATCAAAGAGGTTTTGGATCTTATGTTTTAAAATTATGCATATGTTGAAAGAATGTTTTGATACTCTATGATAATCACAATATGTATTAGTGCCATATATCTTAGGAAAAGGCCTTGATGAATCCAATTCTCTAGTAGGAGGTAAAGTAATCACATTGCATATAATCAATATTTGTAACATATTACATGGACTTGTACTTAACCTTCTACATTGTATGTGCTCCTTTGTTGAGTTAAAACTAGCCTATTAATACTTGGTTGTTTACATAATTTGTGCATCATTCACTAGATTCTTGACCTCGATTTTAGGTTGGAAGCATTCCCACTAATTTTCACCTTAAAGTTTTCCTTAGTTTGAAATATTTATCCAATAAAGGTAGGGGCTTTGGTCTTGTATCTAAGCCGGTTGTCCTAAAAACGTTGATCTCAACATTTTTAACCACATGACAATGTTCATTAAAACATTGGTAAGTGTTGAATACTTCATTGCATTTGATAGGTGTGCACAAGCTTTGAGAAAAAGGTTTTGAATTTCACTTTCGGAGTAAATTGTTAGTCATTTCAAGTAACCATAGTATTGAATCTAGCAGATACTCACTAATAATTTCATTGGTACCTTGGCTCATTTGAGAAATCTATGTAAATGTAACCTTCATGGTAATGTTGTAGAAAATGTGTGAGAAAATCATTAACTAGTGTGGAAAAAGTATGGACAAATCCACATGTTAAAGTACAAAACCAATCAAGTCCATAGTCTTTCAAACTCTTAGGAAATAAATTAGTCAATAATTTTTCATTAGATGCTAAGTATAAGAAATAGGCATATAATGGCCAAAAATGATGAAATGGATCTCTTTTACCATTTTGTACTTGTAACTTGGGAGCCACAAATCCTATTGGAAAGGGGTAAACATGAAACTCATAAGCCAAAGAGTAAAGCTATATATCATTGGAAGTGACTTTTTGGCACTGAATTTTGAGAACCTTAGTATAACAACTCAATTTGATTTTGCACCTCAATGTACACCATTCATCGCTATAGTCACTTTAGAAGAAAGAAGATAAATCATATTAGAATAAGTTAGAATTAAAGTACCGACAAATATTTTTTTGAGAAGTATCTTGATAAATAGAAGGAATATGGAAAACACATTAAAAATTTGGAAGACATCAAGAAGAAGAAATAGAAAGAACTTGAGAATTAATTACATTATTTCAATCAAGTATTAATAATAATATATATACGAGGAGAAATAGTATTAGAATACATTCAAGAAGTCACTACATGAGTATGTAAAGAAGATAATCCTCCTAGTGCCACGACCATCAATACTAGTGAAGACACCCTAAAATATCCCATTACGCGTTCTAAATATGTGAAATCATCCTGTAATTACATCACGACACATTACAATCATTTCTTACATATGACAACCACTTTTTATATATTCTACTATTTCATGACCCTTAATGACATTCTACGACATTATCCTGAATAAATTTCTATCATCCCTATCACTCACATATGGTCTCAAATTATTAAATATTAAATACTATAAGCGTGGATAATTTTAGTGGCGAATATTCGTAATATGGCGAATATTCTATTTTTGAAAAATTTGAAAAGGTGAATTTTTTGGCGTGGGTCAGTGACCTGTTCACCTAAAAATTACAGTTTAATTTTTTTAGGGGTCGGCTTTGCCTACCCTTGAAACTATCCCCTATATAATCCTAGATTATTCACCAAGTAGAACACTACTAGATCACTCATACCACATGGGGGCATATGTATTATCAAGTACAATAAACGTGCGACAGGAGGGTAGAGGCTATAGATGCATGACATGAGAGTGGAAGTCGTAGACACACGATAGAGAGTTTGTTGACACGCGACAGGAGAGTTTGTTGACGTGCGACATGGAGATTTTTTGACGCGCGACATGAGTGTGGAGGAAGTAGATGCGCGACAGAGAGTTTGTTGACGTGCGACATAGAGATTTTGTTTTCACACAACCAAAGGGCGGAGGCTGCAGATGCGTGACATGAGATTTTTTGTCGCGCGTCAACAAGGTAGTTGACGCGCGTCAACCACCTTGTTGACGTGTGACAACAAATCTCCTATCGCATGTCTGTAGCCTTTTGTTGCACCACTTAAAAATTAGGTGAAAATTTTGTTGTTGGACCCCCAAAAAATTTCCTTCCCACAAAACCGGTTCGAGGATATTCGCCAGGTATTTTCCACCTCCAATTTCTAAGAGGTCTCTTAAAATGAACCCTAACTATAAGCCCTATTACACTTGCACATCATTCCTAGGATTAAATTATTAATCCTATCACCCTTATTATTCATCCCATACCCTATTAGCTAATTTAATATCATAATAATTGATAAATCCTCCACCTATCCATTTATACATAACTTGTTGACATCTCAAGTTGACCAAAGAAAGTCTAATCACGACCAGGGCTAAAAATCATCAATTATATTCAAAATGGAAAGTTTAAATTAAATCAAATCATAAAATTGAGTTAACTAAAATATATCCCTTTAATCATGGTTTTCCAAATTAAAGTAAAACTCTCTCAAGCTAAAAGTCACTTCACTTTTAGGTGAATAAAACAAAAGATATGAAATATTAATTCAAAGTAACTTTTGAATTATTTAAAAGATATGCCACCTTTTGCAAACTCAATGACAACTCACTCAATCAAGCTCAAATCAACAGCTTATCTTGCCAATCAAATTGGAAACTCAAACAAATCATTCCAATCATGCTTTAGTCAGCCTCAAATCAGAAAATCAATCACACAAATCAAGGCTCTGGGATTCTCTTCCCTCAGATATAAATAAACACTCATTCCTCTCCATTTTTCATCTTTGGAAGCTTAAAAATCTACATTGTTATTGTGTCAAATTGCCATTCAATTTTACACACTGTTATGTTGTCCATTTGATCATGAATATATCAATCAATTCAATCATTCATTTGCATTGCTCGTAGCTGAAATATACATATATCTAGGACATTTTGGAGCATCCACATCCAATTAATCATAGAGATTCAACAAGCTCGGTGCTTCACCAATCTCATCTGAGGTTGCAAAGAGATACAAAGGAAGGATCATGTTTGCACATTGTGTTCATTTTCTTCCCTTGTTTCACATTTTATTTGTATATTATTGGGTTTGTTTTCACCTTTTTGTGTGATGCATGCATGTGTGTTTACACACATGATGGGTTGATTATCATGGTGATTTAACTCACTGTTGTGCAAAAGCAAAATAGAGCCACACCTTTTCACGTGTATATGGATATGAAGCTATATTACCCACAAAGGTAGGCCTCCCATCACTTAGTATATACCTCAAAGAATAAATCAATGAATATGAATACATTTAGGATCTTCATGTTGAAATTCACCTCCTAGATGAAAATATGCTTAATTAATTAAACCATTTGAAAGTATATTAGAATCGAATTCACTTTGTAGCTACAAAAAAAGGATAGAACCTAGATAGTTTGAGATCATTGACCTTGTGCTAAAATAAAATTAGGAAAACACAACAATAGATTCGGAAAAGTAAGGAAATTTGAACGTAATTGGCTAGGTCCTTATGTTATCACTACAAAATTCGGATATGGAGCATACAAGCTATCCATTGAAGATGACAAAGAGCTTAAAGAACCCATGAATGTGGTTCATCTAATAAAATTATTTTCTTGAATCATCCAAGACTACCCTTAGTGTTGAAGGCACTTTGGAAAAACCACCTATATAACTCCATCATATTCCTCTTACCATATCATCCCAAACCACCTTCTCGTCACTTGAATCTTGTAGTTAGGATGTTTATCATTTTCTATACTATCCATATTCACTCGTATCCATTATCATTCATCCTTTGGTCTCCTAGAATTCTTATGTTCTTATGAATGCTCGGATGAGTCCTGGGATCACATAGTTTCTCATTGACTCTATAAACATTCAAAAATCTCAAAATCCCTAAACAATCAAAAACCTAAAACCCTAAACATCCAAACATGTCTCCAAAAATTCCAATAATCTTATAGAATCAAAAAAAAAAAAAACTGCAAACATTTTCCAAAACCACCAAAACATATAAAATCTACACAAAATCTACACAAAAATTTTAAAAATTGAAAAAAAAGTCAAAAAAATCCAAAACACTTGCAACAAACCAAAATCCCAAATCTCAACACATTCAATCTTGTCCGAGTGTTGGTTTCAAATATCAATCAATCAAAACAAACTAATCTAAATCCCTTTCGTGTATCCTTACTTGGGGTAATCTCAACTCTCATTTACTCCCTTGCATATATCCTTGCATGGGGAAATGACCCAATCAATCACAAATCATCTTACCCCTTGCATGCATCCTTGTTAGGGGAAAATCAAATCAATCAATTTTCATTGTGGAACACATTAGGGATAGAGTTAAGTATCTTTATAATGGTTGTGTTTTTTTTACTCTTTTTGTTAATTGTTTGTCATCTTGGTTAATTTATAGCCATGGTGTAACCATCTACTGTGTATATTGGGTTTGTTTTTACTTTTCTTAGTTAATTGTTTGACCAATTACAAGTTTCTTGTTTACCATCTTGGTTCATATATAGCCATGGTGCAAACATATGTTATGTATTCTGGCTTTGTTTTTACCTTTATGAGTGTTGCATGTATGTGTGTTTACACACATAATGGGTTGATCATCGTGGTTCTTTAATAATCACAATGTTACATTTATTGCGTAAAAGTAAAGCAAAGTTGCTCCAAAATATAAAATCTGAATGAAAGTGAAGCTATGAGCGATGTTAGTCATATAGTCATTACATTCATTCACACATCTCATTCAAAAATACAAAAATAAACAAATACATCATGTCAACATAATTCATTAGTCACAAACATATCTAGACATTAACATACACATATAACAATGTGCAAATGAATAAAACCATCGAAATCATCATCTATATACATCATCATATATAATGTCCAATGTCTCAAAAATGTCATATATACACTATACAATGTCTCAAAAATGTCATATACATATATACATCATCATGCCACAATGGAAAACTATACAATGAATGTGCCTTCATCACGAGACATATACAATTTATAAATAGATGTCTACCATACAACATCAAATGTGGCTCTTACATACCCTTGGACTACCTAAGTATACCATCTTGCCTTAGTGGTGACATATGGACTGATCTAGCTGATGGATCGTGTGATCTAGCCGATCTCCCCAACCTCGTCCCCTGTCATTTGATTGTATCATAGAGTTCTCTAGCTCTTTGGGGACAACTACCTCATGCAATCCTATGTAATAACTAACATCATGAGTTGGTGTCATTAAATCACATAAGTACACCCCCCATCCCACTCACCTTGGCCACATGATAAGCCACATCTATTTCCGTTGTGACTTACTACACGGTTGTAGTACTAATTTATCTCTCTCAAACATCCTCTATTGTGCATGGACCCTCATAGAATCCAATTGTGTCTCGCAATGTTCAGGTTACAATGAGAGAGGCATCTCTCTCTCGTAATGCTTTGTCTCTCTATTCCTCGACTGCGTGTAGCTCTTCTACTAATGGAGCTATAAGTTCTACTAGTGGTACCTAACTCCACACATACATCTCTCCCATATCTACCCAACCATCATCCCCATCTCCCCATCCCTCATCTACATCCACTCCTCCTCCTAAACTTGATGACCTATGTGGAAAGACTAGTACTTGTAAACTTTGTACCTATACACCTTGTCCAACATGTGCCTATAAACCATGTACATGTACACTTTGTCCAACATGTTCCTATAAACCATGTACATGTACACTTTGTCCAACATGTGCCGTGAACCCCATACCTAAGTTTATATTAGTACTTGTACTTAAAATAATGCATGTGTACCTTGTACTTATCCCTCGTACCGATGCATGTACATGCAAGTATGCATGTCCTGTCCACATCCTTGTTGATCTCTCCCTCTCCTCCCTCTCCGCCATAAAGACTACCCTCACTATTGATGTTACCTTTACTACCATAACTATATGAGGAATGGTCAAATGAATCAATACTATCATGGTGTACCATGGTACATAACCCACTAATACACCTGGATCCACGACACCTTCTTGTGCATCCCACACTTGTGCTAATAATTTTTCAAAAGTGGTCCTCACTATGTTAGGACAGATGCGTGGCCCAAATGTTGTAGTCTCTTGCGCTGCCCATGCATAACACTTCTCTCTATCTGGTATATCTGTCTAACTTTGAGTTGTCGCACGACCCTATCCGATCTATAACACTCAATAATGTATGAACGAATCCCAATCATGTAATGATCCACCTCCATTGTCCCCACTCTACCACATCTTTTGCCCACCTATAAGACCTGTATGACCTCTATGTGATATGGCGTAATCGTAGATCATTTATTGCTCGTCTATAAAATGCAAGATCTCCCAGTGACCTCTCTAAAAACCACCTACTATCTTTCATAAAAATTGATGGCTCCTCCAACCTGCCCTCATCGCTTAGTACCCCCTTTGACCAACCCACTACTATATGGTCCCACACCCAAATCTATGTAGAGTCACTAGGCCCAAACTCCATTGACTCTATATACAACCATATGCATATCTCTGTATAAATGTGCTAGTATACAAAGTCCCCATGAAAACACCACCACAAATAAAAAAATTGAAAGCACACCAATTAACCCAAGTTGAAAGTGCCTCCCAGTCTTATTAGGCAACAAGTGGTTAGTGACAAGAACCATTAAATTAGATAGGCTTTCGATCTATCTCATCATCCTCCATACACTCTACAAGGTGCATAACCATGCCCTCTTGGTGAATCTCCTTTAATCCAAATAGTAGCCATGTCGTGTTTGAATGTGTGATGCTCTCCTCTCCCACTGAATCAAATGACCCTACATAGGTACCCTTAGTATGTGGTACACATCCTCTAATGTCACACACATCTCCCATGTCAACAATCTACATGTCTAAGATTTGTTGTGTCATTTCTCCACTAAAGTAGTCAATAGGAGTGATCCAATATGATATTTGGCATTCGTGCTACGAGTGCCAAACCTTTCACCTCCAATACCGTCAATTGTGTTCTCTCGCTCCACACGTGTCATCTATCTCTCGAACACTCACAATCATGAATGTATCTCTTGTATGTCCAATGCATATAGTCTTTATTGCACACATTGCAAATAATTAATTATTCCCTTCCCAATTATTTTTCGCCTTTCTATCATTTATACACCTTACCTAATCCACTAACTCACTCTAGTGAATTTCTCCTCACGCTAGCGCACTTAGTATTATGTTAGCGCACTCAACATGAAATTAACACAAACAAGCCTATGTTAGAGAATTTCACGGCCTATACTAGTGCGGAGTACATCATTACGCTAATGTTTCTTTTCAATTTTCTTCTATCTATTAAATGAAATAAATGCACAACCCTTATCAATTTTAAGTGTACTCCTTTCGAATCGTTGTCATCAGGATCCCGCCCATACTCTCAAACCCGGTCCACGTTATAAATACACACAGGATATTGCACCATCTCCATCACAATCTTAGAGTCCAAAAAATCAACAAATACCAAGAACACCGTAATAACACAAATGACCAATGATTTTTGCTATTCCCCCTTTCCTCTTATTTATTCCTTTTCCAAACCCTAATTTAGGTCCAAAACCTAATTATGACATTTTACCCCCATCTCTCATTTTTGAGCCCATTTTGTTTGTCACTCCTCCAACAATCTCTTATTCCTCTTATCAAACAATTTTCCACTACTTTATTACGTCACCCATCTACTCGAGGGGGCACTCCCTTAGCACAATCTAGACCCACTGGGGAATCCAAATGTGTCACTAGGGTAAATCAAGAAGTTCACCACACTTCTTTATCATTTGTTCACCGATCTACACTGCCTATTATCTTTAAAGTTCTATTAATTCGTAATAACACTTTAAAGAGGGGCAAATGTAGACACCCTAAAATATCCCATTACGCATTTTAAATCTCTCGAAACCATCATGTAATTACATCTCAACACGTTAGGATCATTTCGACCTATTATGACCACTTTTGATATATTCCACTATTTCACGACCCTTAATGACATTCTACGACATTGTCTCGAATAAATTTCTATCATCCCTATCACTCACATATGGTCTCAAATTATTAAATATTCATACTATAAGCCTTATTACACTTGCACCTCACTCCTAGGATTAATTAATTAATCCTATCACCCTTATTATTCATCCCTTACCCTATTAGCTAATTTAATATCACAATAATTAATAAATCCTCCACCTATCCATTTCTACCTCACTAGTTGACATCTCAAGTTGACTAAAGCAAGTCTAATCATGACTAAGGATAAAAATCATTAATTATATTCAAGATGACAAGTTTAAATTAAATCAAATCATAGATTTGAGTTAACTAAAACATATCCCTTGAATCATGACTTTCCAAATTAAAGCAAAACTCTCTCCAAGCTAAAACTCATGTCACTTTTTGGGTGAATAAAACAAAAGACATGAAATATTAATTCAAAGAAAATTTTGAATTATTCAAAAGATATGCCACCTTTTGCCAAACTCAATGACAACTCACTCAATCAAGCTCAAATCAATAACTTATCTTGCCAATCAAATTGGAAACTTAGATAAATCATTCCAATCATGCTTCAATTAGCCTCATATCAAAAAATCAATCACACAAATCAAATCTATGGGATTCTCTTCCCTCAGCTATAAATAAACACTCATTCCTCTCCATTTTTCATCTTTGGAAGCTTAAGAATCTACATTGTTATTGTGTCGAATTGCCATTCAATTTTACATGTCGTTACACTGTCCATTTGATCACGAATCTATCAATCAATTCAATCATTCATTTGCATTGCTCATAGCTAAAATCTACTTCCATTCGGAACATTTTTGGAGCATCCACATCCAATTGATCGTAGAGATTCAACAAGCTAGTGCTTCATTCCAAGCTTGACCAATCTCATATGAGGTTGCAAGGAGATACGAAGGAAGGATTAGGTTTACACATGGTGTTTGTTTTCTTCCCTCGATTCACATTTTCTTTACGAATAACTAGTATTTAATATCCATGTTCACCTTACAAGTTTTTTCTTTTGTAATAACACCATTATTAATCTCTTCACCTAGGGTTCAAGAATAAACTTCCTTTAACACATTCATCAAGTCAACTATTTCACCAGTGGTGTTTCAAAATATATTTTCTAAGGTTGGTAAAATCTCGAAGTCCCTCCTAATAATTTAAAACAACTTGTTTCCCTTTACCACACTTGCATTCAACAATAATATAAGAACAATTCATAGTTTTTTCACTCAAAGAAGCGTCATTAGGAAGAGAAACTACAAGTTCAGGAATATCATTGACATCATTTAAAGCAACCATTTTCTTGTTCACACAAATTATATGATTAATAAAAGGAATTCAAACAAAATCAACTTGATTGGAATTATTCTCAACACTTATCCTGGGATCTTGGATCTTGGATCTAATCACTTTGGATGACATGTAACATGTAGAAAAAGACATGCAATCAATATAAAATGCAATAACTATGGATAATGGAGTTGGAACTAATAAATGAATTAGACCCCCAAAATAGTTAAATATATCACAAAATAAGCAAAATCTAACTTTAAAAAGACCAAAAGTTATGTAGGGTTACATGAAGAAAAACCTAGAGTAGGAGTAAGTTGAACATGGTTCACCAAAAGATGAAACCCTAAGGGCACGATTAATGGATGCATGTTCACCAAAATGTAGAGCATACAACTAACTACATTACATTTTAAGTAGGCCTAAATAGATTTAACTTAATAATTATGACCTAGTTGCATGAAAAATATATACTTGGATTATAAGAAAACATAAATACTTTAAATACTTGGAAAATTTTTATCATAAAGAGTGATATTGATTTTATCCCATTTTCGAAGGCAATTGTTAGAAACAAATAGTGTAGTACAAGTCCAAATGAAGAAACCAAACAAACCTAGAAAAGTTAGCTAAAATAGAGTAATTTTGCAAGAAACTTGGCCTCAAATCAAAACCATAATACCTTTATAATCATTGCCAGTGAACATTAAATATGAGTTGATGACCATGTTCACTTACTCTCGGCTAAAAACATCTCACCCAATTTTCTCGAATTCAATACGAGATCACTAGGAATTTGTTCTCCTTCCTTAGAAGCCTAATGCTACTACAACGCCTTGTAAGATCATAGATAATGGAGGAAGCTAATGAGGGGACCTATAATCACTCCATCATTATTAGCCCCTATGATTTTTAATAGTTTAGAAAATAATATAGTAATAATAATGCAACTCAATAGGTAGTGAAGTATTATACAAGTTTCCCAACCCTTATAGCTTTCAATGCTTTAAACAATGTAAAAATTAAATGCTAGATACTTTTCCCTAGATGCTAGATGCTCTTCCCTAAATGTTTGAAATATGCTTTTGCCTTAGGGGTGCTCTCGAAACAAATGAATTCCCTTTCTCCTTACGATTGATTGTCATTATTGTGATTGTCCTAGATGTACTTTCATATTTAAAATATGTTTGAATTCATATTGTGACTCTAGTGACATGCATGATGACACATAACAAAGCTTGAAAATCGACAAACATAGGTCAACAACCTTCCAAAGGGCCCACACAAAAGAGAGTGTTAGAACTACAACATAATTTTATTAAAGAAACAAAAACTTAGAAAAACAAAGAAATTAAAAAGAGAAAGAAAAGTTCAAAAAAAGAGAAACCAAATTAAAAACAAGGCCATGATATGGCAAATCCTACCGAAGATGAAGTTTTGTGGTATGGGGGAGGAACAAATAGAATATTGTTGAAGAGTAGTGTTATTTATGAGTTTATAAAATAGAGTGGGATGGTAACAAAAATATGTTTGTAATTCGAGTGGCATTTCATCGTGTTTGTGATTGATTTATATTCTTTTGCTGCCCTTTATGGGAAAGAAGACGAAAGTGACAATGCATAAACAAATAAAGATGTAAAAGTGATTAAAACTATACGAAATTCATTGATTATTAAAGTTATACGTAACCCATTGTACTTTTGTAAGACTTGAAGATGGTTGGGAAGAACTAGATGGGAGTTTGATGTTTCATCATAGTTGTTGTAGGCATGCGTTGGGTGTCAATAAGTATGAGTTTTCATGCAACAATAGATCGTTGATTCATTTAAGGAAAATGAAACAATTGCATAACTATGTGTTTTTTGTGTAGTTGTTGCATGCACGTATAACTTTAAGTATTTTTTGAGTTTGAATTGTTTATAGTCAATTGCATTGTATTCAAAGAATTGAATTGTTGTTGAGATGAATTTTATTACATAATTTTAAAATAAGCACTTAAAATAAAAAAGAACATCCCTCGAAAGCATAGAGATGAAGCAATGCATTTGTAACAAGTGTTGTAGTTAGCAAGTGTTAATTGCAAATAAATTGTCAGCAAATTTAGTATTTTCATCCAGCGGTAATTCAAATAAACATTTGTGGTACAAACTGGCTATGTAGAAACGTGTGTATTTTAACTAAACTAAACTAATTCAGACATGAAAAATAAATGTGAAAAAATCAAAATAAAAAAACTAGGAAGTCAATCTTATAATAAACAATAGTTCCTAATCATGTGGCTCCACAATGGCCACAATGATTAACCCTCAACATAGAAAATCCTTCAATAAACTATCCGCAGCCGTAAAAAATCAATCACCTGCTAATTTTTCCTTCTTCTATCCATGTTGTGTCTTCCATTCACTATAGCCATGTGTTAATAGAGAAGTCTGCACATGTGTAGTTGGTTCCTCCTAAGGTAGCTACACGTGGGAGAGGTAATGAGGATTCCAAGAGTTTTCATGCTACTTACATGACTGAAAATATATACACGAAGCTATTTAAATGCTTTTGATTGCTGAGGGATAGGAATAAACATTTGAAGGCGGAGGTAATTAGTTTTCCTTTTCCTTTGGTTTGCTTTATGGTAATGCCTCGATCTATCAGAACCCTCTCTGTAGAAACTTATAGACTGAAATTCAGTTGCAAATATGTTGAAATTTCTATCTTAAAATTGACATATGGGGATGGCAATTACGTTCGTACAATAACAAGATTATTTTAGTCTATAACCAAAAGCAGATAATACGTAAGTAAAAAGACTGATTTCAAAAATTTGCAAATATTTCACGGCTGTAAAAGCCTTTCGATTAAAAAAAATGAAAAACAAAACGTGTGAACGGTCGTCAACAGGCAAGACATGTAAGTAAAATTTAAAATAAAATATTGTGTTGTGTTGCTTCCCGACTCCCGAGGCCCAACTTATGGAAAGAATTGCATTGGAATTTGCAAAAAGTTCACAATTGTTTTGGTCTTGCAACATTATAGAATTATTTTGTCAGATCTGAGGTATTTTTGGAATCCATAATATTATTTAGAAGTTGATGTAATAAAATATTTAAACAAATCAAAGCGTAAGAGTTTTTGACATAATATAATTATGTTCAATAGATGGAGATTTAAAATGTATTGTAACATCTCTGAATTATGTATACATATTCAATTGGATGGAACAAAACTTTAGATGAATAACATGAGGTTTTATCACTTTTGGTCTATCTCGCAAATAATCTCTTCTTTCATATGCACTATCATAAAAGGTAGTGTTGGTGTCGAATCACAGCACCCCTGGGACTCCGCAACGCGATCGTTTGAGACTCCCAGTGCGATTGCACAACATGGAGCTTTTCCCAAGTGTGGGACCTTGCGAAATCGGAAAAGCTCTCCGGATGAAGGCCGGCTCCTATTCCTCTGTTCAGATGCACCAATGAAACGCAGAGGTTTACCCAAAATACCTAATCTAACTACCAAGGAGACAGGGAGAGAGAAATGCATAAAAATAAACCTAAGCTAAGGAGGTGATGCACCGAGGAATGAAGAACATATGTTTTGCCAATTAAACACAGACCACAGAAATGCAATGCAATATCATGCACAGATAAACATATTCACAGTGAAAGATCAAGAGGATGCAAAATGAAACACATAGAGGGTTGAGAAACATCCACAGTCATGTATTTATTTGCTCCGAAGGTTGATCTGATACATTCCAAAAAAAATGCCCGAGAGGCAAAGGTGCATTACTAGTTTCAAATGGGAGGTTTGAGCTCCACAACTCCACCGCTAAAGAGAAGAAGGGAGGAGGCACAAAACAAAAATGTTCAACCTTTTTTTTAAAAAAAAACCCCCTCCTTACATTTTATATGGAGGAAAAAGAGGGAGAAGAGAGAATTGAAGTGCGCCCTAACCACCTCCACATCCGCACCTAACTCGTCTCATTATGGCGGACTGTACTTCGAATCGGGTTTGGAAGAAGCCCCGGCATGTGTTCGATGCTTGCGTTTTCCCGAAACCCGCTTCCCACGTGATTCCGAGCTTTCCTTTGTGTCGGGGCGGAAGATGAACCCGCATGCGCATCGGGTCCGGAGGGGTGCTCGACATGCTTTTGCCCGTGCATCCCGACATGTTTTCCCGACTTCGAAACCCGCATGTCTTTTGCTGTCGGGTTTTGAAACCCCGACACATTTTCTTGTGTCGGGCTTTTTAGAACTCCCGACATGCTTCTTCGACGTGCAAACCCGACTTGTTTTTGCGCCATGGAAACCCGAATTGCATTGTGTCGGGTTTGACGACCTCCCGACATGTTCTTTGGCGTCGGGTTTTGGAGGCCGCGCACATATTTTCCTCTTTTCGGGTTTTTGCCCCCTCGACATGTTTTCTTTCTCGATTTTCCGCTCAAAACCTGATTCGCTTGTTGGCGGGTTTGTGGCCCTTCCGGCATATCCGCGCCATGCTCCTCCGTGATCGAAACCCGCCTCCATTCGCGCCGCTCTATTCTTATTGCATGTCGGGGGAAATATATACAACAATTTGGCGACTCACGGGGTTTACGCTGCTTAGGTAGAAGATCGGTGGCCTTTTAGCAATCCATTGGGCATGGAGTCATGAGTTGTAACTGCAACCGATCCGAACTTTGAAAACCTCCCTCTCGAGCCACTTGGAAACCCATTGAACTGGAGTGTCTTCACCAAGATGCCACGAAATGAATGCAAAAGAAGCAGAACCAAGCAACACCAAAAACTATGTACAAAACTGAAAATCATACATGTCCCAAAATGGAACATGCAGAGTGTGCACAAGCACTTCTTCTACTGAAAGCAAATCTACCTACTCTACTCTAGCTGGAAGCAAAGGCAAGCTAAACAAACCCTGCAACTGGTTGTGAGAAATAACTTCCTTTCTTCAAAATTGGCAGCCATGCAATTGATTTGGCACTGATCATGGCTGTTTGGATGGATGGAAAATCAACAAGAAGCTGGTCTTCTATCCAAATCATCAAGGTATCAACTGAAAAATCCAATACCTCTTTTAGTTGCTTTGCATTTGGATTGGAGAGGTATGGCAGCTGATCCTTGGTACTTTGTAGCTCATCTTCATGCTCGAAGCAAGCATGGTGGTTGTGGCTTCTCCTTCGGCTCCAATGAAGCCAAATCCACGATTGGGCAAGGTCGATCCTTTGGATGTGCCCATAACTCGATTTCCTACTCCAAGAATGGAGTCTTCTTGTAGACCTCCTTGAATGGATGGCGTGGAAGAAATGGTGGAATCCTTGTCCTTTCTCTTCCTCCAAGCGAAGAACAGGAAGATTAGAATCTTCGATCTTGATTCCAAAGACTGCTATAAGATGCGGTGCTGCTGCTGCAAATGAAAGCTCTCCTCCATGACAAGTGAGACTCTGGTGTTTGGAATGTGGATGATGAAAGAGAGAATGGTGAAAACTCAACCGGTTCCTCTCCATCAAAACAATCCTCCAAATCGTGCAGTGTAAACCGCCTCATTCTTTGTCTTCTTGCTCGTGTTCAACTTCCTCCATGGTGTCCTCTTGGTCTCGCATGACTTGACCACCATGGTTTCCTTCACTCTCAATATTGAGTTTGAGAGATCAAACTCCTCTTGATAATAGAACTTGAGAGAGGTGAAGTAGAAAGAAGAAGCGAAGGTTCTTCTATAACCCGCTTTGTGCTCAAACCCTTTGGATCTGCACTTTTCTCCTCTGACTAGATTGTGCTCCTCTTCTTTTGGATCCGGAGCAGCTTCTCCTTCCTCCAATGTTTGAAGAGAATCTTGCTCTTGATTGAACTCCTCCTCCAAGCATGAAGTTTGTCAAGTCAAACTCTTCAATTCTTTGCTCTAGAGGACAAGTTGGGGACTGTAAGATCTTCTTCTCCAACAAAATCAGTCCTCACCACCATTTGTCCTCCAACTCGGCCTCTTCTATAGGCTTAACCATCAAGGGATCTTTGTCATCCCAAATCTAAGAGCCCAACTCCTCGATTTTGAATTTCTTCATCTTTGTTGGCACTCTCTTTTTCTTTGTTGTTGTCCTTGGTCGGCATTCTAATTTTCATCCTCCCAACATGGATTTGGGAATGCAAGAGGAGGGATGGGTTGAAACTCAAGCCCGATTTGACATTTTTTGTGGTGGTGGAGGAGGTGAAACCTCTTGCTTCTTTGGAGGAGGGGGTATTTCGTTAGCTCTCGTGGAGGGGATGATTGTTTGGAAGGGAAAAGGAAAGAAGAATCGAGATGAGATGGAAGACTGAGAGGTGGAGACATGGATTCAACATTTGGGACAGCAGATGGAGGACTTGAAACTTGACACTGCTGAAATGATATGGATTGAGAAGGAGGAAAAGAAAGAGTATGAGGTGGTGTGCTTACCCGTTGACAAGGTTGCTGAATACTTCTCTCATACACCTCTATTCCTTCAATCCACCTTGTAAGTAATGGCAGTGTTGCAATCATGAAGTCTAACTTCTCTTGAGAGCTGTAATGCCTTGGAAAAGGTCCCACCCATGGACAAGGTGCTCTGCAACCAATTCCAAATGCTTTCATTTGTGCCTGAGCCCTAGATTGCACCATGTTCACCTCCATCTTTTGAATTTTCTCCAGCAGATCTGCATTTTGGATCTGATGGTCTTCAGTGTATGCATACTCTTGCTCTTGGAAAGCTCCATAGCCAAAGCCCGACTTTGGCACCATTGCTCATATGGGTATGCATACCGATCTTGAATCTGCTCAAAATGTTGATTTGGAGGATTTGTAAAACATGTTGGAGGTGGAATATCTTTGCTTTGTTGTTGATGTGAATTCCATGATGGAAATGAAGTCATGATTGCACAACTTCATGGAATGGAAAAGAATGAAAGAGATGGAAAGAAAGATGGGTGGAAATGGATGGGAGCAGTGCAGCGTAACTCGAGAAATGGGTCTTGATCAAGTGGAGTCGCGGATGTGTTTTTGAACATGCCTCTAAAAGGCTGGATGTTGCCAAGTTACACATCAAACCTGGCAATATTGAAAACGAGATTACAAATTTGAAGGACCCGGAGGATGCAAACTTCAGTTCGGAACTCATGTCATGTTGTGCAGCTGCGGATTCCCGAAAAGCATAGTCGGAACTCAGGTCATGCGATGCAACTCACAAAACCCGAATTGCTATGTGTCGGAACTAGGAACATGTCCGACACCCCTCAAAACCCGATTTTCTTTGCTGTCGGGATTAGGACCATGCAATGCATCTCCCAAAACCCGAAATTGCTGTTTTGATGTTCTCGGGTCCCGAAAACCCGAAATCACTAAAAACCCGAAATTTTGAAAATCAAAATCTCAAAAATCTAAAGATACCCTTTTGAAGATTACAGTCGGATCTACCAACTGGTGAAATTTTGACTCGTTTTGAGCAAGTTAAGCCCTTGAAAATTGATTTCGGGGTTCAGGCTGGGAGATGCAAAATTGAAATTTGTAAAAAACTGCAATTTTTAGTGCAAATTTCATGAAAACTCCTTCAAATTTTTTTATGGAATGACCTCTTGGTCCCACCGGGCGTGCCAAAACTGTTGGTGTCGAATCACAGCACCCCTGGGACTCCGCAACGCGATCGTTTGAGACTCCCAGTGCGATTGCACAACATGGAGCTTTTCCCAAGTGTGGGACCTTGCGAAATCGGAAAAGCTCTCCGGATGAAGGCGGCTCCTATTCCTCTGTTCGAGATGCACCAATGAAACGCAGAGGTTTACCCAAAATACCTAATCTAACTACCGAGGAGACAGGAGAGAGAAATACATAAAAATAAACCTAAGCTAAGGAGGTGATGCAGGAATGAAGAACATATGTTTTGCCAATTAAACACAGACCACGAAAATACAATGCAATATCATGCAGAGATAAACATATTCACGGTGAAAGATCAAGAGGATGCTGAAATGAAACACATAGAGGGTTGAGAAACATCCACGAGTCATGTATTTATTTGCTCAAGGTTGATACTGATACATTGCGAAAAAAATGCCCAGAGGCAAAGGTGCATTACAGTTTCAAATGGGAGGTTTGAGCTCCACAACTCCACCTGCCAAAGAGAAGAAGGGAGGAGGCACAAAACAAAAAATGTTCAACCTTTTTTAAAAAACGCCCCCCTCCTTACATTTTATATGGAGGAAAAGAGAGGGAGAAGAGAGGAATTGAGCCGCCTCCAACCACCTCCACATCCGCACCTAACTCGTCTCATTATGGCGGACTGTACTTCGAATCGGGTTTGGAAGAAGCCCCGGCATGTGTTCGATGCTTGCGTTTTCCGAAACCCGCTTCCCTCGTGATTCGAGCTTTCCTTTGTGTCGGGGCGGAAGATGAACCCGCATGCGCATCGGGTCCGGAGGGGTGCTCGACATGCTTTTGCCCCGTGCATCCCCGACGTGTTTTCCCGACCTCGAAACCCGCATTTCTTTTGCGTCGGGTTTTGGAAACCCCCGACACATTTTCTTGTGTCGGGCTTTTTAGAACTCCCGACATGCTTCTTCGACGTGAAAACCCGACTTGTTTTTGCGCCATGGAAACCCGAATTGCATTGTGTCGGGTTTCGACGACCTCCCGACATGTTCTTTGGCGTCGGGTTTTGGAGGCCCGCGCACATATTTTCCTCTTTTTCGGTTTTTGCCCCCCGACATGTTTTCTTTCTCTGATTTTCCGCTCCGAAAACCTGATTCGCTTGTTGGCGGGTTTTGTGGCCCTTCCGGCATATCCGCGCCATGCTCCTCCCGCGACTGAAACCCGCCTCCATTCGCGCCGCTCTGTTCTTACTGGCACGCCGCTGGGGGGAAATATATACAACGAGGTAGTGTTAGAGTCTTACATTACCAACTAAGGCCAATCTCAATAGTGTGCATATCACCTTAAAACCACAAATTTTCTATGTTTAATTGACCTATTTGGTAAGAACAGATTAACGGTACTTGTATACATGTTTTGAACATATTTTACCAAGTGACCTCTATGTATCGGATTACGAAATACAACATTAATAGTTTAATATAGAGAAAAACAATCATACAAAGACTCATATAACATTAGTTGAAGTTCTTATCTAATCCATTTGGGCCTTATCTTTCATATAAGATTTTGATACATTTAATGTCATACGGGTAGTTTGAATTCTTAGACTATTATTGTAAGTGAGTGATTCTTGCATACTTATATAAATATTCACACATAGTTGTAATAGGAGTTAGTGATTGCATTATCAAATATAATAGAGTACACATTATGAAAAAGTTGATTCAAGAGTTAGTGATGGTAAGAAAGATTGAGTTTTCGAGAGAGATACACTTTCAAAGACCATAAGTTAGAAAGTAGATATTTAAGGCACTATTGCTTAATGCATCACATGCGTGAAATTGTTGTGTGTGTACTTTCTATATTTCCTTTGGGTGGATTAGTAAATATATAAATCGAGACCCCAACTAGGACTGCATTATTTGGTACATTGGATTAAGCATAGATATAAATTATTTGTAGACATATTCAATTGAATAAGGTGGGTAAGAGGTGAAGAGGAGATTGATAATTCATACGAAATAGAAACTAGAGATGGTAATAATACAAAAATTCCATGAGATACTAGAGTTCCCAAACTTTAATATTTGATATTATTAATAAGATATAGAGATATAAAATACCATGAAGACTCTATGGTGATAGACAATGTTGATATGTTTTGGTAATGGAAGATGTAAGAGCGACTTAACTTGAAAAGAAGCTTGTGAGAAACAAGATGTACATGCAAAATATTAAGTTTAACAACATGTAGAAAATTTCTTGAAATTTATCACAAGAATTAATAATAAACAAAGTTTCACTTTTTAGAGATTATGGAAGTTTGAGTCCTAAATAAGTAAATGACTAGATTATTATGTTAGCGATTTTTTTAAAACTAAGGCTAATAAATATAATGATATGAAATACTATTTAAATGCTATGGAGATAGACAATTCCATGGCGTTGTGGTAGAAAAGAATGGAATTGATATCAAATATTATGAAGAAGCACCTAAGAAATAAGATGCAAAGGAGAATAAGAAGAAGAAGAACATGAATAAAAGTTCTTAAAATTTACTAGTGAGAATGATTAGTGAGTTTCTCCTCAATAAATTAAAAAGTTTGATTCCTAAATAAATCAATGATTGGATCACTATGTTGGAGAAATATTTTTATTTAAAAATAAGGAAGATTCTAGGGTAGTTTGGTGAAAATTGAGATGACACAAATCATTATGGTGGAAGCATTTGTAATTTACACTTTTAGACAAAGGAAAGGAAAAGAAAAAAAAGAATACTTCAAAGTAATTAATTGTGAAAGTAAAAGACAAGCCATTTTTGTGGATTCCGACCAGTAACTATAAAACAAATTGAAGTAGGTTTCTTCCTCTAGGCATTTGGGTGTAGTTGAATTGATGTGCGGGTGGAGGAGGAGGAGAGAGAGGACTCTCAATTGTACACGGCTGTCCATATCTTGAGTGCGAAGCCGCCTTCGCTCCAACATGAATCTTTCCCACGCGCCTCCGACTTTACTGTTAACTCAATAGCACAAGTTGCTGCAATTGGGTTAAATAATGCACTCGATTTCGATCTTTCCATAGATTCGAACTTAGAACCCCGGACCTTCCTATTCCCCTCTTTACTCATTAGCTCCCTTTTCAACCACTGAACCTATTCCACCATTTACCTGCATGGAAAGAATATCATGAGTCACCAAAATAAAATGAACAAAAACTTTTACATTTTATTTGGGTTGTGTATTTGAAGGAGTTGGGTGATTTAATTCTAACCAGTAAATTAATATAAAATATCACGTCAACCATTTCTGTCACTGTAGTTGCCTCTGTTCCCAAGTTTTTCATACATAAAAGATCTATAGAATGAATGGCTATGGAGGTCCAAAAAGAATACCTCGTCTTTGAATTGGGTGTGCTCCTGGAGGAGAGAGTCGTAGTCGGTCTTGAGGAGATCGTGGTCATGCTTGAGGGCATCGTAATCTTTTTCGAGCTGCTTGTTCTTCCACACTGCACGCATGTTACGAAACCATCAATGATCATGCAGGTTGCGGTCCTAACCCCATCTCCAGCTGCATTTTCTCTCTCGGGTCGGTTTGTTGCCCACTTCGAAGCTTCTCTCTAATGTCTTCACCTGCGTGAATGTATTCATCGATACTTCAATGAAACTACCCATCAATCTCTTACATGTATTATGTGCGGATTCATAGTGTCTGGTTGTGGATCGAGGACCTGTACAATGCTCAAATCAATTTATACCCATACCAATGCCAATCATAATATACTTATATATACATACACGATATCATTACCAAAGACAAATGGGTGTGTGTATATGTCACTATGTAAATGTATGCGATCTCGTCAGATTTACAAAGCGCAAAACTAACTAACCTTGAAGCTCGTGGTAGAAGAAATCATGGTGGCTATTGAGTGATGATCCTCACTCTTCACGAAGACACCCATCCCTCTATTGTCACAGACATTAAAATCACCTACTTTTCCACAAGCTAAATTTATTCAAAGCTGTAAGGAATTGGATGCGTACTCATACGGACACTCGTACTCACTCCATCACACGAACATGCGATCGTGGGTGATAAAGAAATCCGATCTTGAAAATTATACAGAAGAAGAACATAGTGGTATATATATTTTTCCATATATATTTGTTTGTTTAGTTTTATCAAAGGTATCTTAACAAGATCAACTAATAAGAAAAAGAAATTTGATCGCTTGCTTACCAAGGATTTGAATCTGAAATTGATGTTGTTGCTGGGAACGAATGTATCTAGGAAACTCTGTATACAGAAGGCAGATGAGAGACAAAAACTGGTTTTGGCTAATGGAGTCACCAACAAAATTTAACCTCTTTCCAAATCTAGCTTCTCCAAAGCATACCTCTGCCACTGAATCTAAAATAACAATAATATTCAGAACATCCTCCCAATAAAAAAACATACCCAAAATATGACAGATCAAATTAAAACTTGAAAATAGACCCGCCTTGAGCCACACAAAATGGACCAAATGCACATCATAAACAATAAATTCATTAAATGCATGGAAGAACATCCCCTTTTCCAACAATAGTTGCAAATAAAAGAGTTCACCAATAGAATGTTGCAAAAAAAAAAAAATTAGAGCATGAAACTTTAGTTCAACCATTTTAAAATACACATGGCACAATGTAATTGGAAATAATGCAAATGACTAATAGATGTGGTGAAAACAATATCCTTGTCTTCGCGGGGATAAAAAGAACATAGAAAGAATATAGAACAATCAAACAAACATGAGGAACCTACATTGAAAAGACCCTATTCTAGCGCAATAATTCGCCAGAGGCATTTACTTTGAAGAAGGCATTGCTGGAAAGTGTCAAATTCCGGTGGCTTAACTTTACAGGTTGCCGGATTTTAGATATTTTTGTAAGTCATAGATATTTACTATTCTTTGACTCCACATCCTTTAAATGACATCATGAGTGACCGCGGTGTTAACTCATGGTTCTGTTTTTTATACACATAAAATTGAAGCCCTCTCCAGCGTAACTTGCAACTCATTTGCAATGGCTTAAGAGGTTGTCGGATTTTAGATATTTTTGTAAGTCATAGATAATTACTATTCTTTGACTCCACATCCTTTAAATGACATCATGAGTGACCGCGGTGTTAACTCATAGTTCTGTTTTTATACACAAAATTGAAGCCCTCTCGGCGTAACTTGCAACTCAGGGCAATTGCTAGTTGATAAATACACAAATTGAATAGCACCATAGCAAATAACTAGTTCATTACCTTTGCCTATACTTACTACTAGGGAACTTGAAACCCCCTCACGACAACTAGATTTTGTCCCCTTAAAATTCCGCCGGCCGAACAAACTGTCGGAAGATTTGGCGCCATTCCGAAGACGAAGAAAATAAAATATAAAAATCTCCCCACATAAGTCTTGGCGGGAATCGAACAGGTGACCAACGGTAGCCTAAGACCTTCTACCAGAAGAAGACGACGCTACAATGGCTGCTGTGCAACGAGGAGTATTGTAATCCCCGCGAGTGTCTTTCTGTGTTTATTCTCCTCGTCGCATTGCAGGAGATGGGGATTCAAGGGCTTCTGCCAGCATTGAAGTCAGTAATGAACCCCATTCACATAAAGGAGCTGGCAGGGAACTACGTTGCAGTGGACACGTATTCATGGCTTCACAGGGGGCATTCTCCTGCAGCAGAGATCTTTGCCATGGCATTCCTACAAACAGGTATGTGACTCGTCCAATCTTTCCCTCTCTATTTAAAATATTCGACAGTGAAATTTGCTTCGATCGATGGAATTTATATGCGTTTTTTTAACTCGTTTCATGTTGTTTACACCTCCACATGTCATATTCTGGCAATGTGATTGGAACCTTTCCTGATCGGTTTTAACAGTATTCAAAGTCGCTGCATTTAAAACATTGGCTAATGTTTTTTTTGTCGTTGCGGTTATTGTTCTTTTTTCACTTTAGCAATTTCACCATGAGGGTTACTTAGGTGTAGCGACCCAATGCAATGTCTTGCGTTAGAGGCATTTGGGACTTGCACCCTGCCTCATTTGTTGTATATGGTATTTAATTCTATCTTGGAGGAGATTTGAACTTAGGGACTCTATTGTAATTTTCCACGGACCAGCTAGAACTTGAGCTTAGGACCTTTTCATGACTATGCACTGCATGCTGGGTGCTTTACTGCTTGAGCTACAGGATCCTTTGTGATTCGGGGCGTAGCTTGTATTCTTACAACACTCTGCTTTGAAAGCTCCGATGCTTTCTTGAGCTCATCCAATTCTACCCTAATGGAATCTGTTTTTGTCGATGAACTTTAGATGATATATGTTTTGTTTTCTCCTTTTCTTTCCACTTCTCTCCCAATCATATGCAATTTTTACCCCCTCTCCCGACCGTATGCAACTAGTATATAGCATTTGAGTCATGGCATGAAAATGCTGTCTAGGAGATTCGAACCTTCGACAGATCAGTTTTGGCTATGTTCAATTGCAGCATGCTTTCTATGAATTGAAATGAAAAAAAACTACCCAAATAATGCTCACGAGACCATAATAGTCTGTGGGATCACAGTCATTGCTGTGACCTAATGCTGAAGCATACAAAGAGCAAATTAAGAACATCGAGATTTTATATGCGTTCCTGCAAAATTCCTATGAAGGGTGAACTTTCTATTGTTAATTTTGATTATTAACTCTCCTGCTTTTGCAAATCTTGCCTCTTCAAAAAGGGTAGGAATGGGATGAACCACACCAATGTACATGGACTGGATGTTACTATAGGTGAACCAGCCTATAATAAAAAGTGGCGTTCTGTCTTTACCACACCAGTTTCAGAATTGAGTTGATGTGAACTGGTCCTCAGTTGGCCAAGAAGCTTCTCTGCCTTCCAGTTGAGTTCCACCGCTATACAAGCTTGTTGATCACATTCATATTAAAGAGTAAATTTTTAAGCTAAGAATTGGAATTCAAGTGTGTGCCTTCTCTCATTAATGTTTTTGAAATTGATGATTTTGACACAAAAAGTGATCACATTTTCTAAGTGAAAAACAATTTCCACTAATGTATCCATACTACCCAATCAAAAAAATCTAATTTCTTAACTGCAATAACTTTTATTAAGATTGTTTCAATGATTAAAAAAATCATCAAATCTCACAATGCGAGTTCAAAATCTTTCCATGATTCAAAAAGTGAAAATATGTTCCTTCACTTAATTGAGACCTCTGCCGACAGAACTTCCGATTGCAATCTGTTTGCTATGGTCCATGTGGGTATTTTCATAAGCTGATTAGAATGTCTCACACTTTCTTGTTAAGCAATTATTAGTTTCCTGTATTTTTAAAGCATCATGTTATCTACATGCACAATTAAAGAAAAAGGACATACATTCTATCAAGTAGTCTTTGATAATGTGTGCAGGGAACCATCCCCCTCCCCTGCCACTGGGACTGTTATCAGGTGATCAGTATGAAGATTGATAGGGTGGCCAAGCAGCTCAAACATTTTTTTATGTCTATAGATTGTGCAGCTTTCGGGTTTTAACTCGGGCATTTGCCGCAGTAAGAAATCGAGCTTACCTATACACTGGAAATTAGAGACTAATAATAGATGCCAAAATTGCATAAATTTGAAAAGCTTGAACAGTCACTCATATATGAACCAACTGCATCCAAAGTGGTGGGATTCATAGATAATAGAGATAAACACACACATGATGCTTGGTACACTCTTGAAAATAGCTTCGACAATATCAGTAACAGATTAGAAAATGTATACCTATGGTGGCACCATACAAGGTTTAAAAGAGTAGAACGATAGTTGTGAGTCGTGACTGTAGCTGATATTCCAGTTGAACCTTTGGAGATAGCAAGTCCGAATAGCTTCCAATGCAGCTTGACTCTATCCTATGAAAGCATTGTCCATACCAGTGACAGAATAGAAGAAATGCTGTTAGCTCTAAAAGACATGTACGGCTGATTTGAAGCTAAAGTTACCAAGTCTGTGCTGTCACACCACCATTTGCAACTTCCTGCCATGGAAATGAAATTAACGACAATACTGTACTGCCCTTCAGCATATCATGTGATCTTACCTAAAGTCAAACAATAGGGGCTGAGTCCAGCCATTCTTTGCGGGTATGGAGAGTTAATTATTTCAACAAAACCTGGAAAATATTCAACAGCTTCCACAAAGACTTTTAGTAGTGGAGAACATCTCTTGACAAATGGAGAAATTGAATGAGTTAACTAAATCATGGAAGATGTGTTGAGATCACATGACAAAGTTAACCACACACTTTGAGAAGAGAAACCACAGAGAAACTACATTTTGTTGAATCTGCTTATTATAATAGTGTAATCATATCCTTAGGTGTGAGACTTTTCAAAGTAATGTATACCGAGCCACTTATACCAATCACATTGGGCCTCCAAAAATTCAAAAGAGAAGCCATGGTATCATATCACGTGCTGGAAGAAATGAATGATTGACTAAGGGAGTGTGAAAGAAAGATGAAAAGAGTTCAAATAAGAGCCAAAGTGTTATAATTTAATGCATGTTTTTAACTTTTCACATATCTGTTTACCAAGGAAAGAATAAAGAATAGAGAACTGATCTTATTTGTTAGACTCTCAAAATGCTTGCTGTAATGACATAGAGTAGATCTGCAAGTTCACATTCAAGGTTCACAAACATTGTTGTACATAATTACTAAATGGTCCACTAACAAAAATATGAAAAATGAGAATTACAGATCAGACCAGCTCAAGAAATGTCTCCCAGACTGAAATACTCAACCTGATCTGCATGAAATGAGCCAGCTGTATGTCTACAACTGAATTGTTTTAACGTGCACCCACATGCATACTCTAGCATGCATCTACATTCATACTTTAGATTTGAGGTTCCTCTCCTAGAGTGACCTGTCCAACTCATGCAAGAGTAGGCCTATTTTTATTAGAAACTCTGGGACATCACTGGGCCTAGGCCGATTGGAGGCACAAATGGAGGGCCCTTTCCTTGGTGTGTAGCACATGTGCTTTATGGACTGCTTTAT
Source organism: Taxus wallichiana var. yunnanensis (assembly GCA_018340775.1). Taxonomy (NCBI): domain Eukaryota; kingdom Viridiplantae; phylum Streptophyta; class Pinopsida; order Cupressales; family Taxaceae; genus Taxus; species Taxus wallichiana. The sequence continues at coordinate 591,072,678 of CM031238.1, read as the reverse complement.
CACGACCTTATGGGTCTCATTTACAGTGCATTAATGCAATTTTTTATGTGATCTTAACCTAACTTAAAATGAACTAACAAAAGGTATCACTGACTGCCTTCTTCTCCTCATATTCTAAAAATACGTACTGAAAATAGAAAATTCATCCCTAAATAGAGAAATTTCCCCAAAATGGAACACACATTGTGAGGAACACATTTTTCAATCCACACTATACCATGCTAACTCAAATTTTAGGGACGATGGGGACATGGGGATATGAGGATGGGTATTGGAGACACGTGGCATGAGCAGTCATATTAGACCTCCACAATTTCAAAGGAAAGGCCAAGTTATTCTATCATACATTGGATGAAATGAATAAATAACTCAATGAATACAAAGAAGCATTGTAAGAGTTCAAACAAGAGCTGAACTATACCCGTGTCATCCCAATTTTCGGGAAGGGGTGATACGAGGGATGTGGGGACGGGTATTAGGGACATGAGGAGAGAATCTCCCACTTTCAATGGACGTTGGGTGTCCTTGACTATGGGGACCACACCTTGATTATACAACAATACAGAAATTTCATAAATATTATTTTGGTTTTTACTTAATAATTAGTCACAAATAATCTCTAATGAAATCAAGAATCAATGAATCAAATTGGGGTTTGTATTACACTTCTTGTTACCAAATGTAAAATACAAGGTTTATGCAATGAGTTTTATTAGGACAATAGTTCTTGTGTAATGTTATCTATGTTTTACTTCTACTTTTTGTTTATCATTGTTTGAAGGCAAAAAGATCCAAAATTTGATCCTGATTTTGGATTTGCCTCTGCTTAGATATAAGCAAGGCATTGTATGGTGTACTAGAGGCCTTAAATTTTTTGAAAAATTAGTTACTTCATATTCTTTTTTATTTTAAATGTTAAAGTGGGGAAGATTTGAAGTTCCCCTTCATGAGGGGAATGTTTGGGATCACCTTTTGTTGAAGGAAATGTACTAAATACCTCCTTTTGAGGGGACTTCCCTTGACATGCCCTTTATTGTTGTCTATGTCGTAGGGATGAGAGGGGAGTCTTCGAGACATCCCCACGTCTCAAAGATACTGGGGATGTTTCCCCCACTCGGGAGACACATCCCCTATACCACCATGCTCTTTTAAGTTAGAAGACAAAGACTACCTTAGAGATAAATCCCACCCAATAGCTCCATATCAATAGATGGATACACTGTAAAGATGAATGAGGTATTCTATAAATGCTGATTACAGTATCTTGTTACATGAACATTGAATTTAATATTTTGTCTTTCTAAGTCAAAGATCATGGCCCGACTGAAATACACAACTTTCTTGTGAAATACTAGTGTTTGGACAAAGTGTATCGACGATACAAAGGTTGCAAAGCATCATAATCTATAATAACTCAACCTATGCCTGACACATTTCTTGACCAAAGTTATCTAAAACAGCTTATGATGCTGATTCAATGAATATGGTACTGAAATTCAACATATTTATATGCGGAAATTGATATTTGCTACTGCTATATGCTAGTATCTGCATCCTTATGACTAATTCAAATGTGTTCATAGCCTAAATACAAGACTACACTAGTAAAAACAGATCCATATACAACTACATGTTGATATAAATGATCCCAAGTATTAAATAAAGACTAAATGAAACTATAACTGTGAATTCTAAAATAACTCTTTTATACTACTGTAAAGAGCTTATGTACATATCAACAGAAGCAATTTGTGTTCAATTCTTATGAACATGTTAGAATGGGTTAAACCCGACCTACATCTAAATCCTAATAAATAGGGAGAGTTTGGGATAATGTTAACTCTTATATTATAATTCTAAAGGCTTAGATAGACTAGCAAGACTTGATTTACCACTAGTTTTTAAAGGGTTGAAAGCCAAAGAGGTACATATATTTTTGCACATCATATATAAGTTAAAGTAACAAGTGACCTTTTTCTCACAATGTTCTCATACGGAAGTGAGGCATGCTGGCTAGGTTGTGCCCAAAAAGTTCTAACAGGCTCAAACATCCATACTCTTTTATGTGCTGCAATACTAATGATGAAATATTGCAAAAGACATCACACACAATGCATTAAAATCAGAAAACACAAAGATTTACCTTGGAGAAACCAAATTTGGAAAAAAATGTAGCACGAAAAGCTAGGCTTTATTTCTCTAACCAAATTACAGAGAAGAAGCTCATTAGAGCGTGGAAGCTATTGACAATCTCTCTCTTTGGAAGATGTTGCAACCTCCTTCGCTCTTTTCCTATGGATTGTTGTTCTTTCTCTCAGTTGTGGAAATGATGCAGTAGAATAAAGATCTTCCTTTCAGCTATGGAAACAATGTAGTGGAATAAGGTCCTTCAACTGTGTAGAGAATTTTTACTCGCCCTCCCTCTGGAATAGTATTTTATTCCAACTACTTTTGAAATGCTACAACATTCTCACCCATGCACTTATTTTTGGGAATGAATGTATTCAATGGAGGTGGTGATGATTCAATCACTTCCATTTGAACTCCCTAATATACATTGCATGTGGAGGAATCAGGTTCCATATGATGCTTTAACTTTCTGATGATGTGGAAACATTACCTAGTTACCACCAACATTACCTAGTTACCACCAACATAATTACTGGAAATCAAGAAACCTTTCCTATTTTCAGATCGACCTCGGATGATAAGGGTGTTAAAGTGGCGTGTCTGTCAATTTTCATTTTATGGGCATAGAATTGACACCTTTAGGTACCCAAGGATTGAATTTGAGCTCGTCACTTCATTTATGTGATTACAAGATGAGTAGACACCAGGTGGCACTGTCAATGTGTCATCTGTGAACATGCGAGTGGCTCAACTAAATAAATTTGATCCATTTTGGATGGCATCATGGTTGTTTTTTTAAATTGAAAAAAGATTATCTTATATTGATATAGATGAGCATTGAGATACTTACCAAAGAGGCTCCATGGAAACCAGGTAGGGGTTTTCACTGCTATCATATATTGTAGATATTATGCATCAAAGATAAAAATGTTTCTTAAAAATCATACCTATGCCAATCATTTATCGACAATCTCTCTCCACTCCCTCATTTTACCAGTAACAACTAAACGTATCTAGATGATGCTAAAATGTTAACTTGTCCAAAGTTAACAATGTTGGTAATGAAGAGACAACATAAGGATTCTAAAAATAATTACACACACATAAATCACATCAAACTAATATTGACAATGTATGAAAGTGCTCAAGGTACATGCCAATCAATCACTAATTTGGTCGGTTTGGACCAGCCTTCTAGACGATCTTTGATTAATTGTTTTTGTGTGATTTGACCAAAAAGAGACAAGATTGAGTGGACTAAAAGGTCTGTTCTCAATTGATCTGTCGTGTTAAGCTCAGGTGAACCGCTCAATTTAACATCGCTTTTTATGTTAACAACTTGTTACACAAAGGGTTTTTACACAACCATGTAATTATGACTGTGCCTTAATATTTGTTGATTAGATATGTAGTGGTTTCATTGTGTTCATGTATGTAGCATGACACACTAAATACAGAATGACCCACTAGTAAAAATAGATTTAGTGCAAACCTATGACTATCTATGAAACTTAACACAACTTGAGTGGGCCTGGTGGTGAAGGTATGTGTTCTTCATAGTGAAAGTCAAATTTGGAGGGGGGTACAACTGTACATCTCATTGACCAATAAATAAGGTAAATGGTAAAACAATCCCCATGTGGGCTTCCACAAGGTGGGTCCCATACACCAATTGGTGCCTTGCTTGGTGCTGACTGAAAAAACTACCTTTACCCTTTTTACAAAATGGAATCAGTACAAACTATGGGAAACTAAGAGATTCAATCAAGGTCTAACAATGGATTCCTATGATGGTGATTTACATGGTCCATGTGTGGCTACTTTCATGATTACCTTACACTTTGAGGTGGGTATTCTATTGATAGGCAACTTTGTTTATCCTAATTCACGTTTCATGGACCAATTTGTAAATCAGCTGAGCCAAATATGTACATTTGGGCCACATATGACTGAACCAAGTTCCTTAGTAATATTTTGTGGTTTTACCCCAAACTTCTTGCCCTCTTTGTAATTCTCACACATAAGGAGATAAACCCTAACTCCAGTGGGTAGTTTTGAACCTTATTTATGATTTAGTTTAAATAAGTATCAACAACTATCTGCATAATATTGTTAGCAATGATAGACAGAAAATTAGTCTTAATAACATCCATGATCAATTGCTTGCATTAGTTTTACTCCTTACATTCTTGGGTTTTCGATTGAAATATGGGATGGATATGGTCATTGATGTAGGTGTGGTGTTTTCTAGTATTTGGCTATGAAAGTCTTAAGTGTGTACTATATTAGCTTGTGGATAAGAAAAGCTATAGGAAAAATAATACTATACTAGACTGTGGATAAGAAAAGCTATAGGAAAAATAATGTTATATTTGCATTAAAGTTAACAAGTCTAGTAACACTGGTATAAAAACCGTTTTTATATACATGAAACTAGTCTTCTCTTACAAGTCTTCATGGAATTGTTGATTCATACAGTGCTTGGATATGAGGTCTATAGATCGTGTTAACATTTGTGTAAGTATTTGTTTGAACATTACAGGGATAGGTCCTTATAATTATTTCATTACTCTTGTTGCTACTTGCAAGAAGTAGATTATATCAAAACTGTTGCATAGATACAGATCGTTGATTGATGTTCAATGTTGTCTGGTAATTATTTTTCAACATTTTCAATATTGTGTGATGCTATAAATGCTTTTAACCTTTGCAAATGAATCGCAGGCATATTGAATATTGTATGCATAGGGTAAATCTTTTGCGCCATCATGGTGTGAAACCTATTCTTATCTTTGATGGAGGACTTCTCCCAATGAAAGCCGAGCAAGAAATTAAGCGTGCAAAGTATGTTATTTTATTGATCGAGTGCTTTATGAGAATTTACATATCTTATTTTGTTCGTATGTTGAGTTGTTTTTGTTTGTTTATTAAGTTTTACATTCTTTATTGTCATTGTTTTGGTACATGTGAAGCTTGACTTGAATTGAAGTTTCTATTTTACTTATAATGAATTCATTCTGTTGCGATTATTCCACCACAAGACACTGATTATTTAAGAATATAGAAGTTCATTTTCATGTTATTGAAAGTACCAATGGCATTGACATCAACATAATATCTAATAATCTCTTGTATGTGAAGTTATTTTATTGCAAAAGTCATCCCAATCTTGGCTCTCATATTCATGTTCTACTTGTTAAAAACATTCATTACAAATCAACCTTTCATTTATATACTTCTTGGTATGTGATCTATAAACCCTAAGATTGCTTGCTTGCTAGAATTTACATAGTCATAATATGCTGTTCTAATTCGAATTTACTTCAAAATGACAGATTCAATGCTTAGTGAAACTCATAATTTAGTAAAGTGTGTTGTTAAGTACACAATCAGTACTTGCAGAACTGAAAACATGAAATAAGACAGTATAGACAGCAAGCATGAATCAAGAAAACATATGGACACAAGTATTTTGGTCTGGGAAACCTCAAGATGGGAAAAAGAAGTGGCAACTGCCTTGCTTCCCAATACTCATATGGCCAAAGACAGATTATAAAGCGTTCAATAGAACAAGTAAACATGCAATTTGCTATCTTATTCACTCAACTTCCTCTCTGTTCTTTTCTCCATTCTCTTCTACAACCGATTAAACACCAACCCTCTCATTCACACTCCAATGCTCTACCTTTGAACTTGTGCCTCATATTTATCATGCTCAAGGATGTCTTTTGTGCACCAAAGGTTCCCAAACCATCCTGGAACTGAAGAGATGCCGTTCCCTGCCATTACTATACCTGTATGGTCACAGAGGACGAAACTGCTGCTTATTGCAGACTGGAGGTTTTGCAACTGCTGCTCTGTAGATACCGGTGGTTATGGAACTGCTGCTTTGCATAAAGTGGCGGTTTTGGCACTTGCCAAGACATACTCTATTTGGTGCTCTGCTGCTGACTGAAACCAGGTTTGTTCTGATTTGATGATGAAGTAGGTTGGTTTTCTTGATCCCTATGGATCAATATGGTTCCAAAATCGTGTTTAAATGGGAAAAGACATACATATACATATACATATACATATACATACATACATATACATATACATACATATACATATACATGGGAAAAGACATAGACATAAACATATACATATACATATGTATGGATATCACATCTATTTGAAAGTGAACACGAACTTCATATTCGATAGCATGCACACCAAAAGGTATAATGCATAGCCCCACCTAGGCGAGTGCTACCCTTCACCACACATATTTCAGAACATCTAGGAGATCCCTCACAACACATGTTGGACTAGCATGCATATATTTCAACTTCTACCAGCACTTTGTGATGAGTTCCTGCCTTGGAGTTCACCTACATTCATCTTTGCATTATGTGCAACTGCTGTCTTCGAATAATAATCCATCGTGCAAAAAAACATCTTGCCGTGGAGATCTATACATGTCGGTTGGGCTCTTGCACACTGGCCATGCATCTGAAATCCACTTCTTACAAATCTTTCATGGAGTCAAAACTGATCACCTTTACTCTCATTTTATTCAATAAGAGACATTTTCTACTCAGCGCATCTGCAACTCTACGTGATTTCCCACTTCTATGCTTCAAAACAAAAGAATAACTTTGAAGAAATTCAACCCGCTTCTTATGTTTTTGGTTCAACTCACCTTGGGTGTTTATGAGCTGTAGTTGTTGGCGATTGTGTAGTAAACGAACTCTTCCAGTAGCAAGAAATGTCTCCACTTCTATAAAATGCTTCTATAATTGCATAGAAGTCTTGGTCATAAACTGAATATTTATGCTCAGCACCATTCACTTCTTGCTGAAATGTGCAATGGAGTTTCCTCTTGACTCGAAACAACATCCGTCTCTGTTCCTCTAGTATCAAAATCAACTTCAAACACTTTTTTCAAAATCCGGCAATGCTAACATGGGCTGTTTGATGACCTTTTTCTTCACCAACTCAAATCTCTTCCCTGCTGAAATTGTCTATTTGAATTCCTTTTATCCCCTCCCATTGTATCGGTGACGGGTGCATATATTCTGCTAAAGTTTCTAATGAACTTCTGGTAAAAGCTAGCTAATCCATGAAAACTTCTAGCTTCAAAAACAATTTTTAGTGTTGGCCACGCAAAATTGGCTCATACTTTTCTAGATACATTCTCATTTTATCCTTGGAGATTACAAAACCAAGATAAACCAACACGGTCATGATAAAACTGCACTTTTTAAGTTGACCAACAATTTCTTTTCTCTCAATGCCTCAAATGCATTAAATGTTCCTCTTTGTCTTACTAAAAACTAGAATGTAATGTCCCTTTTTCCCACCTAAGAGCTGATATTTGGTCTTCTTGCCATTCCTTCTCCATGGCAAAGAAGCAAAAATGAAGGAGAAGAACCTTGAGCACCTTTATGATATATTTTTATCTAATATTTTATATTTTCTTTAGTGTTTTCCTTGTTTATACAGTCGGCCTTTCCTTTTTGTATTTTGAGCCAAAAGGAGGATATAAAAGAAGATTAGAGGCACCATTTGATATCTAGACTTGGCGCATTTTATCTTATTGGAGCAAAGTAAGCTTGGAGCTGCTTGTTCTTGCATTTGGGGACGAAAACCTCCTTATGCGACTTGCCTAGAAGGACGAAAACCCTTCTAGAGGTTAAGGGAAGGACGAAAACCCTTCTCCTTGGCTTGGGATAGATTCTAGGGGCTGATTTGAAGAGATATTTGTAATTTCCAGCTGGTATTTGATTTATTAAGGGTGGAGCGACCTACCTTGGGTAGGGTTTGGAGCATTTGGGGAAGTATTTGAGAAATCTGGTTTGATAATCTGATTTGTAATATTTTATAAGGCCAAAATCTGAAGTTTGGTGAATTTTGAGGGTTTTTATGCCCTAATTTCATAATTTTCTTGTGGCTGCAATTTCCAGTTCATAATTAATTTCCAATAGTGAGATCTTCAACATTTCTTTGTGTTTTTGGCTCTTAATATTCCATAAAATATATACATAATTGTGGTGAGTTGATTCGTGGTGTTTTACGGTGATTTTTGACATATTTGGTGATAGATAAAGTCGTTGATTTTATACTTATAGTCTACTGCAATTTAAAATTCAGATCTGCATTTTGTGTGTTTGGTTGAAACCCTTGAAAGGGTCATTACAGTGGTATCAGAGCTCGGATCTTCAAAGGCCTAGGGTTTTGGTGAAAGAAGACAATATGGCTGATCACGATTCTCAGGAAGCTAAGGTGGACAAGCTAATTGCCGGTCAAGAGAGGCTCACAGATACCATGGACTTCCTAGCACTTTCTCTCCAAAAAATCATTGAACCAAGGGTTCAAAATGGTGAAGGGAGTTCGAGTGGAGCAAATAATGCCAAGCGACCCAATGGATCAGCCCGAGGATCGAGTTGGAAGCCCACTTTCATCCCTAGAGAGGAGGCCATTCCGGAGGAAGAGCCAAGACCAATGGGAAGAAGAAATATTGCAGCGAGTTATGAGGAATATATGGCCTTATCTAGAGAGATCCGTGATGCCATTTCTCTTGCCGAGTTCATGGGGTTGGATAGAGGAAGATCTAGGCCCGAGCCTAGGCATGCCATGCCACAAAGAGAGGTACAAAGTGCTTTGGGTAAGTTGTCTTTTTCTACATTTGATGGATCTACAAAGGTACCGCTAGGGCTTGGATCCAAAAATTGAATACTTATTTGTCTTTGAAGCCTATGGTAGAAGAAGATGCAATTAAATTTGCCACTCTACATCTTGAGGGCATTGCCCATGAGTGGTGGTTTCATGGACTTGTGACTCAAGGGCATAGTGAGATACATGCCTATGATGAGTTTTGTCAAAGGCTCATTGATAGATTTGATAGAGTGGATCCGGAGGTACATTTCCGTGAGCTTGCACAATTGAAACAACAAGGTACCGTAGAGGAGTATGTGGCTGATTTTCAGAGGCTTTCCGTCATGATTACGGATGTGTCCGAAAGAAGACTTATTGTGCTTTTTGTAGAGGGTTTGATTGAGCCCCTAAGGGGGTTAGTTCGTGCATTTGATCCTTTGTCTCTACAAGAGGCAATAAAGAAGGCTCTTGATCTTGAAGGTGCTGCCCCAAAATCAGCAGCAATCAACAGTGTTCCTAAGGTCAATTGGAGAGGGGAACAAGCCCCAAGCAACCTAGAAGCATCCCTTTGGACCAGCCAAAGAGACCTCTTCAAAAAGTGCCTCATGTTCACATGGATCTGCAGAAAACCAGCCATGAGAAGGAAGCAAAAAATGAATTAAGAAGGAAGAATTTGTGTTTTTCATGCAAGGATCCTTGGACTCGGGACATTGTTGTTTGGGAAAAGGTAAGGTTCATTATATTGAAGTAATTTCAGATTGTGATGATGATGATGACATTGTTAATGAAGCTAGGCAAAATGATGTTGTGGAAGAAGAGGACATAAAGAAGCTCGAGGGCACTCTTGCTACATTATCCGGGGCACCTAGATATCACCCATTTCGTGTGAAGGGTGATCTTCATGGCCAAAAGGTAACGGTTTTGATTGATAGTGGAGCCACACATAATTTTATTGATGAGAGTTTGGTGAAGAAATTGAAGTTGAAGGCTGAAAATTTCAAAGGTTTCAATGTTACGGTTGCGGATGGCTTCATACTTCCTTGCACAAGGAAGATATCTCAGCTCACACTCACCTTGGGAGGGCACATGGTAAGGGATGATTTCTATGTTATTAGCATTGGTGAATCTGATTTGGTTTTGGGTGTACAATGGCTTCATTCTTTAGGAGAATTTTCCCAAAATTATCAAAGCATGGAGCTGAAATTTAAGGTGGACAACAAAGAGGTGGTGTTGCATGGCATGAGAGGTGGAATTCCACAAGTTGTGACAGCGAAAAGCATGGAAAGAACCTTCAAAAAGGGGCAGGTTGCTTGGGCAACCCATTGCTTGGTAAGAGCTAACTCTTCTATTTCCATTCAATCTACTTTTCATGATGATATTCAGCCCATACTTGATAGGCATGCTAAAGTTTTCAATGAGTTACTGCATGGGCTGCCACCGGATAGGGGATTCCAACATGTCATTGAGTTGGAACCGGGTACCAAACTGGTCATAACAACCCCCTACCGCCACCCACGCATTTACAAGGAAGAAATTGAGAAAACAATCAAAGCATTGTTGGATATGGGGTTGATAAGGCCTAGTTCCAGCCCTTATGCTTCTTCCGTAGTGCTGGTCAAAAAGAAAGATGGTACTCTAAGGATGTGTGTTGATTACCGTGTGCTCAACAAGAAGACAATTAAGAACAAGTACCCCATTCCAAGGATTGATGAGCTCATAGATGAATTGCATGGAGCAATCTATTTCTCCAAAATAGATTTGAGGTCCGGATACTATCAAATAAGAGTTAGAGAAGAAGATGTGCACAAGACCGCTTTTAGATGTCACTTTGGGCATTTCGAATTCCTTGTCATGCCATTTGGATTGACCAATGCCCCGGCCACATTCCAATCATGCATGAATCACATCTTTGGTAAGCAATTAAGAAAATTTGTGCTTGTGTTCTTTGATGATATTTTGATTTATAGTAAGTCATGGGAAGAGCACCTACAACATTTGGATATAGTGCTGGAAATTTTGGAGCAACAGTCTTTATATGCAAAAAAGTCTAAATGTGAGTTTGGTATGAATGAGATTTTGTACTTGGGGCATGTTATCAATGCTCATGGGGTTCATGTAGATCAAAGTAAGATCCAAACAATCTTGAATTGGCCTACACCAACCAGCATTACTCATTTTAAAGGATTCTTGGGATTATGCTCATACTACAGGAAGTTTGTGAAGGGATTCTCACAAATTGCAGCCCCTTTGACTTCTCTAACAAAGAAGGATGCTTTCAGCTGGTCCAAATCAGCCCATGTAGCCTTTGAGGAGCTGAAAAAGGTGATGTGTTCTTGTCCGGTTCTCGCTGTTCCAGATTTTTCTAAACCATTTGAGCTTGCATGTGATGCTTCCGGTGAGGGTATAGGTGCAGTTTTGATGCAAAATCAGCACCCCATTGCTTTTGAAAGTTGGAAATTGAAAGATCATGAGAAGAAGCTTTCCATTTATGATACAAAAATGCTTAACATTATGCATGTTGTTGGCGAGAAAATTTGTCGGGGACAAATTGGTGGATTTCTTGCCAACGCTCTGGGAATCTAAGTCTCTCTACTTAACCGGTGCAGCTGCCGTATATGCATGCGCGAGTAAAAAGGTGGATTTTCTGGTGGCCTTTCGGTCAGGGATCCAACAGGGGCACTCCACTGACCCTGCGGCAAAAGCTTGCAAATATCTGCAAGGGAGAAATTTGCTAGGAGAGCGGGAAAGGGAGTGAGAATATGAGGTAGGAGAAACTAATGTTGCAGGTAGAAAGTCAGATTCCTGCACACATCAATTAGAAGTTTCATCACATGTACTAAAATTGGGAAGAAACAATTTTGCAAACAGTAACAAGACTAATTAGAATTTAATGAACACAAAGTATCAGTAAACCCCTTAGTCAAAAAAGGCTAGAAACTCCTTGTATTGATGCTCAAGCAGAAATTGTACATGACTCCGCAGGCCCAATGGTTAAAGCACCGACCTTTGTATTGTAAAGTTGAGATTATGGGATTCTTCATGTCACGTTTTTGTTGCGCTCGGTCCTCGCTAGTCCCCAAGCTAGAGCTAGCATTTGTTGTCATGCAAATGTGCAACAAGAAAATTGACAATTTTCGAGCATGACAACTATACCCTTGTGTCGAAACTTTCAAGTTTTACCCTTTCAAGGCACCCGAGTCTACCCAGTTAGTCCAGTGACCTCCCAATTAATTTAACCTACTCCCCAGTGATTTAGGAAAGTCCTAGGTGATTTTAGGAGTTCTTGGAAAATGCAAATTTCGGGCAGTTGTGGGAAGGGCTATCACTGGCCTTCCCAAGGACTGGAGCAACCCCCTGGAGCGGAACAGAGGAGCCAAATCTGACATGGAGGTGAATTGAAGGCCTAAAAACATCATGGAATTGATTTAGGAAGATTCAGGAAGGATTTGGAGGAGTTGGGGCAGTTTCACCAAAACAGGGTTCATAGGTCTAAGCAGTGCACAGGGTCAAAAGAGCTGCTGAGCTTCGGGAAGTGATTCCGGGAGCTCTGGATGGAGTTAGGAGCCAAACAAGACATCATTGGAAATGGGAATTCCAAGCCCTACAAGATGGTGAAATCAGATCTTTCACAACACTTTGGTGCAATAGGTTTATAATTGGTTTTTTCTAGCACAGGTAAGGGACTAGATCAAAAATCCACTTTTCAGGGCTAAAATGGAGGAATCAAGATCTGAGACCCCCACCATTGGATTAAAAAGGCCATTTGCAGTCAAGTTCATATAAAATTTCATCAAAAAGTCCATTGGGAGCTCAAGATATCGCCGTTTCAAGTTGCCCTCAAGGAACGAGTTCGGGAGTTAGTCAAATTTGATGAGGACACATGTCAGCTCCAAGAGCTGGCACAATTTTGTGTCCCTTAGGTCCCTCAAGCTAAGGGACACGAGGGACAAGAAAATGTGCCTAGCCCGTATAGGCGCTTTGGTCACCCATACAACCTTTCAGATCGCCAGTTCCAGGCCCCGGGTGCTTGTAGGAGCTCAAACCCTAAACCGTCAGATCTGTGACAAATGTCAAGCTGAGGCACCGCATGCAAATTGATGACCCTCATGTCCCTTTGTGTTGGGGGACATGAGGGACATAAAATGTGCCCAACCCCAAGATGTCTTTAGGTCACCCATGTGACCTTCTCCAGTGCATTTTCTCAACCCCCAGGTGCTTGCAGGAGCAAAACCCTCCATCATTGGATCTCCGCCAAGTGTCGAGCTAAGGCGTCGCATGCAAATTGATGCCCCTCATGTCCCTCGATGCTTGAGGGACATCAGGGACAAAATTGTGCCTCATCCCCGATTTGTAAACTTGGACTTTGGAACTCTACGAAATCACACAATTATGTTGTTCTACTTTCAACTTTGGAAAATGATAGGTTGATTGAAGATTAGAGCTTTAGTGACTGATTATCTAGTGTTATAGAAAGAAAATTGCAGAGAATAGGAAAGAATTCAAACTCCCAACACCAACAATTTTATCTTGGAAACCTCCAATGGAGGAAAACCAGTCGGGAAGGGCAAAATGCTCTTTCTTCCCACTTTTATTGGTCAACTATAGACAATTATAGATTATAAGAAGTAGAAAATGGAGACAACAATGTCAACCTCTCCCTTCCTATGCTTGTTTGCTCTGTTTCTACACCTTGCTCCTATAATTCCACTCCAACACTGAAGATCTTGCTCACTTGCTCTCATTAAGCTTAAACCTTTGCTCTTTGATCTCTTTGGATCTCTCGAATGCCCCATTCTCTTGCTCCTCGTATTTATAGCCTTCTCCCATGTTCTCCGCACCTTTGGAGAACGTGAAAGGTCGAGGAGGAAGACATACGGTTGGGCGCTTCAAATTCGCGTCCATTCGTGCTCCATTTCTCTTTTCGGTTCGAAAGTGTTAGGACTGCTGCCCTGAGCGGGCCAGCGGTTCAGGCGGTGGTTCTGGACCGCCGCCTGCTGAGGCGGCGGTTCTTGACCGCCGTTCTACACGGAGTGAGCAGTTACGCCTTAACCTTCGTTTACCTCATTTTTCTTCATTTTCTTCAATTCTCCTTGGTGCTGATGGAAATGATGAAGTGGTGTGTTTTTTTGGATCCTATGGATCAATCCTGTCATCTGCAAGTTTTTAAAGCAATTTTGAGTTTCGGCTTTATATCTAATTTCCCGCTTTAACTTCTTACTCTTCATACTCTGCCATTGCTCTGTAACTTGTCCAAAAGCTCTATACACCATTGTTGTACCTCAAACCAGCTCCACTACAACAATGAAACCCTCAAATCCATGAGAATGCAAAGCTTTGAAGGAGAGATTGACCGAAAGAGCCAGAAGAATGAAGAACAAAGGAGAAAAGTGAAGGAATTCTTTAGAAAACTCCATTGCCATAGAACGAAGATTCGAATAGATCTTGCTAACCGGTGCACGAAACGAAGAGCCGTCTTTTGCTGCTCTCTTCTCTTTCGAAAATCATTAAAACCTCACCTTCAAATCCTCATTCCGCTGCTCAAACCACTCACAATGAAGAAATCTTCCATCCGGCTCAACGAGAGAAAAACTTGATTTCCCATCAAACCGGCAGTCGAATCAAAGAGAAATTTCACCGGCGGAGTAAGAAACAAAAACCCACAACGAAAATGTAATTTTTATTGCAAATGGAGAAGAAAACCAGACCTGCAATTTTCAAGGTCCGTTAGTGGCTGCCCGTGTTGAGCAGTTGCAGTCAAATTTTGAAACTTTAAAATCTCTTAAACTACTAATCGGGTAGGTCTAAGATTTCAGAGGGGCGATATTGGGCAAAAACCCATATCGAAAAACTTCGTTCCGCAGCAATCTAACCACCAAAAGCCCACTTTCTAAAAATAGCAGGTCTTCTACATAGGGGACTACTATTTCGGGAAAGTCATCAACCGATGAACCTACGAAGGAGACGGTGAATGCGAAGGAAGTCACTATGATTGAAAATTCATCGAAACGACCAGCTTAGTCCAAATTGGACACTTACTAAAAATAGTAAGTGGTCTCATGAACATCTGCCAAAAATAGAAAATTGATCCAGAAGATGAGAGAAACACAGGGAGAAAGGGAAATCCGAGTTGCAACATCTAGTTGAGGTTTTAAAGAGCTGATTTTTCATACTTACTAAAAATAGTAAGTCGTCTTATTGGCGCTTACTAAAAATAGTAAGTCGTCCCAGAGGGTGAATTTCACGAAAGGAGTGTACCGGGAGTGGAACATCTAAATTGACATCACCATTTGGGGACCAAAGAGGAAAAATCTCGACACTTACCAAAAATAGTTGCCCTTTCCAAATATAGTAAGTGTCAAGAAATAATGAAGTTCAAATTTGTAAGGGGAAACCAATGCAATCTCTATCATCGGAGTATGCGTGAGTAGGTGATAGTGAGGTCACTTACATAGATCTCAATAGTGTCTTTCAACACTCATTTCATGCTCCAATTAGTGGAATTTGTAGTCAAGCCTTGATCGGAGCGTTCATAAGATGCTTCATTAGGATCATGTCCGAATTAGGTGAAAGCAAAGTGTGGCAATGTTGTAGGAAGTCAAGGCAAGATTTGTTCAAGGCTTCAATCCCTTCAGAGGGGATCTTCATGAGTGATGCTCATGGTCACCAAATGAGTCATTCGATGGTGTTCTTAAACATTTAGTTCGCGATGTTCACGCGTCATCCAAAGGAAGTTTCTCAGTGTGCACAGAGTTCGGAGATTCATAATTTCATCACATTGTAGCTTTAAAATCGGCGAGGATTATCGACTTCATTAGGAGCGACATCCTCTCTCCTTCTCTCTCTTCTCTTTCTTCCCCCAACTTTCTCTCTCTTCAAGTGTTCTAATTCTTCGTTGGGGTTTGCACTTTTGATAGGCCTTTAAGTTATTCAAAAAGTGACTTTAGAAACATGATGTAATTAAGTCGCCTTGTTTTTATAAAAGGGACTTAATATTTTGTAGGAATATGAATAGTCTAAAGTCAGAAATAAGGCATATGGAGGGTCATTGGGAAGATGAAGATTCGTTCCTCTGTATAAATTGTAATGAGCTCCTTATTCAAAGGGGTTCTAATTATGAGATTCTTCTAGCTGGTTGTATTCTTGTAAGTTCATGAGAGAGCTTTTGCTTACTTGTGAGTGAAAAGAGTTAGCCATTTTTCCTTTCAAATTTCTTCATTTCTCCACTATGTACAACTTTTGTTTGAGCAATCAATACTAAGGAGTTTCTAGCTTTCTTTGACTAAGGGATTTCTTGATACTTTGTGATCATAAATTCTATTTGGTCTTATTACTACTTGCAGATAAGATAAGATAAGATAAATATATTAATGTCCAACGAATGACCACAAAAGTAGGTCAATGGGACTGCAACCCAAACAATATACAAAGTGCAAGCGGGGACAACTCAAAACGAGTTCCCAAAAAAAAAAAAATGAGAAAAGACAAAGCAGAGAGGAAACCCGAAGCCAATACCCCCACAGGCGGGGGCAATGGAGCAAGCGGGGGAGAAAGACGAGAGAAGCAAAGAAGGGAATGAAGGGGTGGGGGGAAAACAAGGACCAATGGTCTACTTAGGAATGGTAGCCACACCCCTCCTAACATTAGAGGCCGACGAAAAGAAGCCCTTGATGGACTGGCAACCCGAAGAGGGGGCGAAAACTCCTCCCCTGTTGAGATCTAAGACTCGAAGCGGACGATCTGGGGGGACGAATGGAGCTGGGCTGCCCTCTGGTACGTGTGTGCATCCGATTCTATTGGTGGTGATCGAGGGAAGTGTGAAGGTCGACCGGGATGAAGGCCCGATCTATGACCGTATCTTGGTCAAAAAGGCTCTGTCGTTTAGTTCCTCCACTGCTGGGTAGAACCGGAAAGAAGGCTGTAATTCGTCTCGTGGGGATGACTCTCGGAGGGGGATGAAGAATCTGGTCCCGGAGCAAAGCAAAGACTCACGGATGTAGAGGGCAAGACACCGCTGGTCAATATATCTGAAGAAGACCGAGAGAGTCTGAATCCCTTTGAAGAGACAGTGAAATCGTCCTCTGATCTCATAGTAGATGGGGCAGCGGAAGATGAAATGAGTCTCGGTCTCCACCTCTTAAAGGCTACAGAGCCTACAAAGTCTGTCCTCCCGATCAATGTGGTGATCAGTCTCGTATCGAAGTCTGTGGGAGCCGACTCGAAACTGACCTAGAGGTATACGGAGGGCATGCACCCAGTGATGAGAGGTGTACTGAGGGCGGATGATGAGTCCATCTCTGATTTCAAGAAAGTGCTCTGCATAAAAGGACATCTTAGGGCGCAGACCCCCAGGAGGGTTCACCCAAGTAGTCTGAATGAAGCTCTGTAGATATCCTCCCGGATGGACCTGTTCAACACTTGCTTGGTGGGCAAGAGATGACTAGGAGCATTCAAGGAATACTTGAAAGGGGGGAGACGATCAATCTGGATACCAACTGAATCCAACAAGGCAGAAGTCTCGGAAAACCAACAACGGCCCACAGCCTAGGCAATACTCACAGAGGAACAATAAGCGAGATACGGATACCTGTCCTGCTCATCGGAAAGATCACCAAACCTCCTGATACGGTGAAGAAAGGTTGATACGCGAATATAGTCTCAGAGATGGAAAGGTCGGGCTCGAACTTTGCCAAAATAATATCTTTGGGGACTATCATTTGCATCGATGAAGCGGCGAAGGAGGAGAGTTTGAATCCTCTCAGCAGAAGCCCAATCTGTGTCCAAGAGGGAGGGCCCCCAGTTGTTTCCTCTTAATTTTAATGCATGTGATGAAACTTCTAACTAGTGTTTGTAAGCATCTAATTTCTTACTTGCAGCATTAGTTTCCACCTACTTCATATTCTCTCCTTTCTGCTCTCTTAGGAAATTCCTCCCTTGCGAGATATCTGTAAGCTTTTGCCGCAGGTCGGTGGAGTGCCCTTGTTGGATCCCGGCGGTAAGGTCACCGGAAAATCCACCTTTTACTACTGCACATGCATATACGGAAGTTGCACCATTTAAGTAGAGGGACTTAGATTCCCAGTGTTGGTAAGAAATCCACCAATTTGTCCCAACAATTTTTCTCGTGAACACATGCCTTAACCAAGTTTAGGCAATATTTGATTTGTGGAAGGTTTGTAGTCAAAACCGACCACAATAGTTTGAGATTCTTTCTTCATCAAAAGGAATTGAATGACTGGTAACAAAAATGGGTGAGTAGACTCCAAGCATTTGATTTTGACATTGAGTATGTGAAAGGGAAGCAAAATGTGGTTGCGGATGCTTTGTCAAGGATGCCACCTTCACCATTGGAGGATGAAGACCCTCAAAAGAAAGAAGAAGAAGAAGTTGGGGCAGCGAATGTAATGAGTTTGCAATTGCTTGGGGACAAACAATTTTGGGGAGGGAGGACTGTAATGTCCCTTTTTCCCACCTAAGAGCTGATATTTGGTCTTCTTGCCATTCCTTCTCCATGGCAAAGAAGAAAAAATGGAGTAGAACCTTGAGCACCTTTATAAAATATTTTATCTAATATTTTATATTATCTTTAGGGTTTTCCTTGTTTATACAGTCGGCCTTTCCTTTTATATTTTTTGTCGGTGGTGTCCCTAGATTTCATCCTAAAATCTGAGACTACCCTATTAAATTATTTTTTGTACTTTTAAAATAATGGGTCGTTTTGTGTTTTTATTGCTAGAAAGTTCCTGTATTGCGCAAGATATCCCCAAAGAGCCATATTAGTCATTTTCGCCAAATACCCAGATGCCCAAAATTGTTATATTCTGTCATCAGGATTTGTCTGCATGGGAAATTTGTATTTAATTATTTTGAGCCCCGTTTGAGGAAATTTGCGCTCCGGTTTAACTCTGTTGTGATCGTACATATCATTATTCCTATATACCAGTAGGGTTTTAACAAGAATGAGTTCGGACTTTATTTGTGACTTTTGACAACGTTGTGTTTAAGTGTTTTTCCCGTTTCGTTTTCTGTGAAATTTCTCTGGATCAATTCCTTTGCCGGTTTGGCCTGATTCTTGGCCTGGAGTAGCTGGGAATCATATACGCACGTTATGCCAGAAGGAAGTCGCCATCGGAGGTCTGGTTCACTGGGAAAAGACGAAGTCGTGCACCAAAAAGTCTCTTCTGGGTTGGCCGCATTTTTGGAAAAAGAAGAATTGAAGTGGATCATGGGAAAATTAGAAGCAGCAGGTGGGAATTTTGTACCTGCCTAGCAGGGTACTTTTTCCCATGGAAGCAACGCCACTTAAGTGACAATGGGAAAATTAGAGGCAACAGGCAGGTGGGAATTTCTTACTGCCTCAGCAGGGTAAAAATTCCCATTGTGGAATAAAAAAAATCAAAATTATTTAAGTGAATCATGGGATTTTATTGCGACTTAAGTGAATCATGGGATTTTTAGGGCTGTGCGGGGGTAAATAATCTCATTGTCATGTGTTTCTTAAAAATAGAATTCTTTATGCCAAAAAGTGCGCCCCCTTTGGAGAAGTAAAGGCAGCCTTTAAATTGATTAATTTAATTAATTATTCACCCAATTTTGGCACCTAGGCTTGTGGAAAAGTCAACAGAGGTTAAAGGACAAAAGGTGGTTGAAAATAGACTGTTCTAAAATTAAATAAATAGTATTTATTTAATGCAGCCCCTTTATGTCAAAAATTGCGCCCCTTTTGGGAGAGAAATAATACTTTTTAAAGCATTAAATGATTAAATTAATTCCTATTTTCGAGTGCCTAAGGTCAAAGCATCTTTGTGGGGCTTGAGTTAACTGGAAGCAGAAGTCTAAAATTAAATAAATTTAATTTATTTAATGGCAGCCATAAGCATGCACAAAATAGGCGCCCCATTTGAAGAGTGAAGCTTATTAATTAATTAATTAATTGCCAGTAATAGGAAAAACATTAATTAATTATAGAATCATAAGGATTATATAAGCAGGGGTTGCCATAAGGATGAATTAATTAATTCACAGGCAGAGAAGTGCAGCCCAGAGGAAAAGTGCGCCCCATTTGAAGAGGATTTTTGCTCAAAAGAAGGTGAAATTAATGCTAAAAGCTTCCAATTTTGGCGCACGAGGTTGGAGGTGTCTGGATAATTGTTTGCATAAAGTAATACAGTGCTCAGGTGAAATTGGTAAAATTCATGCTTACTTTGCATGCAAATAAAACATCAAATTTGGGGCAGCAGGCTTGAATTATGCAGATTTTTATGATTAAAATCCACTTTGTTCATGTTCGGTTGCCATCTTTGTCGAATTAATTGCGAGAAATTTGTTATGTGTGTTTCTGAAAAGAAAATGAGCTTTAATCAATGTTCAATACATTGAAAATATCCTCGAATCGAAGAATTATCGAGATCTACGCCGAGTTTCGAAGAATTCCGGCCGAATAAGAAGAAAAAGAATTGTTCAGACAAAGATAGACAAAGCCATGGCAAAGAGGGATGAAAAGGAAAGCACAACGGAGTCATGCGTCACTTCCAAATTTGCGAGACATAGGAGACACGAGATCTAGGTTCGGAACCTCTTTTTGAATTGATTGATAGATCCAGTAGGAAAGACTTCACTCATGCGTGCGATTAAAAGCGGTGAAATTATTCGAGCTGCGACCTTTCCATACACTGCTTACCGATTTGCGAGTTCGTTATGAAGTGTGCTAGGTCTTATCATCCTTCATCCAGATCGGTCGATGCGAGATCTTTATGGGAAAACAATAATTCGGTTGGATGCGATTTTCATCAATTATTGCTTGAAGATTCCGGCTTGAAAGTTGGTGACTTTAAAAGCATACTGAGGATCAAAGAGTGAGTAGGAGAAACATAGAGTTGATTGCGTGAACATAATGAGAATGTAAGATACATGAAGAAGCCCAGATCTCCTTCTAAGTTCCCAAGAACTCTTCGCGGTCCAATCAGTGCAGGAGGTAGATGATATTGCCAAATTGTTATGCAGGATAAATGGCGAGGCGAACGCTCACACTTTTCGTACATGGATGTATGCTTTCATCAGGACCATTGAAGTCAACAAGGTTGATTCCATAATCAATTGGTCGGAAATTATTAAGGACAACATTGGTGTGCGATTTCGAAACGTGAAACGTAATTTTGACTTCAAAATGACTTCTATTTGGTATACGCAGCGGCAAACTTCACAAGGCATCATCTTCTCCCAAGCCGGAGAGATGTGGCGTTCTTTCTAAGGACCCCATTTTCGAGTGCTATCCATTAATGACCATGTGTACTCTTGCGTGCAAGAAAGATTTCAAAGTGGTCAACGATGGATTCTTCTACGATTTCATTTCAAGTCAACAAGGTTGATTCCATAATCAATTGGTCGGAAATCATTAGCGACAACATTGGTGAGCAACTCCGGAACGTGAAGCGTACTTTCAGCTTCAAAATGACTTCTTACTTGGTATACGCTGCAGCTTCACAAGGCGTCCTCTCCAAGTTGGATAGATGTGGCGTTCTTTCTAAGGACCCCATTCTCGAGTGCTACCCACTTCTTATGTGATTGCATGTGCGAGAAAGATTTCAAAGTGGTCAATGATGGATTCTTCTTACGAATTCATTTCTAGACAGAACCTAAAGCCAACAGGGTAAGCAAGAAAGTGTGGGAAGTTGTATCCAAGATGGTAGTCTATTCATTCGGTTTTTGTGGATTTATACCTCGTGGTTACCGGCTTTTTGGAGAACCGGTTAAGCTGCCCAAATATCCGAATGATAGATTGGTCACCATGGAGCTGAGCAAACAACTTGTGGAGATGCACGACCTTCAGTCGAAACGGCACAAGTCTACGGGCTTCTTCCCAATCACTGTGGGTCATTATAGCTGCCAGAGCATTCATAGAGCTTGAGGGATGGAGGCGGAGATGTTCTCTGAGTACGAGCAAGAGTTCTTCCCAGCACGATTGAACTTTGATCCATTTGGAGTAGCCAGGAAGATGATCTCCCAAGAGTACGCACATGTGCCTTCATTAGAGGATTTCTGGATGAAGTGCAAAAGTGAGTACGAGGTTATGAGTAATGATGAAAAAAAAAGATCTTAAAGAGGTTATCAACACGGCAAATGTTCGACTTTGGATTAGCACGGATACCTGCGGATCTTAAAGATGATGGGGCGGTGTTACTTGACACATACCATCAAATGGGAGGAGATAGAGCCGTACTTCAAGAGAACGTAGGGGGCTGCCATACGATCAAGAAAGGTGTGGCGCTATTCTAGTGAATACTTCAAACCTGGTTCTTGACGAAGGGATACTTCCTTGATGAAGCATTGATGAATCAAGTCACGGTCAATTTCGGCGCATTTGATTCTTTCAAGAGGAAGCACGGAGGAGAAAGCAATTAAAAGGCCCGAGAAGATGAAAGTGCAGAAGGTCTCAATCAAAGGAGTAGATCAATTCCACGGCTATGACTTTAGTTCCGGCTTCTCCAAAGATCCAAGTACTTTCACCGATTGTCGCACCTCGTTGAGACACTTCCATGCCTCCACTTTGAATCCGACAACATTCATCTTCTCTCCTCGGCCACTCCGTTTAGCACTTGTTTGAAGAGACGTTGAAGCTGCAGATGGCGAGTTCGAAAGAGCTTTGTCTTGGATGATTGAGGAAGATGGCAGCCATAACATGCTAGCAGATTTCGATGGAGAGGAGACATAGCGGGAGATAGTAGTACACTCGTGAAGAACTTCTCATTCTCCTGAAGTAACTTCTCAAAATGGTTGGCTTCGCAGATTGGTTCCGAAGCTAGAATGGAAATGAACTTGGAGGAACACGACTTGCAGCCTACCCGCAGTCTAGGCGGAAAAGACAAAAAACCTAAAGTTGGTAAGGTAACTTGAGGTTGATCATTGAGTCGAGGCGAAGTTTGTTGAGATGTTAGTTCCGGCGGAAGGGAAGGAGGATGAGCTCACGACAGATGACGTAAGAATTGTAACGAAAGTATCTATCGGTCAAGCCACCACGAAGGATTGAAGCAGGATACAGAGGCATTGATAAATGCTCTATTCCTTAGGCTTAACAGAGAGAAAACATGGAGAAAGACGAACTTCGAGAAATAGGTATCTCGGTTGTGCGAGATCATAGCCAAGGTCGCTTTAGATCTTCCACTCGGCCCATTTCAACTCAAGTGAGTGATCACCTTATGCGGGAGATGGAAGATCTGGCAATCGGTGAAAGCAATCGACGAATGGAAGAATCGATGATTCGTCAAGCTTTCGTACAACTCGGAGAGGTGCCAGCTGTCTCAAGGTTATAAATGATGAAACAGATCAATGAAGCAATTAGTGACAAGCATAGTAAATATTGGTGTCCCCAAATTTTATCCTAAAATGCGTGACTATCCTATTCGAGAAAATTTCG
Source organism: Taxus wallichiana var. yunnanensis (assembly GCA_018340775.1). Taxonomy (NCBI): domain Eukaryota; kingdom Viridiplantae; phylum Streptophyta; class Pinopsida; order Cupressales; family Taxaceae; genus Taxus; species Taxus wallichiana. The sequence goes on along the minus strand of CM031238.1, from coordinate 591,049,499 downwards.
TACTTTTAAAATAATGGGTCGTTTTGTGTTTTTATTGCAGAAAAGTTCCTGTATTGCGTCAAGATATTCCCAAAGAGCCATATTAGTCATTTTAGCCAAATACCCGGATGCCCAAAATTGTTATTTCATCGTCAGGATTTGTCTCTGTGGAAATTTGTATTTAATTATTTTGAGCACCGTTTGAAGCAATTTGCGCTCGGTTTAATTACATTCGATCGTACATATCATTATTCCTATATACCGATACGATTTTAACGAGGGAATGAGTTACGGACTTTATTTGTGACTTTTGGCAACGTTTTGTGTTTAAGTGTTTTTCCCTTTTCGTTTTCTCGTGAAATTTCTCTGGATCAATTCCATTGCTAGTTTGACCACGATTCTTGGCCGGAATAAATGGGAATCATATATGCACGTTATTTGAAGGAAGTCGCCATCGAGGTCCAGTTCCTTTGGGAAAAGACGAAGTTGTGCACCAAAAAGCCTCTTTAGGCTGGCCGCATTTTTGGAAAAAGAAGAATTGAAGTGGATCATGGGAAAATTAGAAGCAGCAGGCAGGTGGGAATTTTGTACTGCTAGCAGGGTACTTTTTCCCATGGAAGCAACGCCACTTAAGTGACAATGGGAAAATTAGAGGCAACAGCAGGCGAGAATTTCTTACCTGAGTTGCAGGGTAAAAATTCCCATTGTGGAATAAAAGAAAAATCACTTAAGTGAATCATGGGATTTTATTGCCTGTCTTGCAGGGTAAATAATCTCATTATGAAAGTCAAACGACTTAAGTGAATCATGGGATTTTTAGGGCTGCCTTGCAAGGTAAATAATCCCATTGTCATGTGTTTCTTAAAAATAGAATTCTTTATGCCAAAAAGTGCGCCCCCTTTGGAGAAGTAAAGGCAGCCTTTAAATTGATTAATTTAATTAATTATTCACCCAATTTTGGCGCCGGAGCTTGTGGAAAAGTCACAGAGGTTAAAGGACAAGAGGTGGTTGAAAATACATCGTTCTAAATTAAATAAATAGTATTTATTTAATGCAGCCCCTTTATGTCAAAAATTGCGCCCTTTTGGGAGAGAAATAATACTTTTAAAGCATTAAATAATTAAATTAATTCCTATTTTCGATGCCTAAGGTCAAAGAAGCATTGTGGGGCTTGAGTTAAGCTGGAAGCGAAGTCTAAAATTAAATAAATTTAATTTATTTAATGGCAGCCATAAGCATACACAAAATAGGAGCCCCATTTGAAGAGTGAAGTTTATTAATTAATTAATTAATTGCCATTAATAGGAAAAACATTAATTAATTATAGAATCATAATGATATATATAAGCGGGGGTTGCCATAAGGATGAATTAATTAATTCACAAGTAGAGAAGTGCAGCCCGGAGGAAAAGTGCGCCCCATTTGAAGAGGATTTTTGCTCGAAGAAGGTGAAATTAATGTTAAAAACTTCCAATTTTGGCGCACGAGGTTGGAGGTGTCTGGATAATTGTTTGCATAAGTAATACTGGTGCTCGGGTGAAGTTGGTAAAATTCATGCTTACTTTGCATGCAAATAAAACATCAAATTTGGGGCAGCAGCTTGAATTATGCAGATTTTTATGATTAAAATCCACTTTGTTCACGTTCGGTTGCCATCTTTATCGAATTAATTGCGAAATTGCGTTACAGGTGCTTTACAAAAGAAAATGAGCTTTAATCAATGTCCAATACATTGAAAATATCCTCCGAATCTGAAGAATTATCCAGATCTACGCCAGTTTTGAAGAATTCCGGCCGAATAAGAAGAAAAAGAATTGTTCAGACAAAGATAGACAAAGCCATGGCAAAGAGGGATGGAAAGGAAAGCACAACGGAGTCATGCGTCACTTCCAAATTTGCAGACATAGGAGACACAAATCTAGGTCCGGAACCTCTTTCCGAATTGATTGATAGATCAGAGTAGGAAAGACTTCACTCATGAGTGCAGTTAAAAGCAGTGAAATTATTCGAGCTGCAGCCTTTCCATACATAGCCCAGTTGCCAGAGTTCGTTATGAAGTGTGCTAGGTCTTACCATCCTTCATCCAGATCAGTACGAGATGCTACGGGGAAAACAATAATTCGGTTGGACGCAGTTTTCATCAATTATTGCTTGAAGATTCCGGCTCGAAAGGTGGTGACTTAAATTAGCATTCAGGATGCTGGCAGCAGGTGGGAGAAGCATAGAGTTGACTGCGTGAACATAATGAACAGCAGATACATGAAGAAGCCTAGATCTCCTTCTAAGTTCCCAAGAACTCTTCCGCGGTCCAATCTGGTGCAGGAGGTAGATGATATTGCCAAATTGTTATGCAGGATAAATGGCGAGGCGAACGCTCACACTTTCCGTACATGGATGTATGCTTTCATCAGGACCATTGAAGTCAACAAGGTTGATTCCATAATCAATTGGTCGAAAATCATTAGCGACAACATTGGTGAGCAACTCCGGAACGTGAAGCATACTTTCAGCTTCAAAATGACTTCCTACTTGGTATACGTTGTAGCTTCACAAGGCATCTTCTCCAAGCTGGATAGATGTGGTGTTCTTTCTAAGGACCCCATTTTCAAGTGCTACCCACAGCTTACTGTACCTGCGTGCAAGAAAGATTTCAAAGTGGTCAACGATGGATTCTTCTACGAATTCATTTGAAGACTAGACAGGGACCTAAAGGCCAACAGGGTAAGTAAGGAAGCGTGGGAAGTTGTATCCAAAATTGGCAGTCTATTCATTCAGTTTGTTGATTTCACATACCTCAGGGTTACGGGCTTTTCTGGAGAACCAGTTAAGCTACCCAGATATCCGAATGATAGATTGATCACAATGGAGCATAGCAGACAACTTGTGGAGATACACGACCTTCAGTCGAAACGGCACAAGTCTACGCGCTTCTTCCCGATCACCGTGGGTCATTATAGCTGCGAGCATTCATAGAGTTCGAGGGATGGAGTTGGATGTTATCCGAGTATGAACAAGAGTTCTTCCGGCTCGGCCGAACTTCGATCCATTTGGAGTAGCCAAGAAGACGATCTCCCAGGAGTACGCAGATGTGCCTTCATTAGAGGATTTCTGGATGAAGTGCAAAAGTGAGTACGAGGTTAGAAAGAAGGATTTCAGCAGGCTATCAGCACGGCAAGTGTTCGACTTTGGACTAGTGCGGATACCTGCGGATCTTAAAGACGATGGGAATGTGTTACTTGACACTTACCATCAAATGGGAGGAGATAGAGCCGTACTTCAGGATAACGTAAGGGGTTGCCATACGATTGAAGAAAGGTGTGGCGTTGTTCTGGTGAATACCTCAAAGCCCTAGTTTCTTGACAAAGGGATCTTTGCGCTTGATGAAGCATTGATGAATCAAATCACGGGCAACTTCGGCACAGGAGATTCCCTCAAGAGGAAGCACGGAGGAGAAAGCAACAGAAGGTCCGAGAAGATGAAAGTGCACAAAAGATCTCAATCAAAGGAAAAGATCACTTCCACGGCTATGACTTTAGTTCCGACTTCTCCATCATCCAAGTATTTCACCGAATGTTGCACCTCAACAGGACACTTCCATGCCTCCACTTTGAATCCGACAACATTCATCTTCTCTCCTCAGCCACTCCGTTCAGCACCTGTTCCAGAAGAGACGTTGAAGCTGCGGATGGCAAAGTTTGAAAGAGCTTTGTGCTTGGATGATTCAGAAGATGGCAGCCATAACACTATGTGATCTCGATGGAGAGGAAACAAAGCGGGAGATAGTAGTGCACTCAACAACTTCTCATTCTCTAAGAAGTAACTTCTCAAAATGGTTGGCTTCGCAGTTGGTTCCAGAAGCTAGAGTGGAAATGAACTTGGAGGAACACGACTTGCAGTTGCTCCAGAGTCTAGGCGGAAAAGACAGAAGACCTAAAGTTGCTAAGGTAACTTCAAAGTTGATCATCGAGGAGTCGGTGCGAAGTTATTTGAGATGTCGGTTCAACGGAAGGAAAGAAGGAAGATGAGCTCACGGCCTGACAAGATGTAACAAGAACTGCAGTACCCATCGATCAAGCTACCACAGAAGGATTGAAGTAGGATACACAGACATTGATAGGTGCTCTATTCGTTAGGCTTGACAGAGAAAAGGCGGAGAAAGACGAGCTTCAGAAGCAGGTATCTCAGTTGTGCGAGATCATAGCCAAGGTTGCTAAACCTTCCACTCAGCCCATTTCAGAGCAGGTGAGTGATCATCTTATGTAGGAGATGGAGGATGCAAGCAATCAAGTGAAAACTATTGACGAATGGAAGAATTTGATTATTCGTTAAGCTTCTGTACAACTTGGAGAGGTGCCAGCCCGCCTGAAGGTCATGAATGATGCAGTAAATCAGCTGAAGCAACTGGCAACGAGCATAGTAGACATGAACACAGTTCCTTAGAGTAACCTAAGTACTTTGGCCGAAATCAACAAGTTGCCGAGAGAAGTATTGGTTGTAGAGCAAATTGTATCGGATGGATCAGTTGAGAAGGGGAAGCAGCTGGAGTTTGCAGTATCTTTCCGTTTGGAGATCTGCAGAGTTTTGCTGAAGAGGATGCAGGCACTTGAGAGTAAGACATCGTCTTTACCAGACAGTATCATTGCTTTCACTGAGGAGGAAGTGGTCGGGAATGTTACTTCATACGTGCGGATCGTTCCTAGCAGAGTGCCTAATTCCCTGGAAGGGTCTCTTCTGATGGTACAAGGGAGAATTGATAGAGCTACTAAGCCTTTCACGATGAATTCCATTAGCAGACTGGTGGCACTGCAGGCGGATATTGCGAGGTTCGGGCCGAGCTTGGAGGATGTGGAAGCATGTATCAAGGTGTTGAACGAAGGATTGCTGCAGTTCAGGACAGAAAAGGAAGCGGTGGCTAAAATAGATGGGAAGATGTTGAATTACATGTTCGACAAGTTTATCCAAGACGTAACAAAAGAAAATATAAATGTTACAACTTGCTTGACTTCTTCTTCTCTTTTCCATGTTCCGGATGAAATTGTAAAACTTTAAAGTTATTGGTTTTGAAACCATTATTTAAAGTCATGTGGAACAATTCTATTAGTTAAGTGATACATGTGTCACTTAAGGAGAAGTTAGTGGAGGATGATTGCCAAATGTCATATTTACTTGTTGTTTATGTTTCAGTTCAGTTGAGTTTCCCATTTGTACTTTCCCTTCTACATTCTATAAGTAGGAGAAGAACCTCCGGGTTAATGATGAGAATTTGTAAGCAACATCCTTGTGTTCCAGACTTTGTGCTGAAACCCTTGAGAGCCACTTGAAGCAAAGGAATATACAGGAGTAGATTTCCGGAGAACTTTGTGTCACGGTGTATTGTGTTTCTAGCTTTTATATCTTAGATCTTTTAGTAAACTTTGTGTTATTTCAGATCTAGATCTAGAGCTACCTTTGCTTATAATTATGTGTTTATATCTATTGGTTTCTTCTATGTGCATGCAATCAACTCTGTTATCTATTGATTGGGATGCACATCTTCCCCATTTCTTCTCTGTGTTTATATAATTCCCTTCTATAAATATTTCTTTTCTTTAAATAGTTGCTTACTTGCTGCAAAACTGTACAACTATGGTTCATGAGCTGAACAGTTAAAGTAAAACCCCATATAGATACTAGCATATTTTAATTGACAAATCTGACACGGGAGCCTCACCGGTAAATGAGGGAGATTTATCTCATGATTGCATAGGTTTTATGCGATGCAGAAAATCTAGCCAACAATATCAAAAATCAGTTTGCTAATTATGACGTGAAAGGATTGAATTGGGTTGCACATGCAAGGAAAATAGTCACTAGCCATCTTGGGAGCAGAGAAAAAGATTACAACAAAGCATGCGGGGCAGCAGAAGTAAACCTTGGGGATGCCACCCTTGGGGGAGAATTTGTGACATGATCATGAGACATGATGAAGAGGCTGAAAAAGTGTTGTTCAACACTCATGTTTTTTCTAACGTGTTTGCTCCATGTGCAGAATCAAGAGCAAGGAAGAAGGTGGCCAATATTTTGATTTGGCCAATACGCAACAAGAGCATGAGCTTAGATGGTCAAGTGATCTCCCATTTGACCGGTACCGGAGCAAGACTTTGGGAGTGCTACATCATGTCCTCTTTCTTGGTCATGGCACTTGGACACATGAGCTTGGAATTGCTTGAGGGCAAGCAATTAGGGGAAGGGAGGACTGAAATGTCCATTTCTCTAACATAACAAGTCGAAGACCCTTAGCTCAATTTTGTTTCTGACGGCTAAGGGAGGAATAAAGGGAAACTTAGTCATAATGAATTAATTATAAAGTGCAATATAAAATATTATTATAAGCACTTTATATTAATTTATTAATGATAAAGTTAAAATTTAAAAAAAAAAGATAAAGTGATAAAATAAAAAGAAATAAAATGATAAAGTCACTTTATTTTATTATTTTCCCTAAGGAAAATGGCGACCCATGTGAAGAGGGAAAAAGGGCCAAAGAAAAAATTAAATGCAGGAAAAGAAATGTGATTGGTGGTCTTGGGTGGCAAAAAGGCCAAGAATTGCTATAAAAGCAAGTCGACTTGCAAGGGAAAGCATCTCTTTTGTTTATGATAATTTTCATATTTGTGGTGTAAGCTTGCATGTTTTCCATAAAAACTCCAAAGGACGAAAACCCTTTGAAGTTAGCTCGTCAGGACGAAAACCCTCCTGAGGATTAGAGATAGAAATGAAAACTCTTCTTTCTTTAAAGAGGATTCTCCATTCGGGTTTCGTTAAAGATCAAGGTTCTATTTGTGTTTTCCAACAAGTGTGTGAAGGTTGTATTTTGCAGATTTGGGCAAGCGTTTGAAGAAAATATTTGTTGTTGTGATTCCTCTTCATTTCCAGCTTATTCATGGTGGAGCGACCTGATATAGCAATCTGTTTTGGTATGTTCTAGAGCTATTTTGGATCAGATCTATATTGTTGTTCCAACATCTGATTTTTAGAGATCAAATCAGCCACTTGGTGTAATTTTTGGCACAACGGAATTGATATTTTCAGTTGTGTCTAAGGACTATCATCTGCAAATTTATAATAAATAATTCAACCTTCTATTTTGATCCAATCTAGTATTTTTCTTATGTTCTTGTCCTTATAAAAAATTGTTGATCAATTTGGGACAGAAATTTAGTTGATTTACTCGTTTTGGTTGAAGTTCTTCATGCAAGTTGTCAATCACTAGTAAAATTCATATCTCGCATTAGAAAAAATTTATATATTTTATATAACTTGCTCTTTGGATTGGGATTTGTGGATAATCCACGTGAGGGTAAAAATTGTCCATTTGGGGACATTACGTAACTATTGTATGTGGAGGAGCATATTTCTTTTCCAAAATCACTTCTTCTTATATTGTAAAGCATGCAATTTCGAGGTACCCAACGTCCTAAAAGAATGTATTGTTTCACATTGTAAGGGCAAATTAATGATATTAAACACAATGCAAAAAAATGAGCTTCAACTCCTATTTTGTTGATTAAGCATCAACACTTTGGAGGATGGAGGCATAAAAGGATGAAGGTCGATCAATGACCTCTCATCAGCCACTAGCAACGGGGCCGCTTTGTGTTGTAGTGACATTTTCAAAGTGTGTTTTTCAGTATTTACTTTATGTTGTGTTGTGTTGTGATCAAAGTGTTCTTGTTTTACATGTGTTGTTGATGTGCTAAATAAACCCCCGTTGCAACATTCAAAAAAGAGACACATTCCAAAAAAATAGACTCTTGAGGGGCAGTGGAAGATTTTGAGGCAAACACAAAATGGACTGTTATACAGCCAGCTCGGGAGCTCTAGGAATCGAGAGTATTCAGAATTCGAGAGTCCGGGGAAAGTGGTCTGAGAACTATCACAAAAATTTGGCTCAAGAGCTACACCTTTGCGAGGGTCATAAAACAACTTGATGGGGTTGTATTTGGTCCAAGCAATGTTTTTAGGGACCAGCATTTGCAGGATGTGGTACTCTTCTCCCATGTTCGCACTAAGGGGGAATGTTAGGAATTAGTGATTCATTAGAATTGTTGTTAATATTAGTGAGATTACAAGTGTAAGAAAATAATGAGTTGACGTGAGTAACTCACTCTAGATAGAGATTGAGATACTCTATGAGAGAATAATGGTGATTAGTAGAAATTTGATAAGGATTGTATTACGGGATATCTATGTTATTATGGGAGGTCAACTTTCCTATATATTGTAATCATTATCATGAATAACGTAATGAACTATTATTGTGTGTTTAAGTGTTGAGCTCTACCAAATTTATCGGAGTTTAAACAAAGGTACATGAATTTTGAGAATGATGAGCAAACAATGGTGATACCATTGAACGCACAACTCTAACCAATGTATGTGGAGTGTAGAGCAAAATGAAGAGGAGACAAACCTCCACAAGCTGATTGCACGAGAAGAAAAGATCAACTAGGACTAGGATTTTGAGCTAACAAGGTATGCTAATTCAGATTGGGCAGAATCGGTTGATTCAAAAAGGTATGCAACAGGTTATGTTTTCAGTCTTGGTTCAAGAGTTTCCATGGCAGAGTAAGTTTCATACTATAGTTGCCTCGTCCCCAACTAAAGGCTAAAGCTGAGTACAAAGAAATTGTTAGAGCAGGTTGTGAATTAATGTGGATCAAACAATATTAAAGGATCTTCAACTTTGTAATGTCCCTTTTTAGGGGGCTTAGGAAATGACCAAAAGCTGAGATGTAAAAACTTAAAAATCATATTAGTGAGTTGTTGTAGATGACTGATATCAGCCCTGCAACTTGCAAATTAGGCCCTTCCTAGGGCAGCGACCTCCTTGGAGAAGTTAAACCCTTCAAAGGTGGGTTAAACCTTGTTAACACACTTCAATTCTTATGCCAAAAATATTAAGAAACCCTCAACAAACACAATCAGCTGTTAGAAATCAGAATTGAGCTTGGAAATAATTAATTTTGGAAACCCTTAACCAGCGAACTTCAACAAGCTTGAAAAATAGTAAATCACCTCCAAAATTCACGAAACTTGGGATCTTGGGGTTTAAAAATATGACGAATGCAAATATCAAATCAGCTTGCCCAAACATCCACCAAAACATGCCAAACTTGTCTTTCAAGCAATTTGCCCCTCTTAGAAATGCCCTAGAAACCATGCAAGATCACTCCAAATATATTCTGAAATTATTATTCAAGCTCAGCAATCAATTGGTGAAGGAATTATAATTTTTGGAAGCCTAGGAATGCTAGAATGAATTTCCTTCAAACCCTAGTTGTTGCAGAAATAAATAAACATTTTCAAATCTGATTATGCATGCCAAAACCCTCCAAATTTCAATGTAAAACCAGATTTCACCCTTATAAATTATATGCAATGAGATGATGTAATCCAAACACATAGAAGACCCTTGAGTACTTCAAAACACCATTCAATGTTGGTCGCCCTTTTTAGAACAGCCAAATAATGTACCAAATCACTCCACAAATGAGTCGCTCCACTTTGAAGGGAGCCAATTTTGCATCAATAACAAAAAGGAAAGCAATATCTTCAATATTTGACCCAAAGAGCTCCTTAGGGCAACTCGCCTAAGGCTGAAATTAAGATAACAACAAAGAAATCCCTCAAGGGGGTGGAGACTCCGTGTTGAAGTCTTCCCTAGACTTGGTGAAGGGTTTCGTCCTCACACAAGACTCTCCAAGGGTTTTCGTCCTTAGGAGAGGTAGAGAGATGCTTCACAAACAATCTTTCCAAGAAATAATAGAATTCACACATAATGATCAAATGGCCAAGCAACCTCCTTTTATATCATAAGGGGTGCTATAAATAATGGCCAACCTCATAAAGTACTTTTAATTATCTAATTTGTTTTTAGAGCCTACATGCTCCAAATTACTTTATATTCTAATTAAATAAGTTCTTCTATTGGAGCGCTTGGCTTCCCAATAGGAATACATGATAATAATGAAAATATTTACTTAGAAAATGTCATCCAAGTCTTCCCCTTACTTCCTTCCTTAAACCCACAGGAGGAAAATGGGTTAAAGTCTTCAAATCTGCTAGTTTCCAAAAAGGGACATGACAAACTTGATCAATTTGCACCCACGCCAAACTTCTGCAACAACCAGAGTGTTCTCAAGTTGGTGAAGAACTCAGTTTTCCATGCCATAACCAAGCACATAGAAGTTCATTGCCACCGCAGCTATCAATGGGTTGATAATGAAGACATCAGCCTTTATTATTGTCCTACTACAGAGCAACATGCTGCCATAATGACTAAACCCGTAAAGATAAGTTTGTAAAGTTTAGAGATAAACTTGGAATTATTTTTGGTCTAGTCATTAAAGGAGGGTGTTAGAATATTTAGCTACTAATATTTGTAATAAAGTAACATTGTTTTATATGTGATAGTTGGCTAGTTAGGATATCTCATAAAGCCAAAATCTTGGCTACTTGTAAGCTTCATCATTTGTAGGTTTGTTTGAGCTTATTTAAGCTTGTTGTTTTTCGTCATAAGGATATCTTTCTTCTTTGTAGCTCGTGCTTGGGTCAGTTGTAATAATAGCCACTCAATAATGTAATCTTCACGGCTTAGATGATAAGATTTTGAGAGGAAGCATGATTTGCTTTCATTCCCAAACCCATGCAAGTTGGGACAGCAGATAAGGCAAATGATTTGCCAAGAGAAGTGAAGAATTTGTTGGATGAATATCTAGAGATTGTTTCAATCAATCACCATATGGTGTACCACACATAAGGAGTCACGTGGATTTGATTCCCAATTCGAGTTTGCCAAACAAGGTAGCCCATAGACTAACACATATAAGCATGAAAAAGTGAATAGGCAAGCGCAAGAGTTGTTGGAATGAGGTTTGATAATGGAAAGCTTATGTCCATGTCCGGTTCCAGCGGTGTTAGCACCCAAGAAAGGTGGAGAACGTATGTACGTGGATTCTAGCGCCATAAGCAAGATGATAATCAAGTAAAAATATATATTACCTTGAATGGACGGATTGAGAAATTGTTTGAGTGGAGCAAAGTATTTCAACAAAATTGATTCAAGAGTGGGTATCACCAAATCAGGATTTTAGAATGCAATGAATGGAAGACCACATTCAAGACAAAGGAAGGTTTTTAAGAGTGGTTGGTTAAGCCATTTGGTCCGACAAATGCACCAATTACATTCAAGAGATTCATGAATGGAGTGTTGAAACCATATTTTAGTAAGTTTGGCATTGTTTATTTGAATGACATTCTATGTAATGACCCTTTCAAGGGTTTCAACTAAACACACAAAATGCAGATCTGAATTTTAAATTGCAGCAGACTGTAAATATAAAATCAGCGACTTTATCTATCACCAAATATGCCAAAAATCACCACAAAACACCATGAATCAACTCGCCATAATTATGTATATATTTTATGGAATATTAAGAGCCAAAAACACAAAGAAATGTTGAAGATCTCACTACTGGAAATTAATTATGAACTGGAAATTGCAGCCACAAGAAAATTATGAAACTAGGGCATAGAAACCCTCAAAATTCACCAAACTTCAAATTCGGCCTTATAAAATATTACAAATTAGATTATCAAACCATATTTCTCAAATACTTCCCCAAAAGCTCCAAACCCTACCCAAGGTAGGTCGCTCCACCATTAATAAATCAAATGCTAACTGAAAATTAAAAATATCTCTTCAAATCAGCCCCTAGAATCTAACCAAGCCAAAGAGAAAGGCTTTTGTCCTTCCCTTAACATCTAGAAGGGTTTTCGTCCTTCTAGGCAAGTCGCATAAGGAGGTTTTCATCCCCAAATGCAAGAACAAGCAGCTCCAAGCTTACTTTGCTCCAATACGATAAAATGGGCCAAGTCTAGATCTCTAATGGTGCATCTAATCTTCTTTTATATCCTATTTTTGCCTGATTTGTTGGCTAGATTTTCTGCATAGCATAAAACCTAGGCAGTCATGAGATAAATCTCCCTCATTTACCGGTGAGGCTCCCGTGTCAGATTTGTTAATTAAAATATGCTAGTATCTATATGGGGTTTTACTTTAACTATTCAAGCTCATGAACCATAGTCATGATAATTTGCAGCAAGTAAGCAACTATTTAAAGAAAAGAAATATTTATAGAAGGGAATTATATAAACACAAAGAAGAAATGGGGAAGATGTGCATCCCAATCAATAGATAGCAGAGTTGATTGCATGCACATAGAAGAAACCAATAGATATAAACACATAATTATAAGCAAAGGCAGCTCTAGATCTAGATCTAAAATAACACAAAGTTTATTAAAAGATCTAAGATATAAAAGCTAGAAACACAATACACCGTGACACAAAGTTCTCCGGAAATCTGCTCCTGTATATTCCTTTGCTTCAAGTGGCTCTCAAGGGTTTCAAGACAAAGTCTGGAACACAAGGATGTTGCTTACAAATTCTCATCATTAACCTGGAGGTTCTTCTTCTACTTATAGAATGTAGAAGGAAAAGTACAAATGGGAAACTCAACTAAACTGAAACATAAACAAGTAAAGATGACATTTGGCAATCATCCTCCACTAACTTCTCCTTAAGTGACACATGTATCACTTAACTAATAGAATTGTTCCACATAACTTTAAGTAATGGTTTCAAAACCAATAACTTTAAAGTTTTACAATTTCATCCGAACGTGGAAAATAGAAGAAGAAAGAATAGAAAAAGTCAAGCCAAACCATTTGTAACATTTATATTTCTTTTTGTTTCGATATCGATATACTTGTCGAACATGTAATTCAACATCTTCCCATCTCTGTTTTAGCCACGCTTCCTTTTTTCGTCCCGAATCGCAACAATCCTTCGTTCAACACTCTTGATACATGCTTCCACATCCTCCAAGCTCGCCCGAACCTCGCAATATCCGCCACAAGTGCCATCACCGCTAATGGAATTCATCGTGAAAGGCTTAAGTAGCTCCATCAATTCTCCTTGTACCATCGAAGAGACCCTTCCAGGAATTAGACACTGCTAGGAACGATCCGTACGTATGAAGTAACATTTCCGACCACTTCCTCTCTCGGTGAAAGCAATGATACTGTCTGTAAAGACGATGTCTTACTCTCAAGTGCTCGCATCCTCTAAGCAAAACTCTCGCAGATCTCCAAACGGAAAGATACCGCAAACTCCACTGCTTCCCCTTCTCAACCGATCCGTCCGCATAACTGCTTCGCAACCAATACTTCTCTCAAAGCAACTTGTTGATTTCGCCAAAGTACTTAGGTTACTCTCAACAACCGTGTTCATATCTACTATGCTCGCCACCACCTGCTTCAAATTGATGATTTTCACGCATCATTCATAACCTTCAAAGAGGTGGTGGCACCTCTCCAAGTCAGATAAGCTTGACGAATAATCGATTCTTCCATTCACAATAGTTTTCACTTGATTGCTTGATCCTCCATCTCCTACATAAGATGATCACTCACCCGCTCGAAATGGGCCGAGTGGAAGGTTTAGAACCTTGGCTATGATCTCGCACAACCGAGATACTCGCTAAGCTCGTCTTTCTCCGCCTTTTCTCTCGCAAGCCTAAGGAATAGAGCACCTATCAATGTCTCGTGTATCCTACGCTTCAATCCTTCTGTGGTGGCTTGACCGATGGGTACTCTGTTAACTGGTACATCTTCTGCCGTGAGCTCATCTTCCTTCTTTCCCTTCATTCGAACTGACATCTCAACAAACTTCTGCCCCGACTCCTCGATGATCAACCTTGAAGTTACCTTAGCAACTTTAGGTCTTCTGTCTTTTCCGCCTAGACTCTGGAGCAAGCTGCAAGTCGTGTTCCTCCAAGTTCATTTCCACTCTAGCTTCTGGAACCAACTGCAAAGCCAACCATTTTGAGAAGTTACTTCTTAGAGAATGAGAAGTTGCTGAGTGCACTACTATCTCCCGCTTTGTTTCCTCTCCATCGAAATCAACATGTTGTTATGGCTGCCATCTTTCAATCATCCAAGACAAAGCTCTTTCAAACTTTGCCATCCGCAGCCTTCAACGTCTCTTTCCGAACAAAGCCGAACGGAGTGGCTGAGGAGAGAAGATGAATGTTGCCGGATTCAGTGGAGGCATGGAAGTGTCCTGCTGAGGTGCAACAGTCGGTGAAGTACTGGATGCTGGAGAAGCCGGAACTAAAGTCATAGCCGTGGAAGTGATCTTCTCCTTTGATTGAGATCTTTTGTGCACTTTCATCTTCTCGGACCTTCTGCTGCTTTCTCCTCCGTGCTTCCTCTTGAGGGAATCTCTTGTGCCGAAGTTGCCCGTGATTTGATTCATCAATGCTTCATCAAGGCAATATCCCTTTCGTCAGCAACTAGTTTGAAGTATTCACCAGAACAGCGCCAGACCTTTCTTCAATCGTATGGCAACCCCCTACGTTATCCTGAAGTACGGCTCTATCTCCTCCCATTTGATGGTAAGTGTCAAGTAACACATTCCCATCATCTTTAAGATCCGCAGGTATCCGCGCTAGTCCAAAGTCGAACACTTGCCATGCTGATAGTTTGCTGAAATCCTTCTTTCTAACCTCGTACTCACTTTTGCACTTCATCCAGAAATCCTCTAATGAAGGCACATGTGCGTACTCCTGGGAGATCGTCTTCCTGGCTACTCCAAATGGATCGAAGTTCAGCCGTGCCGGGAAGAACTCTTGCTCATACTCGGATAACATCTCCGCCTCCATCCCTCGAGCTCTATGAATGCTCTGGCAGCTATAATGACCCACAGTGATCGGGAAGAAGCGCGTAGACTTGTGTCGCTTTCGATCAAGGTCGTGTATCTCCACAAGTTGTCTCCGCTATGCTCCATGGTGATCAATCTATCATTCGGATATCTCGGGGTAGCTTAACCGGTTCTCCAGTAAAAGCTCGTAACCCCGAGGTATGTGAAATCAACAAACCGAATGAATAGACTGCCAATTTTGGATACAACTTCCCACGCTTCCTTACTTACCCTGTTGGCCTTTAGGTCCCTGTCTAGTCTTCAAATGAATTCGTAGAAGAATCCATCGTTGACCACTTTGAAATCTTTTCGCACGCAGTACAAGAAGTGTGGATAGCACTCGAAAATGGGGTCCTTAAAGAACACCACATCTATCCAAACTTGAGAAGACGCCTTGTGAAGCTACGCGTATACCAAGTAGAAGTCATTTTGAAGCTGAAAGTATGCTTCACGTTCCGAGTTGCTCACCAATGTTGTCGCTAATGATTTTCGACCAATTGATTATGGAATCAACCTTGTTGACTTCAATGGTCCTGATGAAAGCATACATCCATGTACGGAAAGTGTGAGCGTTCGCCTCGCCATTTATCCTGCATAACAATTTGGCAATATCATCTACCTCCTGCACTGATTGGACCGGAAGAGTTCTTGGGAACTTAGAAGGAGATCTGGGCTTCTTCATGTATATTTTGTTCATTATGTTCACGCAGTCAACTCTATGCTTCTCCCACCTGCCGCCAAAGCATCCTGAATGCTAATGGAAGTCACCACCTTTCGAGCCGGAATCTTCAAGCAATAATTGATGAAAACTCGCGCCCAACCGAATTATTGTTTTCCCGTAAAGCATCTCGCATCGATCTGGATGAAGGATGGTAAGACCTAGCACACTCATAACGAACTCTGGCAACCGGGCTATGTATGGAAAGGCTGCAGCTCGAATAATTTCACTGCTTTTAATTGCACGCATGAGTGAAGTCTTTCCTACTCTGGATCTATCAATCAATTTGGAAAGAGGTTCCGGACCTAGATTTGTGTCTCCTATGTCTCGCAAATTTGGAAGTGATGCATGACTCCGTTGTGCTTTCCTTTCATCCCTCTTTGCCATGGCTTTGTCTATCTTTGTCTCGAACAATTCTTTTTCTTCTTATTCGGCCGGAATTCTTCAAAATCGGTAGATCTGGATAATTCTTCGATTCGAGGATATATTCAATGTATCGACATTGATTAAAGCTCATTTTCTTTTCAGAAAGCACTGTAACTAATTTCGCAATTAATTCGATAAAGATGGCAACCGAACATGAACAAGTGGATTTTAATCATAAAAATCTGCATAATTCAAGCCTCGCTGCCCCAAATTTGATGTTTTATTTGCATGCAAAGTAAGCATGAATTTTACCAACTTCACCGAGCACCAGTATACTTATGCAAACAATTATCCAGACACAAATCAACTCTTCAACCCGTGCGCCAAAATTGGAAGCTTTTAAGCATTAATTTCACCTTCTTTGAGCAAAAATCCTCTTCAAATGGGGCGCACTTTTCCTCCGGGCTGCACTTCTATACTTGTGAATTAATTAATTCATCCTTATGGCAGCCCCTGCTTATATAATCCTTATGATTCTATAATTAATTAATGTCTTTCCTATTAATGGCAATTAATTAATTAATTAATAAGCTTCACTCTTCAAATGGGGCGCCTATTTTGTGCATGCTTATGGCTGCCATTAAATAAATTAAATTTATTTAATTTTAGACTTCGCTTCCAGCTTAACTCAAGCCTCACAATATGCTTTGACCTTAGCCACTGAAAATAGGAATTAATTTAATCATTTAATACTTTAAAAAGTATTATTTCTCTCCCAAAAGGGGCGCACTTTTTGACATAAAGGGGCTGCATTAAATAAATACTATTTATTTAATTTTAGAACAGTCTATTTTCAACCACCTTTTGTCCTTTAACCTCTGTTGACTTTTCCACAAGCCTGGGCGCCAAAATTGGGTGAATAATTAATTAAATTAATCAATTTAAAGGCTGCCTTTACTTCTCCAAAGGGGGCGCACTTTTTGGCATAAAGAATTCTATTTTTAAGAAACACATGACAATGGGATTATTTACCCTGCAAGGCAGCCCTGAAAATCCCATGATTCACTTAAGTCATTTGACTTTCATAATGAGATTATTTACCCTGCAAGGCAGGCAATAAAATCCCATGATTCACTTAAGTGATTTTTCTTTTATTCCACAATGGGAATTTTTACCCTGCAAGGGTAAGAAATTCCCGCCCCGCCGCTTCCTCTAATTTTCCCATTGTCACTTAAGTGGCGTTGCTTCCATGGGAAAAAGTACTCACAAAGTGTACAAAATTCCCACCGCCCGCCGCTTCTAATTTTCCCATGATCCACTTCAATTCTTCTTTTTCCAAAATGCGGCCAGCCTAGTAAGAGCTTTTTTTTGGTGCACGACTTCTGCCTTTTCCAAAGTGAACTGACTCCGATGGCGACTTCCTTTCGAAATAACGTGCATATATGATTCCCATTTATTGTGCCAAGAATCAAAGCCAAACCAAAGCAAATGGAATTGATCCAGAGAAATTTCACGTAAAAACGAAATGGGAAAAACACAAAAACACAAAACGCTGCCAAAAGTCACAAATAAAGTCCGTAACTCATTCCCGGTTAAAACCCTACCGGTATATAGGAATAATGATATGTACGATCACAACAGAGTTAAACCGGAGCGCAAATTGCTTCAAACGGGGCTCAAAATAATTAAATACAAATTTCCCGCAGACAGAATATAACAATTTTGGGCATCTGGGTATTTGGCGAAAATGGCTAATATGGCTCTTTGGGAATATCTTGACGCAATACAGAACTTTCTCGCAAAAAAACACAAAACGATCCATTATTTTAAAAGTACGAAATTTTCTCGAATAGGATAGTCATGATTTTAGGATGAAATCTGTGGACACCGATATCTACAGCT
This sequence comes from Taxus wallichiana var. yunnanensis, assembly GCA_018340775.1. Taxonomy (NCBI): domain Eukaryota; kingdom Viridiplantae; phylum Streptophyta; class Pinopsida; order Cupressales; family Taxaceae; genus Taxus; species Taxus wallichiana. Next base: position 591,031,726 of record CM031238.1, on the reverse strand, counting down.
GTAATAACTTCTTTCCAATCAGTTGTTGTGTGAGAGGGCATCCCACAAGGTGGTTCCTCAAAGTTCGCTTCAGATTTCACCCTTTCCCTCATGCCTTGAATTCTGATTTTTTATTTTCACCACGGAATTTCAGTTCCTTATCAGGGTGTTTAATGGTAAACTTCCCCAATGATTGCAACCATTGTGTCCCAAAAACAACCTCATCTCTAGCAAACTCAATCACAAAAATATATCACATACCTCATGTTCTTTCAATAGAATGGGCTGTTGTACTATTTTCTCCGTGCAAGGCATGATGATGCCATTGACAAGGGTCACCATACATAAAAGCTTTTGAAGTAAGGAGAAAGGATCTCCCTTCCATTTGGTGCCCTTCATCTTCCCATAACTATAAAAACATTGCCATAACATACTACAAGGACGATGCAATGAATTCTTGGGACCATAATCAACCTCATACCTCAAGCTGTAATCATGAATGTAATCAAGGCTTTTACCTCTCTTCGACCATCCTTCCCATAACCTACAACTTGCTGTCCCCACAATCTTCTTCTCCAACACATGCTTATTAGCTGAATCAAGAACAATATGAAGGGAGAATGTGGCTGTCCTATCTAGCATACCTTGGAACTTGATTAGGGAATAGTCATCTTCAATCATCCAAACATGTGCATGCTGTCCAAGATGATAGAAATATGGCAGCAACAATTGGTAACCAAAACTCGAAATATGGTAACCACTCTCATACCTTAGGATGCCACATAGTGGGAAGTCATACCCGTCCAAGGGTTCCACCATGTTGCTGATATAAAAATCAGTCATGGGCTCCATTAATAAAGCTCTATCACCTCTCTTTATGACTGCTGTTATGAACAGTCCAGCAAGCTGAAGATGATCAAAAAATGTTCCCTTACCATGGGTTTGTAACCCTGACTTTCCTTCAACCTCATGCCCTCTTGCCAAGTGATCATAGATAGGTGACCAAGGACCCTTATAGCTGGAGCATGATGTTTCCTTCCAAAACTCAGCCCGGATTTTGTCTTCTATGTTAGCATAATACTTATGATGACCAACATATTGCAAGGACAAAATATGATGGTGATAGAAAAAATCTTTGCTATGAAGACAATCAGCTCGCTTACCCTTTGTGGCTGTCATAGGAAGTTTAGCAATCAGAAAACCCGCATTAGTACCTTGAGAGGTACTCTCCCTTCTTGCACCGGAGTCTCCTAAGAGGAATCCATGCTTGCCAACACTTATAATCTCAAAAGATAATTCTGAATTCTTTCTTTTCCTTATGAAATCAGTCACAAAGCTTTCAAAATCAGAACTGATAACTTTGGACAAATGCAACATATTACCCAGATCCCATACCTTATAGTGCCCATGAAGGTGCCCTTGTATAAAGGAGCCTTCTTGCCCCTTATGACCAATTGTATCATGAGAGGTCTTCAATCTTTGCTTCTTTCCACCGCTATCTTGCCACACATTGGTCAAAGAATGTACCCAATTCATGAATGGAAGAGAGATTCCCCTTTGAACACTGTACCTCAGAATTCTGAAAGTAGGATCAGCAACTGATTTCTCCTTTTTCTTGCATATCCATCATCCTTGGACTCTTTGTTGTTGATAGAGTATCCCTTAGGATGTTTCCCATATGGAAGTGTCATAGTATGAAGCATTAAACACTTGTTAAAAACACCAAGTGACTCACCAATAGCTGTTGTTATGTTAGGACCAGCAAGCTGATTGTTATCCCCTTTCTTTTCACCATCTTGCTTCTCATGTATCTCCTCATGTACTGCTGTTCCGGACAAGGCAGCAAGCTGAAAGTAGTCCTCATCATTTGGAATTTGGGCCTTCACCACCAAACTCTCATCATCAACTTGCGGATTGGAGTTCTCTTCCTTCTTGGGCTCAAGCTCCTTGATTTCCTCCTCTACCACTTGCTCACTTTTGCCCTCCGGTACATCGAACCTCTCCATGAACCTTTGGCTGAAGTCATCAAAGAAGTAGACAAATTCTTCCCCTTGGGTCTTTATCAAATGATACCACCAATCCTTTGCTATCCCTTCCAAATGATAAGGGATGAATTTGAGGGCATCCTCCACACACATAGGGTTTGATAGCAAGTATGCCTCCAATTCTAGCAACCATGATCTCACGGAAAGTTTATTAGTACCATCAAAATAGAAATCTTACCCCACCATGGTTGTAAATCTCTACGGGGCTGCATGCCTGATGCTTTTTTTCGCATATCAACTGGATTATCCCTTTCCTTGGAGTATTCCTTCTTTGATAGACTATAAAGGTTTTTTGTGTTTGCATTCAGATCATCTGATTTTTTTCATCTTTCCTTCACAGTCGGGAGAATACACTGCTCTGATACCACGGTGATGTCCCCAAATGGACAATTTTTACCCTCACATGGATTATTTGCAAATCTCAATCCAAAGAGCAAGTTATATAAAATATATAAAAATTTTCTAGTGCAAATCTGAATTTTACTAGTGAATGGCGACTTGCATGAAGGAAGAATTTCAACCAAAACTGAAGTAAATCAACTAAATTTCTTTCCCAAACTGATCAACAATTTTTATAAGGACAAGAACATGAGAAAAATACCAGATTGGATCAAAATAGAAGGCTGAATTATTTATTATAAATCTGCAGATGATAGTCCTCGACACAACTGAAAATACCAATTCCTTTGTGCCAAAAATTACACCAAGTGGCTGATTTGATCTCTAAAAATCAGATGTTGGAACAACAATACAGATCTGATCCAAAATAGCTCTAGAACATACCAAAACAGATCTCTATATGGGTCGCTCCACCATGAATAAGCTGGAAATGAAGAGGAATCACAACAACAAATATTCTTCTTCAAACCCTTGCCCAAATCTGCAAAATACAACCTTCATACACTGTTGGAAAACACAAATAGAACCTTGATCTTCAATGGAAACCCCTGAATGGAGAATCCTCTCAAAAGAAAGAAGAGTTTTCGTTCCTCTCTCTCTAATCCTCAAGAGGGTTTTCGTCCTCAAGAGCTAACTTCAAAGGGTTTTCGTCCTTTGGAGTTTTTATGGAAAGCATGCAAGCTTACACCACAAATCTGAAAATTATCTTTGCAAGTCGACTTGCTTTTATAGCAATTTTTGGCCTTTTAGCCACCCACAACCACCAATCAGATTTATTTCCAGCTTTTAATTTTTTCTTTGGCCCTTTTTCCCTCTTCTCATGGGTCGCCATTTTCTTGAGGGACCCATTTTCTTGAGGGAAAATAATAAAATAAAGTGACTTTATCATTTTATTTCTTTTTATTTTATCACTTTATCTTTATCTTTTTTTTTAATTTTTTATTTTAACTTTATCATTAATAAATTAATATAAAGTGCTTATAATAATATTTTATATTGGACTTTATAGTTATGCCGATAGGCGTTTCATTCTATTGGGTGAACATGTGTTAGTACTTGACACATGCTAGACAAAGGTGGACAAGATTGTTTGGCGAGGACATGCGACAATGTAAGATGAAAGGAGATTCGGATAGCTGTTAAATCGGGATTTTTTGTCCGAATTTTGTAGAATGCTAAAATTTGGGTGGGAACAGTGTGTGAGAAACTTGGTCGAGCCAAAAAGTGTCCTAGGTTCACTACGTTCCTTTACAACAATCGAGATAAATTTTGTCGAATGTTAGATTTAAAGAGGCTTTCGATAGTCAATCTGAACTCTATTTGGAATCGGTACCCACGTGGATACGCCCCAAATACTTGTAATGTGGATGGATAGATTCAAAGTAGGGCTATCGTGGAGATGATGAAGAGGCCACATACATAGGGTGTTGGCTTCAAGCCTAAAGTTATAAGGGAAAGTTTCTCTCACGGTTATTAAAGGGCATCGCAATGTGGAGGTGGGTTTCTAAAATATCTGCATCCACAACAACACCACATTTGGGTTCTCGTATTCTTCAGTAAACTGCTTACATTCCAATCGCCTAGTTCGTGGGCCTCTTTTTAATCTCCCTACTACTATATCGGCTGTTGCTGACTCGCAAGTAAAGAAAGTGAAGGAAGAAGTGGTTGTAGTACCCAAATGTTAAGCAGTTCTTTTCACATTGCTTTTCCCTTGTCTAGTCCTCTTGGACCGTATTCTCATCAGTGTTTTGGCTGTGCTGATGTTCAAGCTGGACAAACTTCGTCGAAAATCCAAAACTATAAGAATTTGTGGCAAAAACATTGCTAGTTTGGAGTTTAAGGCCCGATTTTGGGGTACCTCATAGAAATTATGCTTCTAGGGCCGTTCCCTCTGATCTGGTCTTTGCAGAGGGGATGTCCGCATCGCATCCAGACAAAAGTTGTAGCAAGCGGGGAGAAGACGAGGAAGGTGATGGTGATGAAGCTATTGAGAAGAAACAAGGAAATTATTTGGAAGTGTATGAACAATCTGGGAGCAAGCAACTCTGTTGATTTTGGAGAGGTAGGTAGAGTCTTTAAAGTGGTGGGAGCTGTTTGCAATGGTTTGGAATATGGATGCAGTTCTTGACCAGTGTGGGGTTTATCTGTCTCACTTCTTGGTATATCATGTGTTGAGCCGATTTTCCAATGCGTAAAACCCGCTTTGAGGTTTTTCAATCGCAAGGTGGCAAGAAGGTTTTTCGCACATTCGCTGACTTATAATATGATGATGAGTATCTTGGGAAGGACAAAACAATTTGAGAGTATGTGTGAATTATTGGAAGAGATGGGCAAGAAAAAAATCTGTGTTAACAGTAGAGACCTTTGAGATTGCCATCAAAGCCTGTGCAGCTGGCTGGGAGATGAAGAAAGTTGTGTAGATCTTTACTTTGATGGACATGTACAAATTTAGGGTCAATATCAACAACTTCAACTTTCTTTTGGATGCATTGGGTCGAGCCAAACTTGTGAATGAAGCCCAGATGCTGTTTGAAAGAATGAGAGATAAGTTTCCTCCAGATGCAAAAACTTACATTGTGCTTCTATCAAGATGGTGCAAGGTGGAGAATTTGATACGAGTGAGTAAAATTTGGAATGATGTGTTGGATGAAGGAAGGATGTTTTTGACGCATAACATTATGTGGGAAGGCCTTTTTATGGGTAAAAGGAAGGATGATGCGCTCAATCTCTTTGGCCTCATGAAAAGGAATGGCCCTTCTCCTAATACTAGGAGCTACACCATTGTGATTTGTGCCCTTTATAAATTACTTGGGAGGCTTGCATCTACATAGAAAAAATGATTGATAAGTGCACGAGGGCTCCCCGCTTTGATAATGATAAATTCATTGCTGATTGTTCAAGAGTTGGCAGACCTGATATATTTAAACATCTTGTAGAAAAGATGAAGCAAACGGGGAGGTTGGATGTTGCAAATGTATTTATTAAGTATTCACAGAAGATAGAAAAGAGGGCCAAGAATACCAAGAGAAGACATGTCACTCTTGCTTGGCTGTGGTCTAGCCGTGAATTTGGGCGCTACCATGTCGACAACCAAGGTTCTACCTGAAGGTGCAATAGCGAGTTAATGCAACTGTCTCAATGAGGACATTATAAGCCCCACTCCCAAACAACATGCCCTTTCTTAGCTACCCCTCTCAAACAAAAGAAGACATGTTACAAGGAAATGGTCAGGTACGACCAATACCATGGGACTTTGAGATTGGAGGTCTGACACGTCTTATGGTAAGAGCATATTTGTGAACAAAGAAATTGTTGTTCTTGCTTTTCTTATCCAAGATTGATATTGAGATCTGAACAAACTCATAAATGAAATGCTTTTAGCTCAATTTTAATATTTCTATAAGCCAATAATTTTTTGATTATTGGTAAATACTTTGATGAGAGCTATGAAACCATTAGATCAAATATTCTGTTACATTACATCTCCGGGAAGAATTGAACCTGTCATTCCCTTACTGATAGGCGACCCAACCACTGGACCACAACCCTTGGACTTTGTAAGCCAATACTTTGGTTACATAGAAGTTTCAAATGTGTCTAATCGGGTTGAGTGAGTGTGTGTGCACATAATCAGAGGTGCACTTTCAGTGTACCTTAAAATAGTAAATTGGTGAACTCAAGGCAGTTTCGGGAACAACTTTGGTCTTATTTTTGAAACCAGCTAGGTTGTTATCAGAAAATATCAAATGAGGATGTTTTTCTGTTGATCCACGTGGCGGTTTCATTGTGCAACCTCTGCCATGCTTGATTCACCGATAAGCGTCCCTATTGGAGGAAGACTGCTGAGCTCTGACATGCACTAGAACCGTCCAATTGTCACGAGGTAAGCAATGGATGGTGAAAGATTCAGGAACATGGAAACTATTTAGCATGCATGAGCTTAATCCTATATATAATACTTTCATGTCAAATCATAGCTGATCATTCCCTGGTTTCCCATAGAGAGGAATGCTGGAGAATATCGACATTGATAAGTGACACATTTTCAGGCCAATTATTGAAGTAAAATGCAACTATACATCCAATTCTCTGAAGCTTTGGCAAGTTTCAAACACACAACCTCTGGAAGCCAATATTAAAGAAAAATGCAGCTATACAGGTATGCCTTTCTCTGTATTTCTTCTTATATGTTATTTATACCATGAAAAATCTTCACATAACCACAGATAAATCTTTGTAATATCCTTTAAGCTCAAAAGGCTTTACATAGAAAGGCTTTAGACCCGTAAACATTTAAACATAAAAGACTATAAACCTAAAATCCTTTACACATATAATAAACAATTTTGCTTCGCTAACAACAATTCCACGCTGCTTAAGCTAAGGGGTTTCTCGTCTGAGAGTGACTCGACCACATAGCTTGGTCTAAGGTGTTGCAGCTACACCGATGGAGTGGTGGGGTTTTAGTTTTCCTTTTGGGGCCTCATTAATTTTCTTTGAGCCAGGAGCAACTTTGTGCCTCGACAAGATTACAACAAATCTCTTTCAGACTGAGATATTACACGGTATACTTAAATCAGCAGTTTAAAACATTTGACCTGCCACATTAAATCTACTTATCGCTCATATGGAATACTGCAGAAAGGACTTATTTATTGATGACCGTTCGCACATCACCTGTTTTCGTGCACCTGGAGCTTATAACTGAAAAGGGGGCTACCTACTGGTATTAAAAGCAAGCACTGCGGTTGGGTTTTGAACCTTAAACTAGTTGGATTTTCCCCCGTCTTTTAGTCCCCTTTTTAAGTGCATGAATAATGCGAGTGACATGGAGAAAATAAAGTGGAGCAAGATAGCAAATATTATTTAGTAGGAAAATTTTAAACTGCAGGATAGGTGTGGGACATGTAGGTAAGTTACAGGTGTAATAAAACCCTTTTATTCCTATATTTTTTCAAAATTTTCCATTTTCTCAGCTCCCGGCTCCTCCCGAATCCTATAAGACCCATTGACGACACTGTCGGGCCAATTAATATGATTTTGACCGAGCGACACCTCCATATACCTAAAATGGAAATAAAGTAGTACAAGTCAGTCTTTTCAATTTTAACATTTGTAATAACATTTATTCTTAATAAAATTATATATTATTTATAATAAAATAGATTTATTTGTAATAAATGAAATATTTTTATATTGTCTTTTAAAAATATAAAATAATGTTATTTATATATCATTAATAAAGAAATATAATATTATTATATATTTATTTATATACATGTGTGTATTGTAATATATTATATATATAAATCTATATAAAAATGATGATCATATTTAAAGTTTACATGTCGTATAAAACAATTATTTCAAGTATTTGCAAGTATTTTATGGCTAGAATCATGAAAAATGTCTAGACAACTGTCAAATTTAACCCATAGTGGATATCGTATTACCCACTTCATTGATAACTTTCTAAAATAACTCTAATGTCATGTTGTATAAGTTCAAACATCATCTTTCATTCCCAAAATATTGCAATGAATGGACCTAATTATATTGTACTATTGTTGATGTTGACATGCACCCCAAAAACTTTGAAGAAAATAAAATAAAAATTCTTGCTTTGGTGTTCTTTTCCATTAAGAAAATTTTGTTTCTATTGTTCTTTGGATGGTATTGCCTTTAGTTGTACCTCCATAACCTTGTGCTTTGTGTGAAACAAAAAATTGCACCAGGGTCTTGCCACCACTGGCGCCGGAAACATCCACAAAATCCACCTTTTATTAAGCCTTGATGGTTTATTTTGCCTTGTTATGAACTCCCGTTTTAACACAATTGTAGGGATGTCGGTGCATGTCCAAAAAGGGTTAGATGGAATCGTGTTCATTTTCAAACAAGTGAGTCCCTAACATAACAACATGAAAGAGAGACACTATCTCATAAGACAATTGCATGACCTCAAACAAATCCATGAGATGTTGTGAATGGCCTCACCAACATTCCTCGCTAATAAGCATAGGCCTTTGCACAATGCACAAGCCTCGTAGAGGAGACAACATAGTTTCAAAAGTCTTATTTGATTTGAACCTAAGCTCTACATAGGCCATTGAGGGACCAAAATGACCCCTGTCTAAGGGGGCAAGCCTTGAGCCATTGATTGCGCTGTCCATATTCTCAATGACCTCAAAGTCTTCGACGAGTCTCCTTCACCACCGCCTGCAGATAGGAAGCTTCATCATTTTTGAGTCTCTCATGTTTTTCCTCGACTCATGCCCTCCAACGCATCCTCGTCATCTAGCTTATCTTCTTCATTAAGAGAAAAATATCAACAAAACAATCACCGTTGTCCTTGGAGTTCTAGATGTCTTGGTCCTTGAGTCAGTGTTTGTATGCAATGAGATCTCCAAATTCAGCTACTCCCCCATCTCACTGGCTAACATTCCCACTACAAATCATAACCAAGAACCTGACCATAGGAAAGCATGAGACTGAACAAACCATATCCTGATTCAATACTTGCTTCTCTCTTCGGATTGAATAGTTGTTGTTCCCTCCTTTTCAAAATACTACTCCATTGTGCTTCCTTCTATATATTCACTCAAGTACACTACATCGTGTATTTCCATCTCTCACTTGGCTTTCATAGCCTCCTTTGCACATGTCACAATTGCTTCTTTTACGACTATCAGCGTTTCCATTGCACCCTTTTGGTGCGATTGTTAGTTAATTCATTATGACTAAGTTTCCTTTTATTCCTTAGCAAATAGCCGGGAAACAAAATTGAGCTAAGGGTCTTCGACTTGTTATGTTCGAGAAAGGGATATTCCAGAAAGATATGTAAAACTTGACTTTCTTGAATGCAACAAGATGACCACAAAGTTCAAAATTCCACCAACCATAAGTATGAGTTGTTCCCTTGTTAGAATTGAATCAACTATAACATGAACAAATATATGGCGTTTCCTTGTCCATTGTAGGGTGGTTGACACAACAAAAAAATCTATGAAGACAACCTTATTTTCGCTTATAACCATCTTTACTTGAAAAAACTCAATCCATGCCTTAACAAGAATCTCGAATGCCTATAAACTCAATCCATGCCCTAAGCACGAACCTCAAACTTCTATCTCTTTATTGACCGGAACCCTAGCATTTTGATCTCTTTCTATTGCCCTCAGAACTCTCATGACTTAGAAAAGAATGCATGTACCCTTCCTTTTGCATCACAAAACTTGTGCCTTTCGCAGATCGAAATGTGCTAAATATCACCTTTGACTATTTTTGCCCTTTTTTAGCGATTAGCGAACCTGTCTAAAACACTTTTGCGACTATATTACAACAGTTAGAAACTCATATATTGTGCCCTTCAAAACTCCCGAATCGCGATTTGCACTAAAATGCCCTTTGGAATTTGCCTCTATAATTTGCGATTCATAGATTCGTGATTGTATCTTAGTAAGCGACCTTGAGTTTTTGCTTTCGTGACTTTATTCGTGGCCTAGATGCTTCAAAATTACTCGAATGTTCTTCCTTCATGACTGAAACTTGAAGCTTTTGTCACGTGCCCTTGCTCAAACTGGATATCCTTCAAACTCTTTCTCCTCGTTTTGCAGATCCCTTTGAGTACTAAGGGCTCTGCTACCAATATTAGAATGTGGAGAGAAATAATGAAGAAGAATAAGATTGCACATGTTATTCATTGTGTGTCCTTCTTCATTTTATGTCACGAGATTGTTACAAAATACTTAAAGTGGTTACAATTGTTTTTAGTTAATAAATTAATACTTAACTAATATTAACTTAATGCTAAATTATAAGCCTTATATTTTGACACCCCTTCTTAAGGCTTACACTAATGAAAAAAATACAAACATACCGACAAAATATTAAAGTAATATAACCAAATAGGACCACACATTCTTTAGAAGCTTTTCCCTTTGAAAACAATTCTTTGACTAGGTAGAGCTCCATCAAGCTTGATAACCTTCATAAAGGTGTAGTTCTTGAGCCAAATTCTTGAGTTCTCGAATTCTATCTTCCCAAACTCTTCGAATTGCGAATCACTCAAATTATTGGACAACTATCCATAATGAGCTACAATAGAGAATAAGGATAATTATTAGACCCATTCGAGCTTGCATGTAAAAGTTACTAAAAATTATTAGAATATAAGGCTTATTTTTAAATATTAAGCTAATATTAGTTAAGTATTAACTAATAAACGGTCAGAACCACTTTAACCACTTTGTAACCATCTCTCACATAATAAAATGACGGACATACAACGAACAATGTCTCGCATTCCGGTTTTTCTTCAATCCTTCTTTGTGCACATTTTCTAACATTGGGATCAAAGCCCTGGTGCTCGAAGGGATATGAAAACGAGGAAAAATAGTTTGAGCAAGGACACACATGAGAGTCTTATGCCATTGAAGTCTCGGTCGAGCTTTGCAGGTTTAAAAGGCCATTGAAGTTGCAGATTAGGGCATGTGAAAAATATTGACAAAAGCCAACAAACTCAGTCGTGAAGGAACACACACTCCATTTCTGCCATTAATACCACAATCGCGAATTTTAGAGGTCAATTATGAAGGGCACAACATATAGCTACAATCATCATCACAAATATTATAATACAACATTGCGAACAACCATTTGGGAAAGGGCATAAACTTGTTTGCAAATAAATACAGTTGTATAAGAGCATGAATTCGGTCATGAGGGCCTGGAAAAAATCGTGAGTGTAATGTCCCCTTTTTCGAATTAATTCATTTTTGAGACTTCTTGCCCATGCCACTTTTCGTGGGTAAGAAGGAGGTGAACAAGGGAAGTGTTTGTCATGTTTTTCAGTCTTTTTCATAAGCATTTGCATTTTCTTTCATGATTTCTCACTTAAGCTAGGTTGGCTGGGTTGGAGGAGTAAAAAGCCAAAGACAAAAAGAAAAGTAACATCATTATGAAGTCGGTCATGGGGGAAACTCCCTCATTGGGTTTGGCGCCACCAAAGGGATATAAAAGGAGGTCGCTTGGCCTCATTTGGGCATCATCTTTGGCATATAATTTATACTTTACTTGGTTTTGGGTTGTTTGCTCAATTTCCTTCCACTAAAGGGTGAAAATCCTTTGGTGTGGCTTCACAAGGAAGATGAAACCCTTCCTTGATAATTGGAGAATGAAAACTCTTCAATTAATTGTTCCAAGTGCTTCAAAGAGGTGGATAAGGCCTATTTTCAGTGAGGGTTTGGTTCTAAGGTGAAATTCAGCCCCTCTCCTAGGGGAGCGACCCACCTTGGGGAAGAGATTGGTGGTTTTCCATATTTTTGGTAGCTGGAATCTACTTTGTACTTCATTTTTAGGGCTTGGAATCATTCATTTCCAGCCATTTTGTAAGGGCATACTCTGCTGTCATTTATTTAATTTCCAATTGTGTTTAGAGGCTGATTTCTTGGTTGATAATTTTCTAAAATATTCCTAAAGTGCCTCTACATACTTCAGATGTTGTGAATGGTGATATTTTGATGAATTATTGCTTTTTTTTTGCTGTTCTAAAAATCAGACTACTGTTCACTGTTCTATTTTTCAGTTGGCTGATATAAAAATCAGAATATTCTGTTTGGGTTTGTGCTATTTTCTTGTTTTTTAGTTCAGCCCTAGAAAGGGACATTATAGTGGTATCAGAGCTTCAATCTTCCCAACTTGGAGGGTTTCATTTAGGAGTAGATAAATGGTGAACATACATTTTGATGATGCTAGGGTTGAGAGGTTTGCCCTAGGGCAAGAAAGATTGGCGAATAAGATGGCACAGTTGATCCATGCCATGCAAAACCTAAATGGTGAAGGAATCTCTTCAAAGGCAAGCAATAATATTCAGCCACCAAGAATTGCGAGTGATTCTTCATCTAGGTCATTCCGGCCTACCTTCCTCCCAAGAAAAGAAGTCATTCTGGTGGTTGAAACACAACATTCAGTGGGTCATAACATTGCGGCCAGCTATGAGGAGTATAGGGCCCTTCCAGCTGAGATTCGTGATGCCCTATCCCTTGTAGAATTCATAGGAGTGAACAAAGGAAGAGCAAGGCAAGGACCTAGGTCTCAGGCACCACAAAAGGATCTTCAACATGCATGGAGAAAGGAAGAGGAGAAGAACTTCCAAGTTGCAATGGCAGAGCAAGAAGAAAAATCAGGGCTGCAAGTAATGGAGAGAGAACAGCCCATGGAGGAATCTACCATGCCAAAGGAAAATGGGAAAGATGTTCTAGCCAAAGAGGAAAAAGATTCTCCCTTGGTGATAAGGCAAGAAGAAGAAATCATAAAACAAGAACAAAAGAAGACCAATATGCAGTGTGAAGGTAAAGATTCTTTGACAATAAATGATGTTTTATTGATTTCCAATGATTGCATGTGGTGGCAAGATGGTGAAGGAAAATCAGATCTACAAGAGGTTCTTGAGGCTGAGATTTGGGATGACCCTGTTGAGAGGCATGCCCTTCAAAAAGAGGCCCCTGCTCTGGAATTTACATATCAGCAACAAATGGTAAGCAAACTAATTTATTGCATCACCCTCACACTATGTATTTGCAAGGTTTTGATCATCATGAGAATTATTCTAACAAAGATGTGAGGATGAAGGGTACTAAAGGGAAAAATGATATTTTCCAAGAGGCCCCTAACCATCTTCCGAGCATTCCGAAGATTGAACCAAGGAAGGAAGAATTCGATTTGCATAGTTATGATAATGATCAACTTGCTGGAATTTTCAAAACAGCAGCTCATAAGAGACAAGTTGAGGGTGTTCATGACTTTGGCAAGGATCACGAAGAGGCTCCATGCACGTGCCAACAAAATATGGATGAAGTCAAGGTGGGAAGAGCTTCACTAGTTGAATATGAAGAGATCTCAACCATGCTTCATTTGGAAAAAGAAGATGAACAAGTGGAGGACAACCCAAGGTATAATATTGAAAATTACATTTCAGTTTTTGGTCTCTTCCTATGTCGCTGCCATACTTGTGTCACCATGGGCAGCTTGTTGAAAAGAATGAGCCTATGTCAAGTTTGATGCTTCATAGTATAATGGGTGGTCATCATGGACAACATAGTGGACACAAAGTGATAAAGTGAAGAACACTCTAAGGGGTGATTTCTATGTGAATTATAATGAAGATATGGATTTGGTACTTGGAGTGCCATGGCTACACTCTTTGGGTAAATTTACCCAAGACTACCAAATCATGGAGTTGAGGCTCAAGCTTGATGGCCAAGAGGTTGTGCTTCCAAGCATGACACATGGGATTCCTCAAGTTGCTACAGCCAAGAGAAGGGGAAGAACTTCTGGAAGAAGGCAAGACATATGGGCAACACATAATGAGGTAAAACCTACAATTTTATTTTCAAAACAACAGTCATGTATAAGGATTTTGAATTCCTAATTGATAAGCAAGCTCTTGGAGGGAGTGCTCCAACTCCCCCAATAAGAGTAGAAGTTAAGATCACTAATTTTGTGTTTGAAATCGAGTGGGATGGTTGTTATCTTGTTATTCGAGCATTATAACTCAGCTGGGATTTGGAGGTATGATTGGAAGTAGGAGTCTTGATTTGTGGGACTTCAAACATGTTTTCATGTGTTTTTGTACTGCTGTTATAGACATTCCCAGCTTGTCCAATATTTTTTTGGTACCATACAAAAGAGGACAGTCATGAGAAGGGATAGTTTCCAATCTTTCAGAGCATTTTCAGTCAATAATGACTCATTCCCAAGCCCCACTACATTCTTTTTGAGGAGATTCATGAAGGGATTTCAGTTTGACAGTTGCTGTACTTTTTTCATTCGCTGTCCACAACAATTTCAGCTCCCTATCCATTTTGTTGACAACCAAAGATGAGCATCCAACCATGAGGATGAAGGGTTTCCAATCTACTATCATCATTGATGTGTTTTCAACTGTCATAAGAAGGATCTCAACCACTATCCTTTTGATTTTGGGGGACAAAACACATGGTTACAATTGTGTTTGGGACAGCCTGGGTGAACTTTTGAATATCCATCACTTGAGTGGAGAAAATGAGATGATTGCAAGCCATGAAAGGGAGCTAGCTTCCATACCTACGGGGCATGAAGAAATGATATTGAGAGCTCTTGTTTCTTTTAATGTGTTTGTTCTTTGTGTAGGCACAAGAATAAAGAAGAAAGAACAACTGAATTTGTTATCCATCGAGCATGTGATGAAGAATATGGGACTGCAGCTGAAGATGAAGATGCCATAATGGAGGATGGAAAGTTTGTGAATGCAAAAGGTCTCAATTTGCATAGAAATAGAGTCCCTCCAATACTTGGATTCATGAGTGAAACTCAAAGGCTTCGAGGAAGGTATAACCCAACCTAGGACAATGGGAACAAGGCAACCTAGACCATCTTTTGGGCAGCCACGAAGGCCACTACAACAAGGTAACTCTAGGTGTTTGTATCCGTTTTGCATGTTGCTCAAGTTTGCCCTTCCAAGTTTTTCGGTAAGTGAAGAATGTAATCAAGAGTTGAGGAATGAGGTGTTATTTACCCCTAGTGAGAAGGGATGTTATTATGGCATCCATGAGTCAAACCACCATTGGTGTCCCCCAGATTTCATCCTGAAATTTGTGACTACCCTATCCGAATTTTTTTGTACTTTTAAAATAATGGGTCGTTTTGTGTTTTTATTGTCTGAAAGCTCTTGTATTGCGTCAAAATATTCCCAAAGAGCCATATTAGCCATTTTCGCCAAATACCCAGATGCTCAAAATTGTTATATTCTGTCGTCGGGATTTGTCTGCGGGAAATTTGTATTTAATTATTTTGAGCCCGTTTGAGGCAATTTGCGCTCCGTTTTAACCCTGTTGTGATCGAACATATCATTATTCCTATATACCATAAGGGTTTTAACTAAAAATAAGTTTTGGGCTTTATTTGTGACTTTTGGCAATTTTTTATGTTTTTTATTTTCCCGTTTCGTTTTCTGTGAAATTTCTCTAGATCAATTCTTTTGCCGGGTTACCCGATTCTTGGCCAGAGTATTCGGAAATCACATACGCACGTTGTGCCGAAGGAAGTCGCCATGGAGGTCCGGTTCACTGGGAAAAGGTGAAGTTGTGCGCTAAAAAGCACGCGGGTTGGGCGCATTTTTGGAAAACAAAGGATTTAAGCTGCAGTGGAAAAAATAGAAGCAGCAGGCAGGTGAGAATTTTATACCTGCCTAACTGGGTACTTTTTCCCATGATAGAAAATTCACTTATCTTTGCGTAGTGGGAAAGTTAGAGGCAAGCAGGCGGCGGGAATATTATCTCGCCTGTAGGGTAAAAATTCTCATGGTGAAATAAAAGAAAAGTGACTTAAGTGAAATCATGAGATTTTATTGCTGGCATGCAGGGTAAATAATCCCATTGTCAAAGTCAAATCACTTAAGTGGATCATGGGATTTCCGGGGCTGCCTTGCAGGGTAAAAATTCCCATTGCCATGTGTTTTTAAAAATAGAATTCTATTATTCCAAAAAGTGCGACCCACCTTGGGTGAATAATAATGCATTAAATAAATATTTGTTAATATTTATTCACCCAATTTTGGCACCCAGGCTTGTGGAAAAGTCAACAAAGGGAAGTGGACAAAAGAAATTTAAAAATAGAATTCCAAAATTAAATAAATTTAATTTATTTAATGCAGCCCCTTTTGAGAAGGAAATAATACTTTTTAAAGTATTAATTGATTAAATTAAATTCTATTTTCAGTGGCTATGGTCAAAGCACACTGTGAAGCTTAAGTGAAGTGAAGAGTGGATGATTAAATTGATTAAATTTAATTTAATGGATGGCTGTCCTTAATCATGCAATTTTAGCACATCAGTTAAAGAGAAAAACATGATTTTTAATTAATTAATTGCCAGGAATAGGAAGGGCAATTATTAATTATAGAATTATGAGGGTTATATAAGCATGGGCTGCCATAAGGGTGAATTAATTAATTCACAGGTGAAGAAGTGCAGCCCAGAGGAAAAGTGCGCCCCATTTGGAGAAGGATTTTGCTCAAAGGAAGGTGGATTTGATGTTAAAAGTTTCTAGTTTTGGCGCATGCTTTGAAGAAGGTTGATTTGTGTCTGCATAATTGTTTGTAGAAGTGATACAGGTGCTCAGGTGAAGTTGGAAAAATTCATGCTCACTTTGCAGGCAAATAAAACATCAATTTTTGGGGCAGCAGACTTGAATAGTGCAGATTTTTATTATTAAAATTCACTGTTCATGTTCCGGTTGCCATCTTTGTCTGAATTACTTGCAGGAATTCATCACAGGTGCTTTTATAAAGAAAATGAGCTTTAATCAATGTCCAATACATTGAATATATCCTCCGAATCTGAAGAATTATCCAGATCTGCACCAGTTTTGAAGAATTCCAGTCAAATAAGAAGAAAAAGAATTGTTCAGACAAAGATAGACAAAGCTATGGCGAAGAAAGATGAAAAAGAAAACACAACGGAGTCATGCATCACTTCTAAATTTGTAGATATTGGAGACACGGATCTAGGCTCGAACCTCTTGTTGAATTGATAGATAGATCCAAAGCAAGAAAGACTTCACTCATGCGTGCAGATTAAAAGGAGTGGAATTATTCGAGTTGCAGCTTTTCCATCCACAACCCAGTTGCCAAAGTTTGTTATGCAGTGTAGATCCAGTATGTAGATGCAGATGCAAATCTAGCTTCATCACTTCCGGATCTAGTCGTTTCCAATTCCAGCTTTGTTTCATTTTTCGATCCAACTACTCCCGAGATCCAGTTTGGTGAGAATCAAAGGCAAAAGAATCAGCTACATGCACACATGAAAAGGACAAAACTACAACTTTCCTCTTCCTTCTTCTTTCCTCCGACAAAGTAATTGAGCGATCAATTAAATTATAAAACTTAAGTGATTGGCTTAAAAGCCATTACTTGAAGAAGTCAACTACTTGGAGATACGTGCGGGACGTGCAAAATAGAAGGTTCTATTTTTTCAACGAAATCATACATGTCATGCAAAGAGGAATTCAGGATGGAGATTGCGTTGTTTCTTTCCTCCCACTTCCACATGTGCCGCTCAACTAAAGCTTCCAACTTGTAATTGCCCTCTACATTCTATAAGTAGAGGAAGAACCTTCGGGTTAATGATCAGAATTTGTAAGCAGCAATCTTGTGTTCTAGACTTTGTGTTGAACCCCTGAGAGCCACTTGGAGCAAAGGAATACAAAGGAGTAGGTTTCCGGAGAACTTTGTGTCACGGTGTACTGTGTTTCTTACTTTTAATCTTAGATCTCTTAATAAACTTTGTGTTATTTTAGATCTGGATCTAGAGCTGCCTTTGTTTTAGAATTCTGTGTTTATATCTATTGGATTCTTCTATGTGCATGCAATCAGCTCTGCCATCTATTGATTGGGATGCACATCTTCCCGTATTTCTTCTATATGTTTATGTAATTGCCTTCTTCTATAATTTTTTCCTTCTTTAAACAAGCTGCTTACTTGCTGCAGAACTGTTCAGTTATGGTTCATGAACTGAGTAGTTAAAGTAAAACCCCATTTAGATATTAGCATACTTAAATTGACAAATCTGACACGGGAGCCTCACCGGTTAAATGAGGGAGATTTATCTCATGACTGCCTAGGTTTTGTGCTATGTAGAAAATCTAGCCAACAACCATCATTGATCTTGCTGTCATCATTTGTAGAAGAACCCCCACCTAATTTGATTGCATTTGTATTTGGGAATATGGAGTGTTCTTCCACCTTAGTTGACAAGGATGGAACAAAGAATGAGGTTGCCACATTGGGACATGGATTAACTTGTCAAGCTGCTGGTTATTCACCAATTTTTTGCTTTATGACTGAGGTTACAACAGTCTGGAAGGTTTTTTATACAGTTGAGTGTGCAAAGGAAGAAGTTATTACTGCTGTTTTTGAAATGGAGGATGACGAGGACACCAATGAAGATAGAGGCAACAAAAGTATGAGTTTCTTATGGTTGAAGCTCCTTCATTTGATAGGTTCGGGATCCAAATTATTGGAGCATCGAAGTTTGCAATTGCTTGAGGGCAAACAATTTCGGGAAGGGAGGACTGGAATGCCCCATTTTTTGAATTAATTCATTTTGAGACTTCTTGCCCCTTCCACTTTCTGTGGGCAAGAAGGAGGTGAACAAGGGAAGTGTTTGTCATGTTTTTAGTCTTTTTCATAAGCATTTGCATTTTCTTTCATGGTTTCTCACTTAAGCTAGGTCGGCTGGGTTGAAGGAGTAAAAAGCCAAAGACAAAAAAGAAAAGTAACATCATTATGAAGTTGGTCATGGGGGAAACTTCCTCATTGGGTTTGGTGCCACCAAATGGATATAAAAAGAGGTCGCTTGGCCTCATTTGGGCATCATCTTTAGCATATAATTTATGCTTGATTTTGGGCGGTGTGCTCAATTTTCTTCCTCTAAAGGGCGAAAATCCTTTGGTGTGGCTTCACAAGGAAGGCAAAACATTTCCTTGATAATTAGAGAACGAAAGCTCTTCAATTAATTGTTCCAAGTGCTTCAAATAGGTGGATAAGGCCTATTTTCAGCGAGGGTTTGGTTCTAAGGTGAAATTCAGCCCCTCTCCAAGGGGAGTGGCCCACTTTGGGGAAGAGATTGGTGGTTTCTATCTCACGGCATTGTTCAACTCAACCATCATTGCATTCTCTATATTTTTGGCAGCTGGAATTCCGAATCTACTTTGTACTTCATTTTTTAGGCTTGGAATCATTCATTTCCAGCCATTTTGTAAGCATGCTTTGCTGTCATTTATTTAATTTCCAACTGTGTTTAGAGGTTGATTTCTTGGTTGATAATTTTCTAAAATCTTCCTAAAGTGCCTCTACATACTTCAGATGTTGTGAATGGTGATATTTTGATGAGTTATTGCTTTTTCCTTGCTGCTGTTCTAAAAATCAGACTGCTGTTCTATTTTCAGTTGGCTGATACAAATATCAGAATATTTTTAGTTTGGATTTGTGTTATTACATTGCTTTTTAGTTCAACCCTAAAAAGGGACATTATAGTGAGGGATGGAAGAGCCAAGCAAAGAGGTTGAGAAGCTAGGAATGAGGTCAAAATTCAGCAAAACCCTACTTGGGAATCTTCGACCTAGGGCATAGTTTGGGTATTCATACTTGTATGTATTCACTTATTTTTCCGTCTAAATAAAATTTTCAGAATGGAAATCCCAGTGGAGATATATTTTGGCTTCAACTTTCACGCTTGGAAAGTTAAAATACAAATGCAATTAATGAACAAAAATTTGTGGGGTATTGTTAATGGAAAAGAAACACAACCCATTGATGTTGCCAAATTGTTAGAGTGGGAAAGCCACAATGATAAAGCTAAAGCTATAATCGGGCTTGCTCTTTCTGATTCTGAACTCCATATAGATTTAGAGAAATCGTCCAAAGATATCTAGGATAACTTGAATAGGTTGTTTGGGGCAAAAGCAATGAACACTAAATTTTCTTTAAAGCTTCAACTCTTTTGATTCAAGATGGCTGATGATGTTATTATGTCCAGTCATATAAATAATTTGAGATCTCTTCTTAGACAGTTAGCAGAGGTTAAAGCTCTAGTAGATGATGAAGATTCTAAAGCCATTATGTTAAACAATTTGCCTTCTTTGTAGAACTATGCCATCTTTAGTCTCAGTTAGATGCCTTAACAAAGCCTAAAAGATATGATTTCAGCTCTCTTAGCTGAAGAAAAGAGAACAACCATGGAGAATACGAGAAGGTGATTCTTCACATGAACATGTATTATACTCCCTGCACGAGGAATAATCACAAAAATCAGATAAAGACACCAGGGAAGTTGAGTGTTATTATTGCAAGAAAAGAGGTCATACAACTTGGAATTGTCGCATTTGAGTTAATGATGTTCTCAAAGGCAAACTCAAAGATAACCCGAAAGAAGCAAATGTGGCCTTTGTTGACAATCCACCAGATACTAAATTTATTGAAGATTTTATTGATGAAGAAGAAGATTTATACATACTCTGAGAATTCATTGTTTTGATGATAGGAAAAAATCTAGTGTAGGTAAAACTCGTCATGGATGGTTGCTTAGATAAATCGGGAGTTTGTGGATCTTGGGAGTTTACCCCTACGAGGGTCACGAGACAACTTGAAGTAGCTCAATATGGAGGGTTGTCCAACAATTTGGGAGATTCTCAGAATTCGGGAGTTCAAAGAAGTGGAATCCGGGAATTGGGAATTCAGCTCAAGAACTACACCTTTGGAAGGGTTAGGGAGGGAGCTTGATGAAGTTCAACCTGGTCCAAGAGCTATTGTTTAAAACAAAAGCTTATGAAGATTGTAATTTTATGGTTTTTTTAGTGGTGTAAGCCTTAAGAGATGGTATTAGACAATGTTGTCTTGGATATGTCACCCCTATTGCTATAGCGGGCGTATCGTGTGCTGAATCGATACGGCTTAGGCACATTTTGGATACAATTCAGATACCATACCCAGTCATATCCAGATACAAACCTGCAATTGTGCCATATCAGATACAACCGGATACAGTAAGTAGGGCATCTATAGCCATATCTGATTTAAAAGTTAAAAACAAACAAAAATCCCTTCAAAAGGTTAAAATGATGCTAAAACTGTAAATGATCTTTTATTATGCATTTTAGCAGCAACAATTGAGGACATGGAGATGAAATTGTTGATTCATCTTTTACTTCAAGCTTTCACATTGACTCGATAACAAGCAATTCTTTTGATCTATTTCTTTTGGCCTACTCTACTTCTTTTCTTTCATTTTGTCTATTTTCTGCTGGCCTACATAACCTGCAATTTTTTAATCCATCAAATACCAAACTTCCCACCCCCTGTGGGTTGGGAGTGTATAATTTGCATCTAATTTTAATCTAATGTATAAGTTCGTTTATAATTTATAATTGATAATTATAATTAATTTATTCTTAATTTACTACGTTGCAGGATATGGATACGAGTATCCGTTTGATACGGATATGATACGCGGATACGTCAATTTTAAAAACCCTGGATACGACGATACATACATATGGATATATATACATATATATATATACATATATATATATATATGTATATATATACATCTACTCATTTTACTCATTTTTTAGTCCATAAAAAACTGAAATAGTAATACAAAACTTGAATCAATGTTCAAAACATTCAATATACTTAAGACTTTGCATTTTTATTGATCATGTGGCTGCCATACATATGATATACGAATATCATGTTAACATGAATACGAACAAAACTTGAAATTTGAAAAATATACTAGTAACTAGATCCATGTTCAAATTTTCAAAACAAACAATATACTTAAGATTTTACATTTCATTGTTCATGTGGCTGCCATACATATGATATAGGAATACAAACAAATCTAGAATATATCATCTAGATTTTCCTCAAAATCAAGTTCATGTGTGCCACTTGCGCTAGCTCCACTCTCATTAACTCCACTCTCTGCTCCTTGCGAACTCCCTTGAGCGTCATCTTCGCCATCAAATAATGAAAGTTGGGCAAGCGTGGCTACGAAGGCATCCAAGTCTGTGGTCTCTGGAATAAGATCCCAAAGTTTGTGAGGCCCTTTAGCATACTCCTCAGACTTGTGTGACAAGAGGCGCAAATTGGAGTGCACATATACCAAATCCTCAGCTTTTTGTGGGGGAGAGGGTGTATTATTTTATTCATTTAGTGTTTAGGGTTCGGTTTTAGGGAGTAGAAAAGTCAAACATTAAAAAAAAATGAAATAGAACTAAAAAAACCGTATATAATGTTGGATACTGCACATACGAGTAGCGGGTGCGTCAGGATATGTCACGGATACGCTTCAGTTTATGCGTATCCGTGACGTACTCCTGACGCACCCGCACGTATCGTGCACGTATCCGCCACGTATCCGCCAAGTATCCGTATCGGATACGTATCCAAGGGGATTCGGGGTTTTGGAGTATCCGTGCAACGTAGTTAATTTATAATCTAGATTATTATATTATTTTAAAATTTATATATTAAGGCATATCCAACTGTATACATATCGGGGGTGTTTAAAACTAGTTGTATTTGTATCTCGATACCACATCTGTATCTGTATCTATGCAACTCTGGTATTAGAATATAAGGCTTATATTTTAATATTAAGTTAATATTAGTTAAGTATTAACTAATAAATGATTGTAACCACTTCAACCATTTTGTAACCATCTCTCACATAATAAAATGACGAATACACAATGAACAATGTGTGCATTCTGGTTTCTCTTCATTCCTTCTTTGTGCACATTTTCTATCAAAAATAATCGATGCTAAAAATATCAAGTTTGGTTATCTCTAGTGAGCTTTAGCTAGCTTTTCGCTTTAATTAGCTTTAGGATGTTTTTTGCTTTAATTAGATTTAGAGTTGGCTTATTTAAGGACTCATACGTAATGTTTATGAATCAATGAAGTGGGGATTTGCCTCTTTCTTGTCCAATTTTATCTGTATAGTTTATTCTTCATTGCTTTGCTGAAATTCTGGATTTATCACTTGAACAGAAATCCCCTTTGTAATTCCTGCCTCCAACAGTAATGCATATTGTTTGCTACTTCAAATTGAATGAATGGACACTGTAGACAATATGTATTTATATATGTTATTGGGAAAATTGTTCCTCCAGGTTGGCTAGCTTTAATCTAATCCTTGTTTAATCCCATGTCTGCCAGTTAGTGTTGGAAATAAATGAGATCTGAAATGGTTAAATAATTTAAGTAAAAACTTAAAATTATTGTGCAAATCAAAAGATATCTGATGATTCATCAAGTAATAGTACTCAATGAATATTTCTTCTGTCATGGACCTTGAATACACAATCCACTGCCTCATGTTATAGTTTGGTGTTTTGGAACTGTGACATAGATGTACCTCATTCTATACTGGTTGAAATGTCCTCAGGTGTGCCAACTTAACCTTTAACTGATACTGTATAAAAACTTCAACAAGACAGAACACTTTGAAATTGAATTGATGATTGTTTTGACTTATTCTCCAACAACTCAGGAGGGGACATATGCATATAATATTTGACTGTTTTTGATTTGTTTGTGTAATTTTCCATAACTTAGTTGATATTAGGTTATGATTTATGGAATGATTTATCATGGAATCCTAAAAAAATAAGCATTAATACTTTAATTGATGTAGAAACAACTCTTGCTCCAGTGCCTATGCATTGAAGTAGTAAGTTCACTGATTAGATACAGCAAGCTGGGTGTTTCAAATCTTAGAAAACAATGGATATTGTATTTCACCAATTGATTAATTGGCCACCAAGAACTCTGGAATTGGGTCAATGGCTTTGAGGAGCCGCATATGGTTGACTGACAGGTGACCCCCTATGGTTGGGTATTTCAGAGATGGGTTGTAGCTCATGATATAAGTGGTGCATTATCTCTCCAGTTTCATGTTCTATTGGTCACTTGTAACAGATAAATCGATTGCCACCTTTTGAGTTAACTCCTGTAATTCTGAAGTAGTTACAGATGCAGTAGTTTTCTAAGGCCTCTGTTCTATGCCCTATGCAGGCTAGTGCTAAAACATGCCCTATTCATACCTGCTTGCCTTGTAGCATAACACACGATATTATGTGCAGGATGCCAGGACTATAACATTTATGTGTTGTATCCTGTTTTGTCTAAGCTTGACAACAGTTGATCTAAATTTAAGGTTAGATGATGGATGGGCAATATAATAATATTTATGTGCCTAAGAAGATTGTATGTTTCTGAATGCTGGAAAATTAGGTCTCCTGACAAATGGGAGTAGTTATTCCTTTTCTTATTGATTGAGTGCCTTATGAGTATCCTCCTGAAAAGCAAGGCATTTCTGGTTGTTTTGCTTTTCAGTAATGCTTTCAAGTTGGCATTCAGTATTCAAATCCAATAACGTCTTTCTTTGAATTTCATAGTATTTTTGCTAATCTTTATCTAATACTGAAGCGTAGATGACAGTATTTTACCGCATGACAGGTTTCTATTATGTGCTGCTACTTAGATGAAAAATTGATGTTTACTGGACATTTTGAATATGTATCTACTAATGAAGAAACTTTCCAGAACAGAAAATAAAAAAATTCATCAGTTCATTGCCTTTGCAGGGTAAGGAAGGAAAATTTGGAACGTGCCATTGAACATGAGTTATGTGGCAATCATGCTGCAGCTTATGACTGTTATCAAAAGGCTGTAGACATATCACCCTTAATAGCTTTTCAACTCATCCAGGTAGGTAAATCGTGCTTGTAGGTGATTAATTCTCTCTCTTGCAATAGTTTGATGTACTTTGCATCGTGTGGGATTTTATTTATTCCATAATGGAGCTGGAAATCAATAAGCTACTGCCTTAAGTGTATGTGGGATGCCTTGGTGATGTCTGTGCCGCTGTTAGAAATTTAACTGATTATATAATATATTAATGTTACCTATGTTTTCAGCATTAATGTTTTTTTGTCAGAAGGTTTTACGCCAGGAGAATGTTGATTATATTGTTGCGCCTTACGAGGCAGATGCTCAAATGACTTATTTATCCATCAAAAAGCGTGTAGAAGCAGTGATTACAGAAGATTCTGACCTAATTCCGTTTGGCTGTCTAAGGGTAAGATTATATTTTTTTGTTCTTTCATTGAGAGCTAGTGTGTACTTCATTTATTGCATGCAACATTTGTAATCTTTTGTTTTTTCATCTGGGGCAGCTAGTGTGTGTACTCCATTCGATGCATGCAACACGTGTAATATATATATATATATATATATATATAGACCATTCTTCGAGCAAAAATATTATGGCCATCCATTTTGTTCTCTTATGCTTGAAAATGTGGATACTTGTAAGCAGATTATTTTCAAAATGGACAAATATGGCAATGGCGTTGAATTTCAACATGCAGAACTTGCAAGAAATAAGGACTTGAATTTCACTAGCTTTACAAAGGAGATGGTACTTGAGATGTGCATCTTGAGCGGTTGCGATTATCTTCAGTCTTTGCAGGGAATGGGACTTAAGAGGGCCCATGGTCTAATAAGAAAATTCAAAAGCTATGAGAAGGTATTCTTCAATTGCTTGCATATCCTTTATGTTTTTCACACCATAGAGCTATGATCCATGTATTCTGTTAAAGGGTTCCAAAGTTCCCAGAGTTGTCTACTACAAATACGGTCAGTGATTAAACTGCAGAGAAATTTACATTTAAATCATAGTTTTCCCATTACAGTTGAAGCATCATTGTCCTCTTGTTTGGCATTTTGTATGACCACTGCTGATGACAAGAGTCAGCTTTTATATGTTTTGCATACATCTTTGCTATGGGCAAGGGCCGATGTTCTCTTGAGCTTTGTCACAAGTTCAATATCCATGGATTTACAAATTTGGAGCAATACATATAGGTGAAATCGTTTTTTTAAGGGGACTCTCATACGTCAATCACGCATGCTGGCTGGACTGGGACCTAAAAATCTTGTTTACCTCTGGCGCATACCCTTTTTAGTGATAGATGTACGGCTGAGGCTACTTTGTGTAATGTACCTAGGCATATGATATTATGATATATGCAGCATTGTGGAGTTGCCAACTTGTGGCACATGTAACCTATGTGTAGACAAAATGGACCTATTGAGTACCTTTTATTTTGGGTCAAATAGGTGGAACAAATTATAACTGGTTATTTGTCAGCCTAATGTATATTAGATGGCTTAAGGGCTTGCCTTAACCCTTTGGTGATTAGGTAAGAGGCCATATATAGAGACATCTTCCATTGTAAATGATTATGAAAAGGTACTTTATTTGGTTTGGGCTCTCATAGCCAGGATTTGGAGTGATTCCTTCCTTGAGGAGTATTTTTTAGTGTAACCTACCTTAAGGGTACCAAGATTGTCTGTGTGCACATGTAAGGGTACACAAGATGTGGTTACATAACACCCAATGTGTATGAAATTAAGGGATACACACCCAATACGCTAGTTTTCCGTCATTGTCGATTTGGGTGTGGGTGTGTCTCCGGTGTTATTGAAATGTGGTTGGGTGTGTGCACCCAAACAACCTTGGTATTCCTCTATATTGGAGGGTACATTGGTACCCATCACATCTCTGGTGACGTATTATGTGATCGACAATATATTTTATATGTTTTCTACCATCAAATGTTTGAATCTTTACACTTTGACCTTTGAATTTTCATATCGGTGTTACTCACCAATAACACACATTTACCTCGAACTCCAACCAAAATTTTCTTTTAATATCGTAGATGGTTGTATACTATTACTTGTGTAATAGGTATATGTAATCGTTATGTGACCCATGGCATATGTGTTATGATCTTGCTTCTTATTTTGCTTTTGTATAGAAGTTTCCCAATGACATTGTCACAAAAATTCTCTAATGTCACTATCATAAAGTTGTATAATATACTATGTTACACCAAGTTTCCGGACAAGGACGAGGGACGGGGGGCGTGTTTCGGGACGGATTTTATTGGAGGCCTTTCTTTAGGGGATGACAGGGACGACTATGTTGGCTCGAAAATCTGTCGCTTGGGCAGATTTATGGATAGATGGGTCAACAGTGTGTAGGGCATAGCCCCTCTTTGAGTCAGCAAAGCGAAACTGGTTTATTGCTATTCTACCAGTAGGAATCTGTGCAAGTCTCACAATATTCTGCCTTCGGGGGTTTGGGATCTCATCCCAGTAGGGTGTTTCCGACTGCGGAAAGAAAGGAATGAAAGAGAGGATGAAGAAAGATCAGGTCCGAAGGAAGAAAAGAAATGAATTCCAAAGAAGAAAGGTCAGAGGGTTTATGTTTTGGGATTGGTAGTAAACAGAGCCAAACCTACTTGCATAAACGAACAAAGCAATACTGATGAATAAATGACAATAAAACAGAAGTAGATTCAACAGAATAAACACACAGATCTGACATAAGAAAGATCAAATGCAAATAACACACGTATTCAGCACAAAGTCTAAATATTTGTATTAATATTCCTTTCTGTTACAAAAAGCTCAAAGTCTTTTCTCCTCACTTCTATTTTTCATCTGAAAGATATCCACTGCCTCAAATACAACAAGTATTTGAGTATTTATAGAAGAAGGAGAAGAAGGAAGGCAAAAAGGAACCAACCACCTATTTACAAAATATCTACAAAAATATCTCAAAGTCATGTTGACTTTTGACAACTTGATGGATGACATCATCCCATGGTGCAACATGGATGATGTCATCATTTGTGTCAACATACTTTAGACATTTTACAAAAAGAAAGTCGGAAGAGAGAGAGAAGAAGAGAGAATTTATTCATCGTCGTCATCCCGCGGCTGAAAGGGGATATCCTGTTGTTGCTGCTCGGGTGACGAGATGTGGAATTGGGCACGGTATTCCATGAACTTGCTGATCATGGGCTCTAGCTGATCCTGGGAAGGATCCTTGTGTCGCTCACTGATCGCCTCGCAAGTCTCCCGCTCGTCTATGAGCTTCTCTGGGAGTTTGGAATATTCTTTCTCTGCTTCTATTAGGAACCCGATGAAGTCCCGACAGGCCAGCAGGTTATTGATGGACTCTGCGTCAAAAGTGACCTCTGGCCCCAGCCCTTGCGAAACGATCTCCTTGAAGATCTGGATGGTTTCATCAACTTTCCTTAAGGCGAAGGAAGGAGTAAGCAACCCTAGAGACATGTTGAGAACGATTTGCTCCATTTGGTGCATCGCGTCCAGGGCTTCTTCCTTTACCTTATCGATCTTTTCAAGGACAAATTCTAGTTGATCCATCCGGTAGTCCAGAGTGGAAAGGATTTTATTGAGGGCCCTGGGATGACCGAAAACGCCGAACTTGACCAGATCTTCGACTGAACAGTCGAACATTGTTTGAAAGGTCTCACGTTGCAGCCTAGCATGGTCCAGCTCTTCTGATATGGGTCCTGCTAATGCCTGGAGTTCTTTGTTCGCCTTGTTGATGTTCAGGTACAAATCGGTGAACTTGGCGATCACTTTTTCACTGTCCTTGAGGATTTGGCTCCTCCAAGCGGAAACTGCCATGCCCTGCTCGCCGATCTTTGCATATTCATCAATTTTATCCTGGCTCAGAGGCTCAGGAGTTTCGGCGGCAGTTGTGGGAGGTGCACTGCCCATCTTCTGTAAGGCTTGGAGCAGATGTTTATTTTGCTCTTTCAGCAGCCTTTTCTCTTCTTTTGCTTCTTGAAGCTTCTTGCAGAGGGCGTCGACTGCAGATAGGGCCTCTCCCTGAAGGCTTTCAGAAGACGTCCCCATTGTGACTTGAGTCACTGTATAATCTGTCGAGGACAGATCCTTTTTATCCTTCAGAGGATTGGGGTATGCGATCTCCATTACCCTCTCTCCCGAAGCACTCTGAGAGAAGCGTGTGATGGGCTTCTGCTTCTTTACCCCTTTTGACGGGATCACGGAGAAGTCCATCGGAGCGATGGGAACTTTCCTTTTCTGCTGACTCAGGTGTTGGGAGATCCAAGCTGGACTTATGGGAGAAGGGCCAGAAACAGAGAAGGGGACAGCTGCAGTAGTTGAAGGGAAAAAAGTGGAGACACTTGGAGGCGGCATCGAGAGGGAGGCCGAGGAAGTGCTCATGGGAGGAAGGGATACTGCAGGAGAGGAAGACATAGGAAGGGAAGGGAGCTCAGAAATGAGGGAAGAAATGGAGGGGGACAGGTCCGCGAGAGAAGAGAAGATGGACGAAGAAGCAGGAGGGACAGTAGAAGAAGGAGGAGAGGACACGACCAAAGGAATGGTCGCTGGGTCACCTGAGGAGGGGAAGGAGGGGAAGGAGAAGGAACAGAAGGGACCTTAGTTGTTACAGCAGTGGCGACATCCTGAGTGGATGGGCCTATTGGGACATCTTCCGTTGTTTCTTTCTCTGGGGAAGCCAGAGTTACAACTTGTTCAGGTGCAGCGGAAGGAGGACTTACAGGAGCTTCCACTTGGGTGGAGCTGGATTCACCCTCTTTGCCTTTTCCTTTGCCTTTTGGCTATTGTTTAGCACGAGGAGGTGCGTTACCCAACGGAGAGGTTGTGAAATCGACCCCGAGGTAGATGAGCCCGTTCATTCGGCACCAATGCTCTGTTCTGCGCAGAGTTTCCTTGACTCTTTCCTCAATTGTCTGAGGGGCTTTGGTTCTATCAATCAACGCAAAAGGCCAATCGTCCCCACCTGTGTCAAGATACACTTGATCCACTTCCTCCTCAGTAGTTTGATAGCCTTTGGGGACGATGGCCACCCCGTACTGGATGATTTCTGCTAAGGCCAGGCGAGAATGATCCTTCCTCCTGAGCTCAACCTCGTGATATAAGTCAATGTAGATATCTTCGATCTGAGGGATGTGGATCGGGTCGAGCTTGGCCCTAGGCAAACAATTTCTTGGATCGAAAGTGGGCCTTGCTGGGAAGTCATGTTTCAGATTCAGCAGCTCCAGCTCTGCAAACATGTCCTTTGCCTTGTGGTGAGAGGGACACGTATACCTACCCACTGTGAGGGGGAAAGGAGTTCCACCCTTCTTTCTCTTTAGGCACTTTTCATGGTAAGTAATAAGCTGCCTTGACAGCTCCAACAGGATCAACTTGGGCCCGGCATATCTTGGCAGTCTAGTCGGTTCCCCCAAGAAATTAACTGCCCTCAGATAGGTGAATGTAGGGAACTGAGTGAATAGGGCCCCCCACTTCTCAGTAACTGCAACTATGCTCTTGGTCGTGCGACCGTGAGTCATATTTGACCTCAACAGGCAGATGTTGAAGTAGAAGAATGCATCGTTGATCTTTGTGAATTGGGGGATGCTATTTTCCAGCTTCAGCTCTGGATAGTATTCATAAATTTTGACTTGGGGCCAAACCCCACACCGCATCGATTTGGATAGTCCCTTTTGAAGCTCGCAAAGCATAGACTACGTAGGAGTTCATATAGAACCTCCCCGTTGTGTTGAGTTGTTGTAGTTGCTCAGAGATTGTGCTGCTTATAATTTCTGCCCATTCAAAGCGTTGATCGGGCACATTTTTGTTCATTGTTTCCAAGTACCGCAACATCCACTTGTGAAAATAATGGGCGTCAGGAAGCCCAAAGACTCTGCTCAGGAACGTAATGGTGTCGCTGAGTTCCTCTGAAAAGTCACTGCGATGAATGACTTGTGGCCACCGAGTCACTACTTTTTTGTTCTTCAGATAAACTTCATTCATCAGCTGCATACACTGATCTTCATTGTCATCCCAGGCCTTAATGCAGTCTTCTCGGCTGACGGCCACAAAGTGCCGGTGATGAGGAATGCCGAGCATCATCTCAAAGTGGCGGGCAGTGAGGTTAATAATAACTTCGCCCTTCTCCCCATGGACACATCTTGTGTCTTTGTTGTAGCATCGGGCTACCACCATCATAAATTCATTGTTTACGGCACTAACTGGGATCCCACCAGCAAGGTGCAGGGCACTGCCTATCAGCTTGTCCATCCATGGACTTCTCGTGACCCTCTGGGTTCTGGCCCAGAAATCCTCCATGTCAATATGACCCAGTTCTGAGTCTCTGATATCTAGGTCACACTCTGCTTGGGACTCGGGCATTCTGACCCTCTGATACTTATACTTCATTTCTTCTTCTGTGAGCTTGGCCTTGCCTTTAGATTTGATAGGTTTCTTGCTTGATGTTGACATATGTTCTTCTGAACTTAGTTGCTGATCTGCAAGAATAAGAAGTGAAACCCAATTGAAGAAAGCCGTGTCAGCTGTTTGATTTTCCATTGAAATGCTGACAGAAGAAAGAGTTAGCAATTTTAAGGCTTCAGGGCGTAGGGCGCATGAATACTGCAGGCTACAGGGCTAAATAGTAAGGCGCACAGGGAAGGGATGCTGCAAGGGGTAAATCAGCGCCAAAGGGCGCATGGCGCATAGACACTGCAGGGTGCATTCTTTGTTGTTGTAAGCACAGGTGCGCTGCGCCATATGGATGCGTTTTATAAGGGCGCACGGATTCTTTATGTTACGCGGGAACATGATGCGCCATTGGCGCATATATCTTTCATTTGTATGGAACCGGTGCGCCAAAGGTGCATATAAGGTTTGTGTAACATATGCTTTTTGTGCGCTTAAGGGAACTTGGCGCGGCGCATGAAGGGTCTGCATGACATGATGTTATTGCGGTGAGGGACGCGCCTGCGCCGTTTATAGCTTTGCACTTTGCGCATAGGAAAAGACTGTTACATGGATGCTGGGTGCGCCAAAGGGCGCAGGAATTTGTAATGTTGCACTCAAGTTTGATGCGCAAGAGGGCGCACGGGAAGCGTTTGCAGCAAGTGGGGGAAGTGCGCCATGAGGGCGCAGCTTTTCTTTGTGTAACAGGGGTGACAGATGCGCCGAAGGGGAACAAAAATACAGTTCATTTCAAGCCATGATTCTTCTCAGAGGGGTTTCATTCTTTCAAACTTCTTCTGCAAGGTACCTTGGGGTGATAGAAATGGCTTTAAACAAAGGTTTCCAAGCTATTATTTCAGGACAGAGCTCCCTCTACCAGCAGATCTGGAAAGAGGGGGAGGAATATGTGGAAAGACAAGCAGGGGGAGCAAGTTCATGATTTCATTCTTTTCAATCCAAACTGAACCAACCTAGCATTCAAAAACCCCAAAAACAAAACGCACGAAAGAAAGAAGGCCACTTACCGGATAAATAGCAAAGAACGTGCAAACGGGTCCACTATGTGATCGAAAGCGACAGGGCAGGTGCGTTGACAGGCTCAGAGAAAACAATATTTAAAAATAATCACGTGATAGCTCTGGTGATAATGACATTGCAGCATGCGCCTATATATAGGCGAGGTAGCAATAAATGCGCCACCAACCTTTTAAGTGGCGCACCAAAAGAGTTGTCGACACAAGAAAACATGCGCCCTTTGGCGCACCAAAACGTTTGCCAACACGATGTTATTTGCGCCTATGGCGCGCCGAAAGTGGTGTCGACAGAGGAATATGTGCGCCCTTGGCGCACCGAAAAGGGGCGCAACAAAAGATATGTTGACAGGAAGGCGCACGCGCCTTGGCGCACGCAGGGAAGACTCAACAAGGGGAGGCGCACCAAAACGCTGTTGACACAAGAAAACCTGCGCCAAAGGATTAAAAGGGGGCGCATGAACATTTGATGTTGCATAGTGATTATATGCGCCCGCCCAAAAAGACCAAAAACGGCTAAGTTCGAAAAACTAGATTTCCCGGGAAGGGATTTTGCAACGTTCCGAACGCAAGAAATCCCTGACGAGGGATCGGAACAAAATTTTCGGTAGGGTTATCCGTAAAATTGCCCTTGCCAATTTTACGGGATAACAGACTATTAAAAAAAAAGGGAAAATTTAAAACTATAGGAAATTTCAAATATTCATATGATAACATTGATAAAACGTTCATCACACACATTATAGAACCTTAATACATAAAATTGGAGCTGAATTGAGATTTCACATAAGATTCAAGTTTCAATTACAATAATAATTACAATGAAATACCCAAGGGCTGCAAATTTCAACTACAAAATGTCTGAAACATAAAAAATGAAAATCTATTGCTGCCCCTAGTCAAAGTCCGCTAAAATGGCATCAAAATCAGACCCTGAGTTTGAGTCACTGGAACTATGAGGGATTGCCTGAGTCATTGGAATTATGTTTTCTTTCTGTCTTCTCCTTCACAATATGGGAAATGACAAAAATGAGCTCCTTTTTTAGTTTTAGTTGTAAGAGAGGTTGTTTTAGGTTTATGTTAGTTAGGAATGAGTGTGGGGGTCCTTGTGGGCCCCCACATCCCTTTTATTTTTATTAAAAAGTTTTATCTTTGTTGGGACATAGGGATGCCTAGACATCCCGATGCACGGTCAAGGACTTGTAGAAGTTCCTTGGCCATACCGGGATGTCTGGGCGTCCTCGCCCCCTTCTCAAATTTGATGTCTCGGGACGCCCCCGATTTTCAGCATAAATTGGGGACAAGTAGGGGACGTTTAAATGATTTGTTGCCTAGATTTTACGCATAGCATCAAACCTAGGAAGTCATGAGATAAATCTCCCTCATTTAACGGTGAGGCTCCC
Source organism: Taxus wallichiana var. yunnanensis (assembly GCA_018340775.1). Classification (NCBI taxonomy): domain Eukaryota; kingdom Viridiplantae; phylum Streptophyta; class Pinopsida; order Cupressales; family Taxaceae; genus Taxus; species Taxus wallichiana. The sequence goes on along the minus strand of CM031238.1, from coordinate 590,998,146 downwards.
ATGTGTACGTGTTATTATCTATCAGGGGTTTTACTTTAACCACTTAGTTCATGAACCATAACTAAGAAGTTCTGCAGCAAGTAAGCAGCTGTTTAAGAAAGGAAAGTTATAGAAGAAGGAAGTAAAGGAAATACAGAGAAGAAATGGGGAAGATGTGCATCCCAATTAGTAGATAGCAGAGCTAATTGCATGCACATAGAAGAAACTTAATAGATATGAACACACAGAATTATAAAACAAAGGCAGCTCTAGATCCAGATCTATAATAACACAAAGTTTACTTAAGAGATCTAAGATTTAAAAGCAAGAAACACAGTACACCGTGACACAAAGTTCTCCGGAAACCTGCTCCTTTGTATTCCTTTGCTCCAAGTTGCTCTCAAGGGTTCAGCACAAAGTCTAGAACACAAGATTGTTGCTTACAAATTCTGATCGATCATTAACCGGAGGTTCTTCTCCTACTTATAGAATGTAGGAGGGAAAGTACAAATGGAAAACTCAAACTGAACTGAAACATAAACAACAAGTAAAGATGACATTTGGCAATCATCCTCAACTATCTTCTCCTTAAGTGACACATGTATCACTTAACTAATAGAATGGTTCCACATGACTTTAAGTAATGGTTGCAAAACCAATAACTTAGAAGTTTTACAATTTCATCCGGGAACATAGAAAATAGAAGAAGAAAGAAATAGAAGAAGTCATGCCAGCTGTAACATTTATGTCTTCTTCTTGTTCTGATATCGGATATACTTGTCGAACATGTAATTCAACATCCTTCCATCTGTTTTAGCCACTGCTTCTTTCTCTGTCCTAAATTGCAGCAACCCTTCATTCAACACTTTGATGCACGCTTCCACATCTTCCAAGCTCGGCCCAAACCTTGCAATGTCCGCCTGCAGCGCCACCAGTCTACTGATAGAATTCATCGTGAAAGGCTTGGTAGCTTTATCAATTCTCTTTTGTACCATCAGAAGAGAACCTTCCAGGGAATTAGGCACCTTAGTTGAGACGATCCGCACGTATGAAGTAACACCTCCGTCCACTCTTTCCTCAGTGAAAGAAATGACCTTTATCTGGTAAATCGATGTCCTACTCTCAAGTGCTGCATCCTCTTGACAAAACTCTGCTGATTTCCAAGCGGAAAGATCTTGCAAACTCTATTTGCTTCCCCTTCTCGGTGATCCGTCAGTACAATCATTCCCATGATCAATACATCTCCGTGACTTGTTGATCTCGGCCAAAATACTCGAGGTTACTCTCTCTGCATTTGTATTCATGCCTTCTATGTTTGCCATCGATTGCTTTAGTTGATTTTTTGCATCGTTCATAACCTTTAGGCGGTGGCACTTCCCAAGTTGTATGAAGCTTGCGAATAATCAAATCCTTCCATTCGTCGATAGCCTTTACTTGATTGCTTGCGTCCTCCATTTCTGCATAAGATGATCATTCACACCGCTCTGAAATGGAAATTTGAATGGAAGGTTTAGCAACCTTGGCTATGATCTCACATAATTGAGATACTTGCCTGCTGACTCTTCTTTCTCCGCCTTTTCTTTGTCGAGCCTAAGGAATAAAGCATCCATCATATGTCTGCGTGTCTGCTTTGATCCTTCGGTGGTGGCTTGGCCAGAGGGGTACTTTGGTCACTTTGTCACATCTTTCGCGTGAGCTCCTCTATCTTTCCTTCTGCGGAATTGATATCTCAAGCAAACTTCTCTCCGAATCCTCGATGATCAACCTAGAAGTTGCTTTGGCAACTTTAGGCCTTTGTCTCTTCCGCCAAGATTACGGAGTAGCTGCAAGTCGTGCTCCTCTAAGTTCATCTCCATTCTCGCACGGAACCAAGCTGAAAGCCAACCATTCGAGAAGTTACTTCTCGGAAATGAGAAGTCGGTTGAGTGTACTACCATCTTCCGCTCTGCATCCTCTCCGTCGAGAAAGTGCCACGAGTGTTATGGCTGCCATCTTACGAGTCATCGAGGACAAAGCCCTTTCGAATTCCGCCATCTGCGGCTTCAGCGTATCCTCACGGAGCAGTGAGCTGAAGTGGTGAGGGGGAGAAGATGAATGTCATTTGGATTTAGTGGAGGCATGGAAGCATCCTTGCATGCTGCGGTGCGATAGTTGGTGAAGTATTGAGTCTTGGAGAAACCGGAGTTAAAGTCATGGTCGTAGAAGTGATCCTCTCCTTGGATTGAGATCTTTTATGCACTTTGACTTCTCGACTTTCTGCTTTGCTTTCTCCTCGTGCTTTCGCTTGAGGAATCTCTGCGCGAAGTTGCCGTGACTTGATTCATCGATGCTTCATCAAGGCAATATCCCTTCGTCAATGACGGATTTGAAGTATTCACCAACTGACTCCGACCTTTCTTGATTGTGTTGCTGACCTCTATGTTATTCTGCAGTATGGCTTTATCTCCTCCCATTTGATGGTAAGTGTCAAGTACCACATTCCCATCATCTTTAAGATCCATAGGTATCGCGCTAGTCCAAAGTCGAACACTTGCTTTGCTGATAGCCTGCTGAAATCTCTCTTTCTAACCTCGTACTCACTTTTGCACTTCATCCAGAAATCTTCTAATGAAGGCACATGTGCGTACTCCTGGGAGATTGTCTTCCTGGCTACTCCAAATGGATCGAAGTTCAGCCGTGCAGGGAAGAACTCTTGCTCATACTCGGATAACATTTGCGCTTCCATCCCTCGAGCTCTATGAATGCTAATGCAGTTGTAATATCCCACAGTGATTGGGAAGAAGCCCGTAGACTTGTGCCGCTTTGACTGAAGGTCGTGTAACTCCACAAGTTGCCTGCTCAGCTCCATGGCGATCAATCTATCATTCGGATACCTAGGCATCTTTATTGGTTCTCCAGAAAAGCCCGTAACCCTGAGGTATGTGAAATCTGCAAATTGAATGAATAGATTGCCAATCTTGGACACAGCTTCCCACGCTTCCTTGCTTACCCTGTTGGCCTTCAAGTCTTTGTCTAGCCTGCAGATGAAATCGTAGAAGAAGTCATCGTTGATCACTTTGAAGTCTTTCTCGCATGCAGGTGCAGTAAGTTGCGGGTAGCACTCGAAAATGGGGTCCTTGGAAAGAACACCACATCTATCTAGCTTGGAAAAGACGCCTTGTGAAGCTGCGGCATACACCAAGTATGAAGTCATCTTGAAGTGAAAATCGCTTCACGTTAGGAGTTGCTCACCGATGTTGTTCTTAATAATTTCGACCGATTGATTATAGAATCAACCTTGTTGATTTGATGGTCTGATGAAAGCATACATCCATGCGGACGGAAAGTGTAAGCATTCGCCGCCATTCATCTGCATGTGATTTGGCGACATCATCTACCTCCTTGCACCAAATTGGACCGTGGAAGAGTTCTCGGGAACTTTGAAGGAGATCTAGGCTTCTTCATGTATCGGCTATTCATTATGCTCATGCATGATCAGCTCTATGCTTCTCCCATCTCTATGTCAAGCATCACGAATGCTAATAGAAGTCACCACCTTTCGCCTTTGGAATCTTCAAACAATAATTGATGAACTCTGCGTCAAGCGAATTATTGTCTTTCCGAAGCATCACGCTTGATCTGGATGAAGGATGATAAGATCTAGCACACTCCATCACGAACTCGCAATTGGGTTGTACATGGAAAAGCTGCAGCTCGGATAATTCCTTTGCTTTTAACCGCGCATGAGTGAAGTCTTTCCCGCTCTGGATCTATCAATCAAATCGGAAAGAGGTTCGGGCCTAGATCTGTGTCTCCTATGTCTGCGCAAGTTTGGAAGCGATGCATGACTCCATCGTGCTTTCTTTTTCATCTCCTTCGCCATGGCTTTGTCTATCTTCGTCGAATAATTCTTTTTCTTCTTACTTGGCGGATTTCTTCAAAATTGGTGCGAGATCTGGACAATTCTTGATTCGGAGGATATATGCGATGTATTGGACATTGATAAAAGCTCCTTTTCCTTTGTAAAACACTGTATTGAATTCTGCAATTTATTAGACAAAAATGGCCACTTAGGAGAATGAATAGTGAATTTTAATTGTAAAAATCTGCACTTTTCAAGCCGCTGCCCCAAAAATTGGTGTTTAATTTGCACATAAAGAGAGCATGAATCCTTTCAACAACACTTTGAGCACTGTAACACCTATACGAAACAATTATGCAGACAAAGATCAACCTCCTTCAAAGCATGCGCCAAATCTGGAAGCTTTTAGCCTTGTTGTCACCTTGTCTGAGCAAAATCCTTCTTCTAATGGGGGCGCACTTTTCCACTTGGCTGCAATTCTTTACCTGTGAATCAAATAATTCACCCATATGGCTGCCCATGCTTATATAACCTTCACAATTCTATAATTAATAATTGCCCTAACAATTAAAGGCAATTAATTAATTAAAAATCATGCTTTTCTCTTTTAAAAATAGCATGTTTAAGGACAGCCATCCAATAAATTAAATTAATCCAATTTAATCCTTCACACATCACTTCACTTAAGCTTCACAGTGTGCTTTGACCATAGCCACTGAAAATAGAAATTAATTTAATGTTTTAATGCCTTTAAAAACATTAAATAACTCCCAAATGGGGCGCACTTTTTGAGAGGAAGGGGCAGCCACTAAATAAATTAAATTTAATGCATTTAATTCCTTTCTTTTATTCCCTCTTTGACTTGTTGACTTCCTCCAAGCTTGGGCGCACTTTTTGAAAGAATAGATTAATTAAAATAATCACTTAAAGGCTGCCATCATCTCACCAAAGGGGGCACACTTTTTTGCACATATAATTCTATTTTTAGGAATTTTTCCACAATGGGATTCTTTACCCTGCAAGGCAGGCACCAAAATCCCATGATCCACTTAAGTGATTTGACTTTGACAATGGGATTATTTACCCTGCAAGGCAAGCACTAAAATCCCATGATTTCACTTAAGTCACTTTCCTTTTATTTTATCATGGAATTTTCACCTGCAAGCGGGTAATAAATTCCCCACACTGCTGACCTCTAACTTTCCCACTTTGAGCTTAAGTGAATTTTATAAACATGGGAAAAAGTACTGCTTAGGCGGTATAAAATTCCACCACCACTGCGGCTTCTATTTTCCCATTGCGGCTTAAATCCTTTGTTTTCCAAAAATGCCCCATCCCCGTGAGGGGCTTTTCCGTCTGCGACTTCGCTTTTTCCGGTGATCGGACCTCGATGGCGACTTCCTCCGGGCATAATGTGCGTATATGTTTTCATTTGCTCTAGGCCAAAAATCGGGCTTACTCGACAAAGGAATTGTTCTAGAGAAATTTCACGAGAGAAAGCGAAAGCGGGACAACACAAAAACACGAAAAATTGCCAAAAGTCACAAATAAAGCCCAAAACTTATTCCAAGTTAAAACCCTTACAGTACATAAGAGTAATGACATATTCGATCATAACGAGTTAAAGCGGGCGCAAATAGCCTCATACGGGGCTCAAAATAATTAAATACAAATTTCCATGAGACAAATCCCAACGAGAATATAACAACTTTGGGCATCGGGTATTTGGCGAAAAAGGATAATATGGCTCTTTGGGATTATGACGCAATACAAGAACTTTGCAATAAAAACACAAAATGACCCATTATTTTAAAAATATGAAATTTTTTCGGATAAGAACTTTCGTGGCAATAAAAATGTCCCTTGTTTGGGATGGGCCTAAAAATACAGGGACCCATTATAAGATATGGAAATGGAAAAATACATGCCACCTAATCTTATTCATGTTCACAGAGTTCTATTTAGTTTTAACTCACCTCGTTGATTCTCTCCATTGGACTTATAATGTCCTATGAATTGTATTTCCATGATGATGAAAATGCAGGTTTGGGAGTCATTTCTATCACAGATCGCCTTCCCTATACCCATGCACATGCTAAAAAAACACAACAAAGATTATAAATAATATATAGGGGTAAGGAAACATGGATGTTTAATACAATGGGAAACCGTCATGAAACACATCTATAGAGTAGTATCCTTTCACAATTTGCTTATTCTATCGGGATGCTAAAATTTATTAGGGACTTAAATTAACTTCTCAATCTATCACTATCTTCAATCAACAAATAAACAATAAGAAGGCTCTGTTAGGAATACCTTGTGTTAGTGCTCACGTGTGTGGTGAGCAATAATGTTATGTGGGTTGTAGTATAGTTATAAATGTTAGTATGTGTGATATGAGTATTATATTATGGAATATTTTTAGTAAGTTGTTAAACAACTCACGTAGTGTTTTTAGGTGAGAGGTTAGAAGTTGTTGAACAACCCACCTAGAGTAGTTAGGGGTACAAATCTACCATGTTGAATATAGGCGAGATATCAACCCCATCCAAGAGTTGTATCTTGTATGCAATTGTTGCAAACTTCTTCAAGCTCTTATGTGGCCCAATTTTCTTCCACCTGAGCTTGTCCTATGTTCAAATTCTGCTCCTCTTGAGAAACATATATCTCTCTTTTCTCAAATGAGCCTGAAAAAACCAACTCTCTAACTTCAAATTCTTTTGCTTTCCTCTTGAGATCAGCATGGTACATATATCTCATTGCACTCTTCTCCAACTTCTTCACTTGTTGATTTATCACATGCATATACTCAGCAAAGTCTTCCCTGAAAACACTTCTACCCTTCTAGGATTATTATAACAATATAAACATCTTCAAGAACTTACGTGGCCCAATTTTCTTCCACCTGAGCTTGTCCTATGTTCCTCTTGGAAACTCTCTCTTTCTCAAATGAGCCAAAAGCTGGTCGCCCACTGCTATCACGGTGCAAGATAGCCTAATCTAAATCCCCTAATCATGTGCCCAGGAAAAACAAGAAAAGCCTACACTACGCCACTATGCCAATCTCTAGAAAAGCTATTCCGGCTGCAAGCTAATCTAAACCTTTAACTTCAAATTCTTTTGCTTTCCAAGGAGAGGTTTTGAGATCAGCATGGTACATATATCTCATTGCACTCTTCTCCAACTTCTTCACTTGTTGATTTATCTCATGCATATACTCAGCAAAAGTCTTCCCTGAAAAAAACACTTCTACCCTTCTAGGATTATAACCATACACAATCTGAAATGGACTCTTGGCTGTACTTCTATTGACTGAGTTGTAAGAAAACTCAGCTTGTGCTAGAATCGCATCCCATTGTTTTGACATCCTTTTCCCAACCCAACATCTGAACAAGTTTCCAAGGCTTCTATTCTTGCAACCTCCATTTGTCCATCCATTTGGGGATGGTAGGCTGAACTGAAACTCAATCTTGTGCCCAACTTTCTTGACAAAATTTTCATAATTGCTGTACAAATTCTGTATTTCTATACAAGACAATGCTCTTAGACATTGTAAAACCATTAAACCTTACTAGTTCCTTTAAAAGCAAAGTTGCAACATGGGTGGCATCACTAGTCTTTTTGCAAGCTATGAAGTGTGCTATTTTGAGAATCTATCCATAAAAACACAGATAAAATTAGTACCTTTCTGAGTTCTCAGCAACCCAAGAATGAAATCCATACTTACGTCTTCCCACGGTCCTTCAGTTATCGGCAATGGCTGATATAAACTTGTATTATGACTTTCCCTTTTGAATGTTGTCAAACTCTACAATTTTGAACAGAATTCTTCACATCCACACCCATCTTCAGCCAATAGCAGCTCTCACTTAGCAGTGCCAATGTTTTATACAGTCCAAAGAGACCAGCTGATCCACGGCTATGGTTTTCTTATCAAGTTTTCCTCATTGAAACATAAAGTATACACCATCGCTGTCCTCTAAACAACAATCCTGTTTGTATGAAGAAATCCAAGCCGGAGTTCTATCTTTGTCGGTTGGGCTCTTGCATGCTGCCCAAGCATTTCTGAAATCCAAATCTTCGTCATATAACTCTCTCATAGCATCAAACCCAAAAATCTTTATCCTCATTTCATGCAACAAAAACATCTCCTACTCAATGGATCATTAACTCTATTGGACTTCTTGCTTCTATGCTTTAAGCAACAGAGTAACTTTGAAGAAACTCAACCCACTTCATGTGCTTTTGGTTCAACTTACCTTGGCTGTTTATGAACTGCAGTGCTTGATAATCCGTGTATAGAACAAACTCCTTAGGTGGCAAGTAGTGCCTACACTTCTTAAATACTTGAACAGTCACATAAAACTCTTGATTATAAACTGAATACTTTTTCTTAACTTCATTCAATTTCTTGCATAAGTAAACAATGGGCTTACCCTCTTGACTCAAACAATAAATATTGCTGTCCCACTAGCATCACAATCAACTTGGAACACCTTGTTGAAGTTTGGTAATGCCTGAACTGGTTGTTTGGTCACATTCTATAAAATTTGAAAGCTATTCTCTGCTGCAACTGTCCAATTGAAGTCTTCCCTATCACCTTTCATTGGTTCCGTAGGTACACACATCCCACTAAATTTTGCGAAGAACTTCATGTAAGAACTTGCGAACCCATGAAAGCTTCTTGCCTTGAACCCACTCAATAATAGTTTTTCAGTATCCATCATCAACCCCTCATGGGAAATCACAAAACACAAGCAAACCAACTCTTCCTTCATAAAACTGCAATTCTTTAAGTTGATTAACCACTTTCTTCCCTCAATTTTCGCAACACAAGCCTCATATGCATCAATTGCTCTTTTTTTGTTCTACTCAAATCAAGATATCATCCAAATACACAAACAAAACTTACCAAGAAGTGGTTTCAGCACTCGTTCACGAGTATCATGAATGTGCTTGGTGCATTTGCTAACCCAAATGGCATGACTGGCCACTCTTACAACCTATCCACTCATAACATTCTTGAATCCAGATTTGATGATACCCATTCAAGCAATCCATCAAGCCATCCGCCTGGGGCAATCAAAATCTATATTTGATTGTACTCTTGTTGATGGCTCTTGAATCCTTGCACATGTGCCATTCTCCATTTTTCTTTGGTGCTAGTACCGTTGGAACTGCACATGGGTGCAATTTTTCTCGTATCAAGCTCATATCTAACAACTTTTGGACGTGTCTCTGCACCTCCTTGTCCATAAATGCCAGCCTATTAAAGATATTAAGTTCACTAACTAATTAACTATTAGTTAATATATATTATTAGTTATTGTGTATAGTTATACAGGTATAACTTCCTCACTTGGATATGTAACTTCTTATCTGGTTAGTAAAAATATGGACACACGTGCATGCTAGTGTGCCGTATGCCCTCCATTCTTTTCATTCTCTGTCATACTTACATTGGTCACAGAGCAGTTGTTTGGTAGGATAAGGATACAAACAGAAGAAGAAGAGGTTTGAGCCAAGTTCAAAGAACTCCTAGGAAAATATGAATGGTGAAAAAGGAAAAGAAAATTTTTTTGCAGTGGAGATTCGTTGCAGAGGCAAAGACATAGTTTAAGCTACATGATTTGAATGAATCTGGAGCTGCACTGCCAGGAACAAAAACAGAAACAAAAATGGGTCAGAAACTTGGAAACAGCATTTTCCAAAAACCCTTGATAAGGAAATGACATGGAAACATTTGTACAATAAATTATAGAAAAATATAAATATTCACAATATTCACAATAGTAAAAATTGCAATATTCACATTTTTCGTCCATAAAAAATAAAACACTTCAAGATTCATGTGTTAGAGCCCAAAACAATACTTGATGTGACATATCATGTGTTATAGCCCATGTTCAAACTTCAAACTTCAAAGATAATATCACAATGTAGTCATAAATCATAAATGATTATAATCTAGATGGAAATGAATAAATGAGTAAATAAAAATAACTATTTATACTGTTGAAAGTTTGTGAAAACTGAAACAACAATGGAATGAGAGTGTGTTTTGTTATGGTCCAAAGTTGTGTTTATATCACCTTTAGGGAGTGTGTTTTGTAAGTTTAGGGTTTTGAGTGTTTCTATTGTTTGAGTGCATTTTAATCTTTTGCACTTTTTCAACGACTTGTGCCACCAAAAATGTGATGGAAAAGTCCTGGAAAAGTGGGTCTATGAGAACAAAAGAGACAAAATGCCCGATTTTGAAATTTATTTTCAAAGAATGACAAGATTCCAAAAATAAGGGGAACCCATATTTGAGTTCATAGATGCTCAACATTGTTTTGATTAAAGTGTGACTACCAAGGCTTGAGACAAAGCGCAACACTTTTGAAAAACCACGGGCCCCTTGAAAATTCACTAGAATGGGATTCCTTTGACCCAAAAGTGACTTGGAAAAAGCCTTTCAAAAAGATTTTAATGGAAGATTAAACTCTTTCTAGGTGTTATGGATCCAGTCCTTGAGCGTAGGCATTGTCGGCCATAGTCTAGCAAAGCGACCAATCATATCAGTTTTCTACGAAGATGTAGCCTTCGGGATTAGCAATCACTCGTCGATACGAAGAGAAATTGGAGAACGGGAGGGGGAAATGGTAAATCTAGGTTTTGGATGAGAGAACTTTGGAGGAGGCGAGGAGGGAAAGCCAAGAGAGAAACACGATTATAGAGGCCATATAACGCTAGATATGGAGTAGAGACAAACATAATTAAACGTTGAGATGAGAGGGGGAAGTAAAGAACCTACAATAGGAAAGATAAGGGTACCTAGAATGGAAGGAGGTGGAAGGAGAAGGGTAACGAAAAAGGAACCCAATTGAGGCTATGAAAGGAGGGGGAAAGAATACAAGACACGAGAAGGAAGATTGCTGTGAGGACCAACAACCTGCTGAGTAGGAAGACCACGAAGGTGAGGAAAACGTTGAGCTTGAAGGCGATTGCAAACAATGCTATTGCCCAGAAATGTTTGTTGGATGTAACAAGGCTAGAGAAGAGCAGTTTGGAGGGGGAACTAGAGTCCCTGCATATGTATAAATAGTCATCCCGATCTAGCTAGTTTGGGTCCTCACGACTTAGAGAATGGGAAAAGTCAAGGTTGCACCAAAAGCTAGGTCCAATCCCATCAGTTGCAAGAGGGCTAACAACTAGATTATGTAGGGTCACCATGGCGGCATACTTAATCTCACATTGTAGTTCATTGAGTTGGCCTCAATCTTAATGTTGTGCAAGTTTTATTTATCTTGTTCATAATAGTGTAACATATTTTCTTGATTTTTCGGAGGATGCTTCTCCCTTGTAGGAAATGCTATATTGGTCCAACCATATGTGGTCTTTATGATTGGATTTTTCATGGTTCTAGACATTGGTAGTCCAAATCGCTAAGGTGCACTCACAACATGTGGTATTGCCAAGTGCCAACAGTGTTGCTGCCTTTGTCCTTAAAGGGGCAGAGCCCCCATATGAATTGAAGAGTTCCCCTTGTGGGGGAGGGTTAGCGCTCTGCGGGCCATATTTGGCTGCTACATTCTGACTCATTCAGCCTAATTAACATAAGGTGAAGTGTCACATGGAAGAGAAACTGTTTCATCTTCTAGAAGGGTTCTTTAGCCTTTGCAGCATTGTGTGATTATGTATGCACATAAGATAGCATAGCATAGATGTAGCTAGAGGAAGATAGACAGCCATACATCTCCCTCGAGAGTATGCCATGTACAAAACACATGTTGATAATGTTTTTTTGTTCCAGTTCTGTTATCTTTCCTATACGTCTTCCTCTGGATATTAATTTCTGAATAATTTAAATTATTTAATGTTGTTTCCTCACACATATAACACATCTGGATTCAAACAGTTTAGAGTGTTTTACCTTGTATATCTCCTAGGATCAGGATATGCTATTATAGGTTCTATTCAGACATGGTTTAAAGAATCCATTGGTGTCCAATTAATTTGGTTATTCATGTCTTTATCCTAGATGCAGCTTCCTAAACTCAAGTGGCTCCATTTATCTTTTCTGTGGTGTTTCTTAGTAATGATCCAGAAATGGACTGCTCTGATGTATCGAAACATTGTTAGTAACACGTGTTTTTTAACATTCAAAAAATTGTTCATCAGAGTTTCATTGTTTCCATAACTTGCATGTCTTTTTTATCATGAAATAATCCTTAAGAGCCAGGTATCGCAAGCTGCACTTCACTTTCTGATTTAACTGTATTCTCGCATGCCTACATTGTCAAAGGATGCTATTTTTCACAGTGATCTGAATAGAACTCCGAGAAGATAATTCTCTTTTGTAACCTTTCTTTACTAATTGTATCACCAAAATTGGAATGAGTATAGTAAATTATATTAAACTATCATTTACGCAGAATGCTAGCTAATTATCAATCCTTTAAGTAAAAGATTTTATGTGGCTCCTCAGATCATCAAACATCTTAGATACAGTGGTATTTCAGTTCCACCGCTATATGAAGAAACATTCAGAAAAGCAATATTAACTTTTCACCATCAATGTGTCTACGATCCCTTGCTCGAGGACATTGTTCACCTTATGGAGTTGCCATCCAATATTGACTGCGATGTGGATTTTATTGGCCCATATCCTTGCCTATATTTGAATTTTGTTTTGGATTACAAATTTAATTGATAGATTGGCAATATTTATTTCAGAGAGATCCAAATTATTTGGTTCCTTTACTGAAGAAACTCCAATGCCCCAGAATCTGGGCAGAGCTATTGCTAGAGGCGAAGTTGACCCAATCACCCAAGAACGATTTCAGGTGAGCATGGTTTGATTATGGATGCATAGGTAAAGCTTATTTCGTTTATCATGATAACATCTTAGATACAGTGGTATTTCAGTTCCACCGCTATATGAAGAAACATTCAGAAAAGCAATATTAACTTTTCACCATCAATGTGTCTACGATCCCTTGCTCGAGGACATTGTTCACCTTATGGAGTTGCCATCCAATATTGACTGCGATGTGGATTTTATTGGCCCATATCCTTGCCTATATTTGAATTTTGTTTTGGATTACAAGTTTAATTGATAGATTGGCAATATTTATTTCAGAGAGATCCAAATTATTTGGTTCCTTTACTGAAGAAACTCCAATGCCCCAGAATCTGGGCAGAGCTATTGCTAGAGGCGAAGTTGACCCAATCACCCAAGAACGATTTCAGGTGAGCATGGTTTGATTATGGATGCATAGGTAAAGCTTATTTCGTTTATCATGATAACTCTTTATAATCATCTTCGTGTAATAGATGTCATAATTTCACATTATGATTGCATATTACTCCGAAAGACTATTAGGTTTGTTGTAAATTTGGGTACTTGTTTTAAAGAGATTAAAATCACATGAAATTCTTTTAAATTAGCATATATATCCTGCAATATTTGGACATATGGTGAAATATGGAAACTACTGCCTTTAATGTATATTAGTTTAATAGTTAGACAAAATCTAAGCAATTTCTCTGCATTAATACTAATATTAAAGAAAATTAGTACTGAATTGTTTCTGAGGTTATATGCTAATCCTGTGTAGAATGGAAAATGTTGATTATGCCGATGTGTAACCTATTAAAATTGCTATTCTTAGTTCTATGCCTGTCAAGCACACGATATCTGTAAGAAAAACGAACTGATGGTATCATTAATGTCAAAGTTTCTCCTTAGACATCAGATGAGCATTTTATGCCTATCTATATCAACTGCGAGGCTATTATAAATCTTTTATTTTTTTCAGTGTGTTAGATACATGTTTAGTGTTACTTCTATTGTCCTGTGCTTGGGTCTATGCTTTTCAGATAGCCTTTAGATTTTAAAACAGAGAAATTATTGTGCTATATTGGGTATTGATGTATGCTTTCAATCCTTTGGCATATGAAATTATATTAGACTTATCCACTTTGCAATAAATTTACACATCTTTTCATTTTCAATGCCTAACATGATTTAACTTGGGTTCCCTTGCTCATCTTCTTTTTGTTGCCTTTCTAATATTCCTTTGACATTTTATCCTTGTATATGACCTTTAAATCTAGTTTTAGCTTCAGTTTGAATGTGCTTCTTAGTCCTTGTGGCTTTTCCTTGGAGTGCCTTGACCTGGGATTTTGCTATGGCTCATTTATTTGTAATATTATTATTTTAGCAAGGGATTGAATTGTACTATCCATAGTTACAATTTTCAAGCTCGCAATGTAAGGTCATGTTTATTTAATCTTCCAGGTTGATGTTTTCCTTATTCCTCATTTAATTCTCTTAACAATTCAAAGCTCATCTAATATTGAGTCACTATTACACACTGGGACTTTTCCTTCGCAATTACTCGTGAACTACTTATGATGGCAACTCGTTCAGACTGTATACTAAGCTTTTTATTGCAAGTTATGTCCAAGTTTGATTCCCTTGTTATGTCTTGTTGTCATGTTGGTGTCTTTGAGGAGCTAGCACACCTTTACATTCTGAGAATCTTGGATCCAAAACATTTACTTTTTGGAAATCTATCTTATATGACCTCAGAGAACCAAAAATAACCTGAATCTAACAACAGTGTTCCATGGAAAGTCTCTTTGTTTTTTGATAAGACAACAAATTATATTAAAAGAGGAGATTCAAAAACTTTACATTTGCCCAAGCCCCGGTCTGGACTGGAAATGGGTGTTGGTTGACATTTCTGCTGTAGATTTATGTTTAAATTGATATCTCCAACATTCTCCAATGACCAGAAAGAGACAAGGTTCTGATTTTCATTGTAAATACTAAATACTGCTGTACAGCTCATTCTTTTGTACAGCCCCTTGTTGTAAATATTGCTTTTTGTTAACATATGAAGCATCTATTTAAAAAAAAAAGTAGTGTCTAAACAGTACTTGACCTACAATTGAAAAGCAAATGACTTGTATACAGCTGTAGAATGAGCATGTGACTACATACTGCTGTAGAATGAGAGCATACAGCTGTTGTTATCAATGAAAGTGTTTAAACTTTACTGCATGCAACTGTAGAATTGGAGCATACGGATGTAGAATGAGAATGTGCAGCTTTAGAATAAGCACATGACTGCATACAGCTGTAAATGATAGCATACAATTGTAGAATGGGAGCATACAAATAATTTTATATATTTATTATTGGAAGGGGTATGTGGCTCAGAGGGGTATTTTTGTGTTAGGGCCAGTAGGAAAACAAATATAATATGAGGTAACATTTGTACAGATGGGGATCACTAGAAAGACAGAAAAAGTAAATGGGCAAGTCTAGTAGTATTGGCGGTATCTTGAGACTTTATCAATGCTAGTTATTAGGGATTGATATAGCAGTTTAACAGAGTTATTCTGGGAAATGTGGCCTCCCCATGACTGCCAAAAGTGGCAAAGCCTCTCCAATATGACCATGGGCAAAACAAAATAGTTTTGATGTTGACCAATAACCTTGGATTGACTTGGAGGTGAGGAGTTCAAGTCTTGGCAAGGCCATCTACTGGTCATTGTTTGAATGTGCTTGGGGAGGTATTTGGCTTCATGACAGGGAATAAATTGCCCTTGATTGGTGTTTGTAATCGCTGCTTTAAAAAAATCAGCTACAACAATATATTCTCTTCTTTTGTGTTGGATGGATTCAATAGCATATGAAACTGCCCAACAGCCCATCAATGTGGCTGATAATAATGTAATGTCCCTTTTTTTTCAAACTAGCACCAATTGAAGACTTCTTGCCATTTCTCTTCCCGTGGCCAAGAAGGAATTGCACAAGGGAAGTCCTTGGGTTTTGTTTTTATTTCCTTTTATTGTTATTAATGTTTTTCTTTGGTGTTTTACTCCCTAAGGCAGGTCGGTTGGGTTATAATGCTCTCAACATGCAATTAAAAGATAAAGTAAGCTCCTTATGAGGTTGGCAAGGTTGGAAAGTTTCCAACATGGAAATAGAAGATAAAGCAAGCTTAAGAGGTCGGTCTACACTCTTATGACTCTTGGTGCCAACCAAGGGTATAAGAAGAGTCTTGGTGGCTCATTTGCACATCATCTTTTGGCATATACACTTTATACTTGGTCTCTAGGGCTGATTGCTCTTAGTCCATTCCACTATTGGGCGACAATCCATTAGTGTGGCATCCAAGGAGGACGAAACCCTTGTGGGAGATTGGAGGACGAAAACCCTTCAATTTGGTGGTGTTGAAGACTCTCATTGAAGACCATCTTGCTGGTTTGCATCTAGGGCATAAAGGAGGAGTCATACAAAGGCTTTTGACATTGTTTGGAGCCCCTCTCCTAGGGAGCGACTAGGGTAGAAGAGGATTTGGGTGCCTTCTAGGGCACAAAACTTCATTATTCTTTGATATTCAGATTTATCATATTTTATAAGGCTGGAATCTACATTTTGGTCATTTTTGGAGGAGTTTATCTATCATTTTTAGCCCTTGTTTGTGGCTTCCCTGCTGCTGTCATAAAATTAATTACAGCTGGGTATAATCTCTTGTTTTCTCCATTTCTTTGATGTAATTTGGATGGATAAATGTTGTTGTACTTGAAATAATTATTTAGAAGCATTTTCAGCTGTTGTTGCATGGTGAGTTGAAGTCCCTATACAGTTCGCTGCTAGGGTTTCAAGGAATATTAGATCTGCTGTTATAAAAATCAGAATTTACTTCACTTGGGGTTTGTGCTATTTCCTTGATTTTCAGTTTCAGCCCTAGAAAGGGACATTACAAATAAGCTCCATTTTCCAGCTGCTATGGAGGCTATGCTGATTTATGCTTTCACTTGGTGTTGTAGAGTTTTGTTCTTGGCTAACCAGTTTAACATCAATTTGAGAATTCCCTTCCACTTGATTATGTGTTGGGCCCTTTTGGAGTGGTAAATGTAGTTCTTTTCACATTGCTAGGAGTTTTTCCAAATTGTTGGTTTGCTGGCCAATATATTGTTGTTATGATATCAAATGTTGGTTTGGAGGTGTTGTCAGAATCCCACCTATTTGGAGCTCCCCAGATTTCTTTTAGCTGCACCATCAAAGTTCAGCTTAATCAAACCTTCAGGTGGCGAATCCTAGTATGCTTTAGCATTTACTTTGAAGTGAAGAAAATTGCAAAATTATATCCGTTTCCATTGGTTGGCAATATATGTTGGTTGTTTATGTTGTAGAATGCACCACTGTCATACTTTTGATTTGGTTAGTGATATTATGGATCGAAGTGGTGATATCCCAACATGTGCTCTCAAATATTCTTTGAATGCGCTCTTTCCAAATGTTCTATACAACTGTGCTGGGAGTTGGTGCATTATTCTATATCACTTCAATATCTGCTTTCAGATTAGTCCAATCCTTAAGCATTTGCAACTATGAATGACCCTTTGCAAGACATAATTGAATTTTCCCACTAGTGCATTCTGTATATACCATTTTTTCATTCTTACTAATTATTTCCTTCTTACTAATTATTTCCCTTTGCAAGCTGTTGATGCATTAATCTCCTTGAGTGCATGCCTTAAGGGGCATCCTAGGAGTGGGGTTGGGATGGTTGGTAGTACTTGGTGATAGAGTCGTTAAGCTTGGCATCATCTCAGCTTGCCTAGCATGCCTTCTTACTACCTTCCTACTACCTCCTCATTGTCTCTTTATGACTGCTTTATATCCTCAGTGTTATCACCTTCACATTTGCCTATAACACCTTCAATTATGTTCAAATCACCTTCATACCTACTCAAGTGTTTGCTCTACCTCCATTCTCTCTCCTCTCCTTATCTTTATGCTAGACTATTTGTGGCCAACAGGTTGATGCCGTCTAGTAGAACCCTTTTTCTTGCTGATTGACTAAGAGAGATAGTGACTTCAGGTTGTGTTTTCATATAAATAGGCATCATTGTTGTCATTTCTCTTTATCATCATCACATTAGTCTACCCAGTTTTTGCTCACAAATTTTCCCTTAAAGTCTTAAGAGGTTTTGTATTTGGAAGAGCTTATACTTGGAATTCTACTTTGGAACATTGTGTTAGTAGGAGAAATAAAAATAGGAGCTGCACCAACAAGGTCTACCAAGTCTTTCGATCCCCCAACATTGGTCTACTTAGGTCTTCTTTCTATCCCTCTTGTGATACACCCATTGTGGCCCTCTCATGAGGTGCTATTAACTTTGGGGGTTAATGTGTCAATAGTGTCTTCACGAAGTATCCCTAACACTTCTATTTTCTTTATGTTGGTATGTTTGATTTATCACATATTGGGCCGAGATAGAGTACCATATCTTTGTTTAATGCATTATATCTTACAACCCATGCTTAAATGCCAATTAAAAATACAATCCTTAGTTTGGATATCTTAGTTCTTGCTCATTATCATTACTCTTACATCGTTAAGATCCTAGTAAGATCTCTCCCCCATATCTTAGACATAGACTTTATAACCTTATGCCTTTGATACAAATGCAAATTACCATTTTCTAGATCAACGACTATTATGTTTCTTGGCACTATTCTTGTCTTGTGTGTTGGCCCTAGTATGGTCTTATACTTATATCTTAATCTATATTGTCGAGGAGGAGGATAATCATATTAGCCATTTTAAATAACATACACTCTGGTGAATCCAATGTGATTCTTACTCCACCATTCAGTGATTCTTCTTCACATTCATCTTCATCTCCTATTATATCAACTTCTTGTCTTTCCTATTTCTCATCCCAGCTCCTTAGCTTTTAACTAGTTTGTCAAGTATGCGATGCTTGCTAGATTTATTTTCTTCCACCTTTAGAACCCATAAAGGTTATCTTTCCAATCCTACCATGAAACATCTTTGTAGTGCTCAAAATACTGATTGGGCCTCTTTTCCTTAATTAGAACCCTTGTATGCAATTTCTATATGGATGTCTTGTAACCTTAAGAAGACTGCACCTCATTTGCTAATAGGGATTCCATTGGATCTCTGCTAAACAAACCTATACTTGAGGAACAATTATAGCAAGAGGGTGAAAAAGAGGATAATATCTATCCTGTTTAAACATCGACATGCAAAAATTCATTCAAAACTTTCCATAATTTTCCAATGAAGCTCTTGAATCCTTCCATCAATGTATGGATGAGCTCCTCAATTATCGTAATCCTATTAACATCTTTTTACTATTGGGCAAGCCAAAGCATGACTTTCCCTCTCTTTTCCTCATATACGTGTCCCACATTTTCTTCAACTATGACGTGTGCTACCCCTATTAATGCTCCTCCTCAACCCAACAATAAGTGTACTACCGTTCATATCGCCCTTGTCTTCCTACCGCCAAGCTTGCCACTAGTACCCAACTTAACAATCTTCGCAAGCAATGCATAAGTAGAGCTCGCCGATGTGCGAAGTTCCGCAATCCGTTTAGGAATAGGCCCAACAGGCTCAGCCAACTCGGTTAGATTGAGCTGAGGAACTCGAGAAGGTGCAATCCCTTTAGAGAGGCAAATCTTGTTCATCGACACTGCGAACTTCATCAAGAGCTGATTCCTCCTTTCGAGCTCTTCACAGACCCTACGATCGACCCATTGAGGAGAGGCAAAAATCCCTTCCGAGGAGAAGACCAAAGCCAAACACACCTGCTCGACCACTTCCTCCAACCCAATTCTATGGCGAGGAAGAATGAAATGTTTGGCAATTACCACAACAACTCCTTTGTCTGGGTTAATGAGAAGATGAGAGACGAAGACCCTTGCGATTTCCGAATTGATACGTGCCCTTCCCGACCGGTGCAAATAGTCAGACTTGATGATATGTTCGATGGTGTTCATAACAGAGGAAGAGGCCACACGAAACACCTTATGCAGACGATATGGAAAAAAAGCAAAAAGCAATTTCGCACTTCTCTCCACGTAGATGGAGAACGGGAAGGGAGGGAAAGCCATCCTGCACACAAGAAGAAAACAAAATGAAGAAGCGCGCCACGCCCTTCCCAATAAAAATAACGCCTACACGCTTCAAAAAGGCTCAACCTCGTGTGAAGTGAAGCGTGAGCCATCATGAAGAAGGATGGTGTCGAGAAAATTCCAATACTCGCCCTTGCTATTAATCAAGGCATCATCGGTTTGGAAAGTGCCATGATTAGCAAGGGCGTTCGCTGCTAAGTTCGTTTCACGATAAGCATGATGAATAGACCATTCATCAATCAAGGAGAGCCAATGAAGAATTTGAGTAAGGAGATAGTGAAGATGCTAGGCCTCCGCTTTACCTTTTCTAATTGCCTTGAATAATAACCTGAGAGTCCCCTTCAATGACGAGCTTGGAACAACCAATATCAACGACCAACTTGACGCCAAAGAGGAGAGCATTAGCCTCCGCCACGTTACTCGAACCGATCGAGAATCCTAAAGGAGCCAACTTTGATCAATAATCCCTTTGCATCCCGAATTATACACCCCGCCCCCGATATGCCTGGATTGCCTTTAGAGGCCCCGTCAAAGTTAAGTTTGCAAAATCTAGGGGTACCTAGGTTAGATATTAAAAACTTAAAAAATATTTTACTTTTTAAAAAAATAATTAAATTTATTTATTTTCTATAAAATTATAAATTCGAACTTGTTAATATAATTACAAACTACCAAATTTTAATAGTTTGTAATTATATTAAGATCATTTAATATTTAATTTAATTTTACTTTAAATTTTAAAATAAAATATTTAAGTTGTTTTTTATTATTTCCTATATTTTATTAAGTCCTAATTTTTTTTAAATTAAAATTTTGAATAATAGCTTTTATTTTCATTTTGTAATATTATCATCTAATATTTAGTTTTTATAAATTTAAATTTTAAAATAAAAATTTAATTTGTATTTTATTATTTACTATATTTTATAAGTTATAATTTTTTTACATCAAATAATTTTATTATTAGGTTTTTTTTTTTTTTGAGTTGATAGTATGAATTACTTTCTATTATTATTTTTAGTAGATAAAAATATTATAAATTATTCTTTTTAATTTGTTAGTATATAAATAATCTTATTAATTATAATTTATTAATTTGTTAGTATGTAAAAATGTTAAACCATAATATTTGAATTTTGTAGGTTCACGGAGAAGTAGGGCAATAAAGGGAAAGACAAGGTAGTCGAGATGTCTAGCAAAGTAGTGGCCGTCTCTTGGAGATGAAATACATTGTCTAAAGAGATGATAACAAAAAAATATGAGATGCACCTTGTGCAATGGCAATATCACAGCAATGTAACTAGAGTTCGATACCATTACCTTGGAGGATCCTCAAATGTGAAGCGGTGTCCAATAGCAAATGAGAATTCAGAGGAAGCAGAATATAGAGATTTCATAAATCGAGTGCAAGCTAAATTTAATGCGAATCATGTTGGATCATTAGCTTTAGAAGAAA
Source organism: Taxus wallichiana var. yunnanensis (assembly GCA_018340775.1). Lineage (NCBI taxonomy): Eukaryota > Viridiplantae > Streptophyta > Pinopsida > Cupressales > Taxaceae > Taxus > Taxus wallichiana. The sequence continues at coordinate 590,976,915 of CM031238.1, read as the reverse complement.
AGAAGGCTAAAATCCAACACTATCTCACAAATGGGCTCCTTTGATAGTTCAAGTTGCTCTCCATCACCATTTTCCCAAAGAAGTGGAAGCCCTAGTGTAGCTGAAAAGTCGCAAGGTTCATTGGAGTCCATGGAGGCCACAACAAAAACATGTGGTAGAAAAATTGACAACAACATTGTTTTATGCAAAGGCCATCCCTTTCAATGTAATTTGTTCTCCACATTTCAAATCTTTCATAGATGCAACGATTGAATTTGGGAAAGGTTACAAGTTGCCTTGTTATGAAAGATTATGAATTAGTCTTCTTAAAGAAGAGGTCACATCCATATCTAGTGAGCTAGAGGAAATGAAGAAAATTTGGAAAAGAACATGTTGCACAATAGTAAGCGATGGATGGTCGATTCAAGGTGAAGGCCCCTCCTAAATCTTTTGGCAATATTTCCACAAAGTGCAATGTTTATAAAATTAATTGATACAAGTAAGGGGTAGAATTTTTTTCTTTTCATTTCCAAATGCATCGATTCAACGATTTTGGAGATAGGAGAAGAGAATGTTGTTCAAGTTATTATAGATAATGCAACTAATTGCAAATGAGCGAGATGATATAGCAATGATATACTTGAAATTGAACTTGTATCGTTCTTTTGCAAAACATGAGCTTCTTTCCCCGCCGAAACAAGATTTTCCACCAACTTGATTTCTTTGCAAAGGGAGGTAGAGGAGAGGATATGTGATGTCCCCTTTTTGGACAAATGGGAATTTCAACAAACTTCCACACAAATCAAATCAAGAAGGATTAGATCCTTTTGATTCAACCTCAAATAACCCAATGTCGGCTAATTACAACCCAAAATGGGGTTGGAAGTAGCCAAGGTGATGGGTGAGATGGGAGAATCAATTGGAATTCACACCTTTTCCAGATCTGATTTTTATAGCAGCACTATTAATTTAAAATCATAGTTACGAGATGGAGGGACGGGGTTTTCGGACGGCAAAAATTTCTAAATTTTGGGGACTGCAGATAAAAAAATATAAATATTTAAAATATAAAGATATAGTGACTAAATTATATAAATAAGCTGAAATAAAACCATTTGAGATTTAAATAAGGTGGAACTTGAACTCATAAACATCAAATACATACTATAATATCAATATGTTAATGTCATAAAATTGAAAATTCATAATATGTATTTGAATTTTGAATTCGAGACAAGCTGAAATTTCAAATATATTATAAAATATAAAAGTAAAACCATTCTAAATTACGATTGATCAAGTGACAATAGTTGATATTCATATCATTAATGCTCTTACTCTCACTCTCACTTGCTCTTGCTCTTGCTTGGTGTGAATATGAAATGAGCCCATAATATAAATTTATAACATAAAATTGCACTTTTAGGGTTAGGGTTAGGTTAGTAATGTTGTTTTTATATTATAAGTGATTTATAATTAAAAAAATAGTTTAAAGTGTTGTTTTTATGTTTTTTTTTTGAAAAAAGTAACAGACCACGTGGGAGACGTCTGGATGTCCCCCATGTTTCCCGTCCCCAAGATGTTTTCCAAAGCATCTTGAGATGTCCCAGGACGTTTCCCAACAAAAAACACAGTGGGAAACGTTTCCCCATGTCCCGACATCCCCAGACGCGTCTAGAAGCGTACCGAACGTGTCAAAATTGGCGCGTAACTATGTTTAAAATAGCTTGCAGACAACTGAAAACTTCTAAAATTCATAACTCTCTTGATACTCAGTCTTTTTGCATGAAACAAAGTGCACAATAAACTTGGGATTTTTCCCTTTTTCAATGAACTAAAGATCATATTTTTTGAGCACTAAAACCCCTTCAAAATAACACTTAAAATTCCAAATCTGGGCGCTAGGGTTAGAAGAAATTAATAAAATATTTCCAGCACTTTTCCCGGCCTCCAAACACACCACAAAGTACCTCCCTTGCTCAGAAATAAAAGATAAACAAATCAGATTTGCAGATCTTGTTTTATGATCACCAAAAACATGCCAAATAATTCTGGAAATTATTTAAAAAAAAAACTCTGTCTGCAGCATAACTTCAAAAATTCATATCTTTTGCTAGAGAAGTCCAAATGAGCTGAAACTTTGGATCTTGGGCCACAAAAATATGAAGAATAATATTCCAAAATTAGTTTTCGCACAGCAAACACGAAACCCTAATTTTGCCCTAAAAAGTAGGTCGCCTAGCACATTTAGGGCATCAAATCATCTCCAAAAATTATGAAATTAATTGCAAAACACAACAGATCTGAAAACCAACAAATATGCTCCCAAATCATGCAACAATAACCAAATTTGCACCATAAATAAATGTGCTAGGGCAAGGAAACTCTCCTAGTGCAATTCGCCACACACAACAAATGCAATACACACACTAATGGATCCTTATCAAAATCAGATTTACTTCACTTCCAAATCGAATGAGAGAGAGAGAGAGCACAATGAAGAGCTAGGGCATACATCCCATTTCTCCAAGCATGGAGAGACATAAATGATCAAATCCAACATGCCCAATGATGGCCACACAACCTCCTTTTATAACATAAGGGGTGCAACATTCAAATGGCTGACCTCTTCCCTTTTGGAGGGAAAACATAAAACTTAATTAAAATACTTAAAAGACTCACTTAATGTGCACTTTATTATTTTCTAATTAAATAATAAAGAGTAACTAACCTATGTGCACATTTTTGAACTAACTAGAGACTCCCACTTGTAGTGTTAGGCATGCCAAGGGGTTACAATGCAAATAAAAGAGATGATGAAGATATATTAATAATGTGCCGTAAAAGAGGACATTATATGACAACATTAAGAAAAGTGGTGGTTATTGATGAATGGGTAGAGTCAAAGCTTTCAAGGACACCCATTCAAAAGAAATTGAAAAAATTATCTTTGGGGACACATTTTGGGAGGGTGCCAAGATGATCGTAAATGTGTTTGAGCCATTTGTTCGAATTTTGAGGATGGTTGATGGCAATCAACCATGCATGGTTTTGTGTATGAAGGCATGGGCAAAGTAAAGGAAAAAATCCAAAAGATACTAGCAAATGATGTTGAAGAAGTCAAACGTATTTGGGAAATCGTGGACAAACGATGGTTCATGCTACATTGTCCTCTACATGCAACAACTTGTTTTTAGATCTGAATTAGTAAATGTAAATCATGACGCATATGGGGAAATAAAGAGATGTATACTTGTAATAATAAACGAGGTTGGTACTGATGAAGATGTGAAGGAAAATGCAAGAGAACAACTTACTATTTTCGAGAACCAACTTTAAATGTTTGGTGAAAAGGAAGCAAGGGCAAGCAAGGTGAAGTGGGAACCATCTAAATGGTTGTAGACTTATGGGTCTTCTACTCCAAATTTGTAGAAGCTTGTTGTGTGAATCTTCAGTCAATGTTCTAGTGCTTCGCATGTGAAAGAAATTGGACTACACATGATTTAATCCACACAAAGAAGAGGAATTGATGAGGGGTTCAAAAACTCTTTAATCTTGTTTTTGTGCATAGCAATTTACGATTGCTTACTCACTCTCTTAGAAATGAAGATGGCGACTCTCGCCTTTAGAGAAACATGTTTTGGAGATGAAGAAAATGTTGTTGATGATGAGCCTACTACTGCAGTATTAGATGAAGATGCTAGTAATACTTTTGATGTAGAAGCAAGATTTGATGTTGCAAATGTTTAAAATTGCATTCTGGTTAATGCTCAAAACTTTGAAGTTTGAGCAATGGATAATTCTCATTGCTATATTTTATATCAATATGTATGAACTATGAATTTTGATTGTTTGAGTCGTAATTGTAAGTCTTAAGTTTAACAGTTAACACTAATGGATTTTGCTATGCATTTATTTGTTTTAGACTTTAGTATACTTGTATGTTTATTTATTTGTATGTGTGATTGATTTTTAAAATCAAGTATGGATAATTATTCATTTTTATATTTTTTTTAAATTCATAATTTTTTTGAACCAAACTGAACTTTTTGCGAAGTCCCGAACTTTTGAACTTTTCGAACATGGTAACTATGGAGGAAAGGAATCTCATGAAGGGGAGAGACATAAAAAGACTCAGACAAAAGCAAAACCAGAACATGTCTGTGCACCAGTTAGGTTGGGTTGGACTGTAGCTATTCCTTTCTCGCTTGTTTGTAATGAAATAAGCATGTAGAGGCACGTGTGTGAGTGGTAGAGTGTACTCAAGAGTGTGTGCATCAATTGTGTAGTGAATTCATTAATGAGAATGGTTTATTGAGTTGTGCCAAGGTTGTGGAAGTGCTCATGTGTGTCCATGGAAGAGTGATAACCCTTGCATCATAGAATTAGAGGCTGTCCTTAATTGGACACCCCCTTTGTGCTTGCACCAATTGGTATCAAAGCAGGTTTGAATCCTGCTGAAGAGGTGTTGGGTAGAAGGTGTCAAGAGGTATGGTGTAGTCAAAGTGAGTTTTGTTGCAGGTGTGTGAGAAGTCCTGCAAGTGTGTGAAGATAAAAGAGGCTCTTGTTTGAGTTTATTGCAGGTTGTGAAAGAGAAGCCTGCTTGTTGAAGATATGACACACAAGAAGGGAGGAGCACCACAAGTAGAAGATGTGGTTGAGATGTTGAAGGAAGTCTAGGCAAGATTGGACATGATGGAAGATGCACAAAGTGAAGATGTTGCAGCAGTAAGTGAAGAAGAAGAGATGATGGAGATGTTGTTATCCCTACAAGCAAAGTTGGATGTCTTGGAGAGAGGACAAGCTAGCAAAGCAAAGAGACCAGCAGAGGTCAAGGTGAAGGAAAGAGGTAAGCCCACTTGCAATGTTGTTTTGTTTAGTGGTAAAGAGAGCCCAAATGAGCTCATGAGATGGATAGTGGAGTTAGAAGTTCTTTTTGAGGAGAATATTGAAGACCCCAAAAGGGTAGTGGTTGCATGTAAGAGGCTATATGGAGTTGCAGCTGTTTATTGGAGAGATCTCCAAGAGAGGAGACAAAGGAAGGGAAAGAAGAAGGTGAAAAGTTGGGAACATATGGTTTCCAAGTTGATGGGGCTAGTTTTGCACCCAAGAATGTAAAGAGAGTGGTCGGTGAAGCTTCATCTCTTGAGGCTTGAGAGAGAAAAGAAGAAGATTTCTGTGAAAGGTAATAGGAGAGAGAAGTTGCCATGTGAGCAGCTCAAAGCTATTCCAAGAAATAGCAAGGAGAAGGATATGAGTGAGGAGAAGAAGGTTGTCTTGAAAGACAACAAGAGAGTGAGGTTTCTATATGAGGAGCCCAAATCTAATTTTCAAAACAACAAAGAGAAAGAGGTTTGTGAGCAGCCCATAGAAGAAGAGATCTTCATGAATGAGGATGTAGAGGTGATAGATTGTGAACCGGAAGAGGAGACCCATTATTTGATGATGGGAAAGAGTTTGTGGAATCCCATAAGTGGGAAGAGGCTGAGTTTTCATTGAAAGATAAAGACAAAGAATTTCATATTTCTCTTTTCCACGGAAGAAGGGTTGAGGACAATAAAGAAGAGTTTCATGTTTTGAAGGAAACAATGGAGGTGGCTAAAGTGCATATTAGTGCACATGAGTTGAGTGTGGTTGAAGACCATGCATATGAAGAAGAAAACAGAAAAGAAAATGAGGAAAGAACAACCGGGGAGGTTGTTGGGAATGAGCCTTTTGGAGTCCATTGTAATGTCCCCTTTTCTAAACTAGGTTGATTGGAAGACTTTGAGAAGCACATTCCACTTCTGTGGGTAAGAAGGAAATGAGCAAAGGGAGTACTTGTCATGTTTTACAAATATTTTTGTGAGCATTCCATTCTTCTTTAATAGTTTTCTATATAAAGTCAAGTTGGCTGGGTTAAGAAAATGAAAGCCAAATGAAAATAGAAGAGAAGGATCCCTTATGAGGTCGGTCCTATTTTGGGGGCATTTTAATTGGTTTTGGCGCCACAACAAGGTATAAGAAGGGGTCGCTTGGCTCATTTGTGCATCATCATCTTGTCTAATAATAACTTTGCATGGTTTTTGGGCTGATTGCTCAATTACTTCCACTTGAGGACGAAAACCCTCTTGTGTGGCCAACAAGGAGGACGAAAACCTTCCTTGTTTGATTGAAGAATGAAAACTCTTCAATTCATTGAGGATTCTCCATCCCGGGGTTTCCAAAGAGCTTCAAGAAGATTGATTTTGCAAATTTTTCAGCTAGGGTTTGGTTCTATAGCGATTTTTAGTAGAGAAGGGTCTCTAGGGGAGCGACCCACCTTGTGGAGGAGTTTAGGGGGTTTCTAAGGCACAACAACATCCAACTCATCCATCATTGTGTTTCTCACATTTTTAGCAGCGGAATCTACATTTGGACTTGATTTTTGGGCTTGGAATCCTTCATTTCCAGCCACTTTTGTAAGGGTGTTCACTGCTGTCATTTTATTTAATTAAATAAATTCCAGCTGGGGTTTGAAGGCATATTTCTTGGTTAATAATTGTTCTAAAATATTTCTAAGTTTCCCTACATGTTTTGGATGGTGTGAATGATGCATTTTTGAAGAGATATTGCATTTTCCTTGCTGCTGTTACAAAAAAATCAGATTGCTGTACCTTGCTGTCATAATTTTCAGTTATCTATTGGGGTTTGTGCAATTTCCCTTTGTTTTCAGTTAGAGCCCGGAAAGGGACATTACTTCCATTGTGTGAGTGCAAGTTGTGAGAAGAATGCAAACAATGGAGAAGAGTTGGACCATATATGTGAGACATGATGAAGAACTGAAAAGGTGTTTGTGGGAACTCTTGATTCCCTTAATGTGTTTGTTCAATGTGCAAGTCCAGCAAAGGTAAAGAATGCAGAGAAAAAGAAAAATTGTGGTTCAGTCCAGCATGCTCATATGTATGAAAAGCAAAGTGAAGAGGAAGAACAAGAAGGTAAGGTTGCAATAGCAGTTGAAGAGTTGATTGGTAAGGATGTGGTAGTAGAAGAAGATTGTCTTCAAGTCATCATGGAGACAAGAGAGAGTGGGAAATTGATGGTACAAGAATGTTCTCAAGAGGACATACAAAAGGGAGTTCATTTGTAGCAGCTAGAGGTGGGAGAGAAGACTCACAAGGGCAAGCGAAAGAGATTGGCAAGATAAAGAAAGTCACTCATGTGGTATAGAAGCAAACAAGAAGATTGAAGGATGCAAGTAATGTTGCACATGTGGGAGCAACCCACATAGGTATTGGTGAAGAAACTCTTATGATTCAAGCTTCACATTGTTCTCATATGAATGTCGTATGTTCAAATCCATAAAACACAATCCTTTTTTATTAGTCCAATCTTTTGGACTCACGGTCTCCTTGTTAGGCAAGCCGCACTCGACCAAGGTAGTTTCGTCTCTTGGGTTATCTCTTTAGGTCTTAGAGAGTGCAAAGGAGCCCCCAACAGCCGCACTCGATCCAAGAGAAAATAGAGCCCCCATCTCTCGTATAGAATAGAGGAAATGCCCTACCTTTGAGTGCGGTTTGAATTATTAATTTACGTAATTGGAAGCAATTGATTGGGTTTAAGGAGAGTGCAAGGTTCTTTGCACATGGAATGGATGAGGTGAAGAAAGAAGATTGCAATCAACCTACAATTGATGTAAAGAGTTCGAACATAGAAGAGGACAAGGATGAGATAGAGCAGTTGGGTTTGTTACCGACCCAAGCATGTGATGAAAAGTATAAGGCCACAAGAAAGGTGCAATCTGAAGATGATGGGAGAGAGGAGATGCTTCTACAAGCCTTAAAAGCACACAATGAAGAAGAGAGAGGATGATGAGATCCTAGTTGGGACAACATTCCACAAGGAGATAGTTGGTCTTTTTGAAGACACATTGAAGGCTGTAAATAGTGAAGAAGATGATGTTGCAATAGAGATAGAGGAGTTGCTTGACATAGTAATGAGGACAATGAGAGAAGAGAAAAGTTGGCAGCCATGAGAAAAGAGGAGCTACAAAATCCAACAACAAGTTGGATAGTGATTGAACAAAGCCTATAAGGCTTTAGGAGGAGGTGGTCGGATGGTAGTGGGTACAAGCCCACAAGAGAAAGCAAGATGCAAGAAAGAGCATCTTGGTGGAGGTGGTCGGATGAAGGTGGGTTTCAACCCACAAGAAGATGGAAGAAGAAGAAAAGAAGCATTTGGTGGAGGTGGTTAGACTGTGGTGGGTCTAATTCCACAAAGGAGGAAAGAAAGAGTAGGGGAAGAAGAGAGAAGATTTGAAGCCAACAAGAAGCTAGAAATGGAAGAGAAATTCAGTTGAGGTATTTGGTGTGTTGGCAAGGAATGCCATGGTCATCAATCTCAGTGGCCAAAAGAGTGGTTTTACCACTTAATCCACCCATGTGAGCAGGAGCTCACAATTTAATTACCCTGGGTGTTTGATGTAGGAGCATCCATGGCGAACAAGTAATCTTGCATCACCAAAAATAGAGATGTTTTTTTTTTTTTTTTTTTTTTTTTGGGTTTTGGCTTGACATGGTGTAATTGGTCCTACAAGGCATCCTTGAGAAGAAAGCTTTTCAAGAAATCCTGTTCTAAAACTTTCAGTTTTGGCGTTTTCCTAAAGCAACGTGGAATTGCTATATCATGCACTGACGTTTTGTGGAAGAAACATTGACTTTTTTGCTGATGAATGCCTGTAATCATTAGCAAAGGTAAAATAACGGATTCTTGAGATAATCATTCATACATGAAGCGTTTCTTGGGTCCTTGAGGAGTTGAAGAGACTTGGACGCATTAGTAAATGAGGGGGAAATGAATCTTGTGAAGGGGAGATACATAAAAACAAAAAGACTCTCAGACAAAAGAAAAGCGAGAACATGTCTGTGCACCAATCATGTTGAGATGGACTGTAGCTATTTCTTTCTCCATGTTTGTAATGAAATAAGCTGTAGAGGCATGTGTGTGAGTGGTAGAGTGTGCTCAAGAGTGTGTGCATCAATTGTGTAGTGAATTCATTAATTGTAATGTCCCGTTTTCCAACTTGAGAGCATGATTTGGACTTCTTGCCATTCCATTTTCCGAGGCAAAGAAGTAGAGTGAGCGAGAAAAGGAAGTGAGCTCTAATTGCACTTTTATTTTCTAATTTTTAATGTTTTCTTTTAGTGTATTCTTCTTTTTAACAGGTCGGTTGGGTTTGGAGCATTAATGAAGCCAATTAAAGATTAAAAAGAACTCTTTAGGGGTCGGCCTTGTCCTTTTGGGCTTTGGCGCCAAAGATGGGGTATAAAAGAAGATTAGAGAGCTCATTTGCATCATCTACTTTTGGCGCATTTTACTCTAATTGGACTTTTGGGCTGATTGCTCATTGTTCTTCCACTCTTGGGTGGAAATCCAAGTGTGTGGCATTCCAAGAAGGACGGAAACCCTTCTTGTGGTTGGTTGGGGGACGAAAACCCTCCTTCCTTGTTTGGACTTGAAGGCAAATTGCAGATTTGAGAAGAAGTCATAATCTGATTTTTATATATATTATTGAGCCTCTCCTTTGTGGGGCGACTTGCATTAGTGTATGGTTTGGTGCCATCTAGGGCACGACAATCAGATTTGAGTTCATATTTGGTTTCCTCATTATTTATAAGGCTGGAATCATTATTTGTGGAGTTTGGGGTTTCTAAACCCTCATTTCATAATTTTATTTGCAGTTGTGCTTCGCTGGTTTTTAATTAATTTCCAGCAGTGTTTTTGATCATATTTCATATTGAATATTGATTTGGTGGATGCCTAAAATACATATATCTATTTTGGCAAAGTTGTTTGAAGAATTTCAAGTGTTTTGCATGCTTTTTGCACCGCTGTCCTAAAAATCTGATCGCTGTTCAAATCTGGGTTTTATTTTCAGTTTGCTGGTCCTAAAATCAGATTTGCTAATATTGGGGTTTGAGCTAATTTCCTACTTTTCAGTTTCAGCCCTTGAAAGGGATACTACATTAATGAGAATGGTTTATTGAGTTGTGCCAAGGTTGAGGAAGTGCTCATGTGTGTCCATGGAAGAGTGATAACCCTTGCATCACATAAGTAGAGGTTGTCCTCAATTGAACACCCCTTCTTTGTTTGCATTGGAATACACCACTGCTGATAGCTGTGTATGCACTCATGGTATGTGAAGAGGCCTAGAATAATGTTTCATATCGACGACCAAGAGGTAAAAGCAATGTTCAAATATTCTGTTGGAAAGTTGTTCGGTGTGGATGAGGGCAAGATTCTTTGGAAACAATTGATTCAATTTGGATAATTTAGTGGCTTCTTCTATACAATTGAAGCAAGCAATGGTTGACATTGTATAAGCCTAGACAATATGAGTAGGTGGTGGGCAATGCATTGGGATGAAACTCTAGGCCTATGCTAAGTTGCAATTCACTTGTTCAAAATTGCTAGTTTCCCTACAACTAAGACAAATTGGTATATAGTATTATCCACTCTATAAAGAAGATTAAACTTGCCTCTTTAAGAGTAGAGAAGCTAGTTGTAGTACATTGTTCCTTACATATTCACGATTGTTTGACATCCTGGTGTTTGCATGGACAAACGAGATGATTAGATGTCAATATTAAGAGTATGACACAAGTATATGATGAAGATGGCGGTGACATACGGTAGGGATAGGTGGGGGTGCCTTTGAACATCTTTTAGGAGCCAGATCTAAGTGATTGTGACAGTGATGATCGTGATGTTGGTGCCAAGGAAGTGATGATGTTGAAGCCTTTTGAGATGCATGGAAGTAGAAAGATGAAGCACAACCTACTTAGAATCATACCGTGAGTCTAACAGTTTTATACAAATTCCAATCACAATGTATAATTGTATTATAATTGTATATAGTGAATTTCATAGTTCGACTACAAATTTTTTTTTAAAACACAAAATATTATTTCATAAGGAAAATATTTGTACAATTTTGACTATGCCAGGCATGGAAACTATTAGTCCAATCCTCGAACATTATGAAACAAAATAAACTTAATGAACATCATGAAAGATTATCAAGTTTTAGAATAGCATTCATATCTTGTTGATCTCGTTCAGGCCACCACAGAGGGGGATCTCCATAGCATCCGATGTCATGATTGTCCAAAGCCCGGTTGCTAGAGCATCAACCACCTGATTTTTTTGTCTAGAAATGTGACTGATTTGCAGCAACTGAAAATTAGCCTGCAAGCCTTTGATTTTCCTTTTTCATGTTCAATCTGCCAATGTGAACTCCCTAGTTTCTCTGAAGAAGTCAGCATCCTGACAATAATCTTGGAATCAGATTCCACTTGCACCTGAGTCCATCCACACTTAATGGCCTCTTGTAAACCTCTGTAGATAGCTCTAATCTCAACAACATTGTTAGTAGTAGTTCCCAGATTTTCAGCAAAGAGGAAAGCAACTCTCCCATCATGCGTTCTTCCAATACCCCCCATTGCTGCCTTTCCCGAATTTCCCTGGAAGCCCCATCCGTATTCAATTTACCAACCTGCATAGGAGGAGGAACCCAATTTTGTTGTTTATCTTCTCTTTTTTATTGTAAAAGCAGGAAGTAGGGAACTAGTAGGCTGAAAAGATAGCAGATTACATATGTTACTCCATTCCGGAGTGAGAGAAGAGGGAAGGGATACTTTCTGCTTTATAGTTTCTGCCATATTAATTATAGTCTTCTGCCAAACGTACCCCTTTTCTGTGATCTCTTGCTTGAAAATTCTTTTATTCTGTTCCTTCCATATATTCCAAAGTAACAAAGAGATACCTATCCATAAGGCAGGGAGTAAGTTTTGTCCTTTTGGAATACCATCTTGCCATTCCTTCATCAGTTGCTCAAGAGAATGAAGTCCTTGGTAATGTATACCAAACATATTCGCAAGAGATTGCCATAAAGGTATAACCCACGGACAAAGGAAGAACAAATGATATCTAGTTTCCTCCTCATTCCAGCATAGTGTACATCTGAAAGGCCCATAAAAACCTCTCTTCATAAGTCTATCGCCTGTGAGAGTTCTGCCATGTGCCAAGAGCCAAAGAAAAAAACTAACCTTGGGCCATATTGCGGGCTGCCATATTTGCTTAAACATAGCTTGGAGGGGGTGAGGATGACCTCTAGTTAGCTCTTCATAGCCAAAGTGAACTGTATATTCTCCTCCTAATGAATTCCCCCATCCTATTTGATCTGGTTCATTAGAAAAGGAAAGTGAATGTCTTTTCAGAATTTGGTTGATCAAAGCTTGTTCTGGCTGCTGTAAAGAAATAGGCCATTCATGAGTAGATATCCAACATCTACCCATTTCCAAATGTTGAGACATTTGTCTAGTATAATGCATAACTCTCGTCCATCCTTTTTGATGCATTGCTTCCATCACATTACGCAAATGAGGAAATTGATGGATTAAAGGAGGTTGAGCATCCCATGAATCCAACCAAAAATATGCATGATTCCCAGTATTCACAATCCAAAATAACTTTGTTTTAATCAGACTTTCCCCCATTTTAAGAACTGCCAGAATCGGAGATCCTTTTGTTGGAAGAGAACATCTAATAATAAGATTTGGTGGCTGATTTTCCAGGTATTTGCCTCTTATATTAATAGCCCATAAATCAGTTCTGACTATAAATTTCAGGGTGCATTGATACTGCTTAATATATTTAATTTCATTATGAATCCATGATTTGCCATACATTATTTTTTTCCCTTAAATGAAATTAATGATTTTATCAGCCTTTGAGCCTCACATCCTTGTGCCACCCCTTGAAACTTTGGGGGTCACTCCAAGCATCCCTAAAATACGCCTTTGTCTCCACACTCTAGAAACTTGGTCTCGTATTGTTTATGATATTAATTAGAGTTCACATTTTGATTTCAAACTATATCCTCTGTCACACATTGAGTAGCTAGTAGAGTACTTAATTTACACAGGACTATGATTTATTGCACATCTCTTCCATAATTGAGAATCACCCCACGGAGTGTACTCCGCTAGATTTAACTAATCAATTCATATCAGTATGCCCTAGTAGCCAAGGATGCCTCCCTTTGCATATTGTATGCCTGTTTGAATGTGATACCATTTTTAGACTTTTGATGTAGACTTTGGAGCTGAATTCAATGTAGTCAGCATCTTTTGATTTTTCATGGAAGAAGTGCGATTAAAGCAGAAGGAAGAATTGTGGACACAATTTAACAAATTTATGCAGTTTTCCTCATATCTGTTCACATATTTGCATCACCATTCGAAGACTATGGTCCTTTCAAGGTTCAACTTAGCTTGGATGTTATGCCTTTTAAAGAGGTAATCAATGCACATGCCCTGGATGATTGGATCAGCCAGCTTTTAGGCCTACTGTGCATTCAATCACATCATTGACAAGGAACTCACCAACTTTGCTGCCATCAGTTTTACAGGACATTGTTCAGGTGGAGGTATTTGTGGAGTCGTCAATGCCTATTTCTTTTGATGTTTTTCCTTCTGAGAATAATTGTGCTACTACTAGTAAATAAAGTTTGTCATAAAAATACTTGTATCTAGAAAGAATGTCACTTTCCACATGATCATGGTTTAACAATATCGATTTCTAATCTTTCTTTTGCCTCAGAATAACTGTAATAACTGTAATAGTATTAGTAAATAAAGTATAAGTTGCGAATGAAAGGTTGCATAATGCTATGTTTTCCTTGTGGATTGTTCTTCTAAGAGAAAGATGGCTGGAATGATGAAATGCCACCATTGATACTTTATATATCACATGATCATTGCTGTTTTCTTAATTTTCAATTTTTGGATGTCAGGATGAGACTTCCACCCTCAAGAGATTAGCAGAAGCAAATTACAGTGCCAATGGATTCCACCAAGAGAAACAGAAGCGTGTTTTGGAATTGCCTGCAAAAAAATGTCCTGACTAATTATTTCTGTATCCAATTCAATCTTGTGCTAAGATATTTTACTTCTGTTGCATGCTGAATCATTTTAGATTTCCATTTTAGAAAAGCAAGAATGAAGAACTGATCACAAGGGTACATTTGTGCGTTCTGTTAAAATTAAAGTGCGTTATGGTGAAAGCACAATTTGTCTAATGTATAATATTTTAAGTTGCTTTATTACTCCATTCCATTTGCTGTATGACTTGTCTGATGTAATTTTACTGTAATTTTCATCATTCTCTCAGTTAAGTAGCTCTAATCTTGGGGAATTTGAAGACATAAACAGAATGGGGTGTACAGTGGGTACGTGAAAGCTGAGCTTGGGCAGCTTTTACCCATTGTCCATGCAGGTACTACTTAAGGCTTAAGCCAAAGGAAATACTTTCGATTCTTTGAAAACATGTTTGCATTTGAAACGTCCGGTAAGAATAATATTGATCGAGTGACAACTCGATCTTGAAGCAGCTTCCAAGGCACTGTTTCTGCTATTAACATTACTGTACTTGGTCCAAAAACAATCTTAGAGTCACATTAGCATTATGTACTGTTATGTTTATATGTGAACTTATATGGGAACAAATAATGGTCTCAAATATAAGTATTTGAATATTCGACATTTGGGGATAACTAAATTGTTTGTTTGGGTTTTAAGATAATGCCAAGGCATCTTAAGAGAGAATAATCTATAGGCATTTGTATGTGCAATGTTTGAAGTTATAAACTATAAAGGAATTTCAGCTTTCTACTTTTGCCTTATTTAAAGGCTTTTACATCTATTGTTTAAGTGGGCCTTAGTCCTGTGACAGGCATGTGCTTGTCTCCCTTACATTATTAGTAACACTTTAACCCTATGTTCCTGATAAGCACATAAAAACTAACATTTAAGTGACCGTCATTTAGTGCCAATATTTAATGTCCTTATCAGCTTAAGTCTTCTTACCTTTCTCCACCTCTGGACATATTAGATCCTAAGATTAAGGAGTATTCATTGGAAATGACATTTATCTTTTTTAATATCCTATAAATAAAATTTTCATGTTGATTTCATTTTCTGGAGACCCTCTGCTACGGTTGCATCTTTTATCATTACTTTTACATATCATTCTTTGCTCCCTATACAAATACTAGAATTTGTATTCAGCATCTCGACTCTGACTTGGTGTAGAAATCATATAACATACATTTCTTGAAGAACACAACTGATTAGAGAAAATAGATGTTTTGGTGCCTCCAATGGCATGTTTGGCATTGTCAAAAATGTCATTGTTAGAACTAGAACAGAGTTTCTAGTCGTGTTCATGCAATACGATCTCTTCAAAGTTTGAGTATCAATGGTCCAGTTTTGAAATGCATGGTAAAATAGCCTACTACATTCAACAAAGCTAACTAGGAGTTAGAAATTTACAACGTGAGTACAAAAAGATGTTTTTACTAATATTTGGCTCCTAGAAGCACATGCTTCCTATGAGCGGCTGTTTTATAGAAGATATTTGATAATGCCAAAAACTAATTTTTGTGGATCCACCTCTTGCAGTGAGTATGTAATTTCTTTATTTTTGAGAACATGAGTGTATTAAAGAAAGGACAAGGGAAAGACCAAAGTAGGTCAATGGGGCTGAAAAGTACTCTGAGTTACAATTGATTAGTAGTGCAGAAAGGGACTCCATCTAGCCAGAATAAAGTATCTTAAACAAAAAATAGGAAGCAATAAAACTCCAAAATAAAATTGGGTGAACCCAATAAGGTAAGCCCTTGAAAATGTATATATAAAAGGCATGTAATTAGAAACTATCCTGGTAATTGAAGGCCTCCTGTCAAAATTAACCGCCAACAAATCAAGGGAAGGGAGCCGATAGAGAACAAGGCTTGGGTTAGTGTCATAGTTAGGAGTAGAAGAAGATGCACCTTGTCTGTTACCACAAAAAAGCCAACATTGATTGATGTCATCAAGAGAATTGCCGTGGCTAAGAGAGCATGGTTGACCAACTTCGGAGAAAGTAATGTGCTGGTAAAAGTTGTTCTCTTATCATCCAAGGCCAATGGTCCTCAAGATGTAGAGAGAAAATTGGCTATGTGCATATGTACCTGTGGTTTGATGTCTCAATTGGGGAGTGTAGCTGACCCTCTACGTCAGGTGCAATAAATATAAGTCTGAGGTGCCATATTAGTTGTTTGTCAGTTGGGGCATCTGGTCACAGATCTATCAACATATGTGCTAATCCACAACTTCTTGATTTCTATTGATATTTCTCATACTTATTATCTTTAAGTCGATCAACTAATTTATCAGAACAAGATGAAAGAGAATCACTCTGCTTATTTGACAGGAGAATAAAAAGTCCATTGCAAGATTAAAAATACACCCTGTCTATTGATTGAGGAAGAGATGGTTTATGGAAATTATAGACAGAAACAAAATTTACTCCCTCGTGGCTTCTAATTAAGCCTTGGATAAATTTCTCATCTTGGTTAAAATGCTCAACTGTCAGCATTTTGGCAAATAAGTCGTTACACTGATGAATCTGCCAATTAGTGCATACTAGCGGTAATATTAGTAAATAAACTGTCATTTGTGAATGAAAGTGGGCAATACCAAAATCAGCTTCTTCACCTTCTTCCGAAATGGGTCTTAGGCTATATACTGAGAGAAGGACCTATGAACCAAACTTCTAGATAGGTATAGGATGCTGCGACTCCAAAAACTCACCCTTGTAGGAAAAGCTAGAAGTCGAAAAGAAACTTTATGGAGGCATTGAATATCATGAACTTAGTTTTATTAAGGTTAACCACTAGTTGGCTAAGCTCACAAAAGTGAGCAAGAACAGCTAAATGTCTTTGTAATGAGGAGAATGACCATGACGACAATAAATACAATGATCACTATGTCTTTTCAAGTACAGCTATCATCCACAAGAGTGCTTTGTATAAATAAATCCTCGATCCTGTCTATGTAGATGCCAAAAAGAGTTGGTAAGATATAATGCTCATGTTTGACTCAAATTGTACTCTTGACAAAGTCGAAGTCTATGGGCAGCTCAAAAATCATGCGGCTCATAGTGGCAGTCTGAAATAACATTCAAAAAGGTCGTACCTAGAGAAGACCACAATGCACCATTTTAATTCTAGCAGTTGATTGAAAGACAACCCATTGTGATAAATAAGCACCTTCATTTGGTTGACCAAGGATGAGACCACCCTTAAGGAGAGTCATGAGTAACCGCTTTTCAATTGTACATTACATTTCATTTGTAACCTATGCTTAGCCTGAACATGGAGAAGTGCCTCCCGAGGGAGTGCCATTGAATCATTGCCCTGTAGTTTCAGATTGCAGCCATAAGTTGGCCCGAACGTTTTGAAGCTTCTTCACTGGAATTCTGCAAGTTATTCAAGTAAAACCTGTTTGGGAGGGAGAACAACTTCTTTGCAGGTCTTAAGACTTGCAAACATTTCTCAACGGCCTTGAACTGGATGATAAGAGTGCCATGCACAATCACTGAAACCTCGTCAAGAATTAAGTCTCATGCAAGAAAACAAGCATTCGTGTAAAGGATCACTGGGCCTTCTGACTCTGTGAGGTCACAAATCCAAAGGCTCAATTCTTTAACTTATCTTCTCCTTTCCATTATGAATTTTGCCTAAACAACTTGTTTTTCGTTGTACTATTGGTAGGTTATGGTTTTTCTGGTTCTTTCGTTGTACTATTGGTAGGTTATGGTTTTTTCTGGTTCTTTTGTTGAATGAGGATCTCATATTTCTCGTGTCTTATCTATGCGACAACCTCTTAAAGATGATGAACTCCATTTGTCAAGAGTGTTTGGGGTTGCTTGCTGTTTATAGAGAAACTAAGCTACCAAGAAATTTGCAGATAATATAGCATACCATGTGTATAGACAAGAATGACAATAACAGTAGCTTCTCATTAACAAAATGAAGAAATCAGTTCGATTCATGCAGTATAGGGAGGACCTGATACAAGTGCTCCTACCCCTTTGTGCAACCATTGTTTAATCTCGAGGTGCAACGGTTAGCTATTGACACAACAGCTCAACCTAATGGTACACTGCTGCTACCAGAAGTTGACAAGCTCATTTATTACAGTTATTTATAATGACCGTCTACATTAGTCCCCGGTTTTAGAAAAATTGGAGTCCCATTTGACTCTACCCATACAAAAATAGCTCAAGGAGGAGGGGAAGAAGATGTCCTGTAAGGTATAGAAGGATGAGCTGGAAGGGAACCTAAAGAGTCAGCCCATTGTGATTTTAGCTGGTGAAGTTTATCCCAAAGAGTATATACTTTAGCGGTTCATTTGTGCAGCCGTTTGATTGGTTCACATTCTCATGAAACTTTGACCATCTGTGCAGCTTCCTGAAACTTCTTTTTGCTTTTCTGGTGTCTTCCTTAGCTGCCTAAAACTTACTATAAAGTTCCTCGCTCACTTCCTCAAACTCAACAACTTTGAGCACATGAGCCTTAATGGAATGAGTTTGGTGAGTGAGTTGATTCTGGAAGCGGATTTGTTGCTTTTCCAATTGATTCTATAGCGCCACATGTTTGTTTGTAGATTTTTCCTTTTTGTTTTCCAATTTTTGTTTCTCGCACAAAGGACAGTAGGAGTAAACATTGATATCTGTAGACTGTGGGTGTGCTCAATGCTGCGTAAAGAACCCAAGATGTTTTGCATGTGGGAAGTATTAGTCTAAGGAGCAAGTGTGGGTAACCATTCACCATGCATCTCTAAAGTATTTTGTTGTGGCCATCCCTTGTTGACATAGATCCACGCAAACTCTAGGTGACATTTTGTTTGTACAAACTTTTGGATGTGAGTGGCTTTATCCAAAACCATCCATACCTGGGATCGCCCTCTTATCACATCTAGAATCTAGATGCCCAACTATACTTGTAATGCCTTGAAGGGCTTGGACCATAGGTCCCATGGCTCTCACAAATTGAGACAAAGTTTCATATGAATTTGCATTATTAGGGCTGGAAAAATGCCTTCACAATGTGATCTTTGGAATGTTAAACCTCTGTGGGTCCTATTTTTGAGCACCCTGTCTTTGAGTGGAACTCAAAATCAATCCCAAGCTAAATCTATTTTCACTCTGCGTACTCGAGGGCTGATCTTGCTCATGCTCAATGCACTAAATTGGGCTAAGTGGGGTCTCCTCCAACATAGGATTAATTGGTTCACCAATTTGGTTCAACCAATTCTCTATCTATCATTTCTTTTTGAGAGATTGGTTCAACTATTTGAAAGAGGGAACCATAAATGGAGGTGAGGTTGATCCTACCATGTGTGTACTATCCTTCTCCTACTCATAAGTGTTGGAGTCGTCTCCTTCCTCCTCTAAAGTGGCGGGCTCTATAACGGGTTTCCTTTTCCTTTCCTTGTTATCATCCCTAGCTTCAGCAAGTGGTATATCCATAGTTGGAATACTCGCCGAGTCCTCGAGTAATCACCAAACTTTAATGCAAACGAGTTAATCGCCAAAAACTTGCAAAAAATAAACTCGGCGAGTTCGTGTTAAATACTCGCCCACGCTGCTTTTACACGCAAACACGGTTTTCACTCTAAAAAACGCTGCTTTTACACGGTTTTGGCTCTTTTTAAGGCCCTCCACTCCCTCATTTTCACTCACACAACCATTTGAGCTTGCATTGCTTGTGTTGAGTGGATTTTGGAGCGAATTCGAAGAGAGAATTTGGAGAATTGCATTTGGAGGTAGGTTTTTTTTTTTTTAATTCTTTGAAGTTTTTTCAAATTTTGTGTATATTATTTAGGTTTTATAGATTCATATTGTGATTCTAAATACATGTAATGTAAAATCGAATGCTTGTAATTTTTTTATACTCATTGTAGCCAGAGGTATGTATTTTTTTTTTTTTACGCAAATTCATTGTAAACTAGTTAAATTTTATGTATGTGTATTGTAATCGATTCGTTTTGTAATTCTAAATACATGTAATGTAAAATCGAATGCTTGTAATTTTTTTATACTCATTTGCAGCCAGAGGTATGTATTTTTTTTTACGCAAATTCATTGTAAACTAGTTAAATTTTATGTATGTGTATTGTAATCGATTCGTTTTGTAATTCTAAATACATGTAATGTAAAATTGAATGCTTGTAATGTATTTTTTTTTCACGCAAATTTGTTATTCAGGCACATTTTTATTTTTAAAATTAAATTAAGCTTACGTTTTCTAATTTTTTAAATGTGCATTGTGTTGCAGATTAGAGCTTAACAATGGCATCAGGCTCGGCATCAAGTTCGCATCTGGGTCAGCATCACTAGCAGGGACCGTTCCTCCGAATGCCCGTTCCAAAGCATGGAAGTATGGTGTACGTGGAGCTAGTGACAACGAAGTTTTTTGCAATTTCTGTGGCAAAAAAATGAATGGAGGCATCAATCGTTTGAAATATCACCTTTCATGTATTGTTTGCCGAGATGTTACGGTTTGCCCCAACATGTCGGAAGAGGCAAAGCGAGAGATGAGAGCAGAGCTGGCAGAGTTAGAGGAGAAGAAACTAGAGAAGGCAAGGTGAAGGCAGCCATAGCACAAGCTATTAGACCTGGGGCTGCAATGACAGAGGATTTAGAGGATGATGCGGCAACAATTGTGGGCTCTACTCGTGGTCCACGCATATGAAGCGGAAGAGCCGAAAGAGGCGCATCTTCATCGAGTTCGAGCAAAGGCATACCGAGCTTTTTTGTGGCAAGGAACACACTTGGAGCACAACCTTCATTGGAAGGTACAACTGGAACAAAGATATGCACGAGGAAGCGGATAAAGCTTGTGCAAATTTTTGGTACTACAACAACTTGCCATTCAATGTGGCAAAGAGCCCATACTGGGAGTACTTGGTGACAACGTTGACAGTTGCAGGGAAAGGGTACAAGGCACCCTCTCCAAAAGATTTGAGTGGGAAATTGCTTGAGGGTGCAATTGCAGATGCCACTACCATGCTAGAAGAGCACAAGAAACAATGGCAAAAATTGGATGCACCATTCTTTCAGATGGGTGGACGGATGGAAGGAACCGCACCCTCGTTAATTTTTTAGCAGCTTCAAATGGTGAGATGGTGTTTTTAAAGTCTATTGATGCCTCTAACATAATAAAAAATGCAGAGAATTTGAGTGTTATGTTAGAGACGGTTGTATTAGAGGTTGGTGTACAGAATGTTGTGCAAGTTGTCACAGACAATGCAACAACATATGTGGCGGCTGGGAGACTACTGCAGGAGAGACATCCATCACTCTTTTGGACTCCTTGTGCAGCTCATTGCCTTGACCTTCTTTTGGAGGACATAGGCAAAATTGATTGGGTGAGGCTGGTTGTAGAAGATGCAAGATCCATAACGAAGTACATATATAATCACCCTTGGGTTCTGAGCTTGATGAGAGAACACACAAAGGGGAAAGAGCTTGTTCGATCCGGTGTCACAAGGTTTGCAACTAACTTCTTGACGTTGCAAAGTATTTCTAGTTTGTTGACACCTTTGAAACAAATGTTTGTGAGTCAAGCATGGCTAGACTCACAATATTCAAAGAAAGTTGACGGAGAGAGGGTTGCAAAGATAGTTTTTGATGATATCTTTGCAAAGAGAGCTATAGAGATCATCAAGGTAATTTCAAACTTCGATTTATATTTCATTCCTTTATTTTAATTTGTTAAATTATAAATATATTGTTTTACTTTTCACTTTTTTACTTTATTTGTAATATGTATTGTAAGTTTGCAATCTTACATTTTAATTTGTGTGTAGGTGTCAGAGCCATTGGTGAGGGTTTTGCGTTTGGTTGATGGGGAGCAAAACCCCATGGGGTTTATATATGAGGCCATGGATAGGGCCAAAGAGTCTATCCAAAACTATTACAAGGGGAATATCGTCAGATATGGTCCCTTTTGGGAGATTATTGATCGGAGGTGGAACAATCAACTCCACCAACCTATTCATGCAGGGTACTACCTCAACCCCAAGTATTTCTACTCGACAACTGTCACGAGATGTGAACGAAGAGGTTATGGAGGGCCTTTCTATATATATTGAGAGGATGATACTAGATGTTGAGACGAGGGACCTCGTCATTTTAGAGCTATGAAAGTTACAAACATGCTAGGGAGACTCTCTTTTTTCTCGGCACTAGCTATTGAGGAGATCCACGCGGTCACCGTGTAATAAAAATTAGAATGTTTACCAAGTTACTTATTAGTTACAGATTTGATTTTATTAATTAATTATAAATTTTTGATTATTTTGTTTGTAGGTTCTTGGTGGGAGGATTGGGGAGGGAATACCCCACATCTTCAAAAGTTAGCCCTCAAAATTCTATCTCAATCTTGTAGCGCTTCTGGATGTGAACACAATTGGAGTTTGTTTGAGGCCATTCACACGAAGAAGCACAAGTTGACTCAAAAAAGGCTCAACAACTTGGTTTTTGTGCAATACAATCTTTAGCTTCGCACAAGAAAAGTTGAGGCCACATCAGAGGAGCTCATTGATTTGGATGAGATAGATCCATACAACGAGTGGACTGGGCACGAAGAGGAAAACCCTGCGTTCACAACAGACGAGATTGCTTCTTTTGAGAGGGAGGCTATGGAGGGAGAAGACTAGCAGGAATTCAAGGAAATATTGGATTGGATGACATCTTTGGAGGTGATCTCCAACATGCAACAGAGGAGCTACCAGCACCACCATCTAGTTCCAAGATCGAGCAGAGTCGCAGCCTTCTAGGAGGAGCGTGGAGATGCAGCCGAGTGTGGGGACTAGTAGAGGCACTAGACCCTTTCCCCAATATTTCTCTAAATTGGGGAAGAGGAAAATGTAATTTATGAATAAACTTGCGATAGATATGAAATTTATGATGATATTTTTCAATGTCAATCATCATAAATTCATATTACTTATTAGTCGGTTGTTGTATTCGCATGATGATTCGATTTTGTATTGTATTTGTATTCAAATCTAATAGAAAACACTTCTCCAACATTTTATGGGCTCATTTGATACATTTTGTAGCTATGTGTTGTTTAAAATTTATGTTTTAAAAGAAATTTGACTATTTTTAAGTTGTTGAGTATTCTGAGTATTGGCGGATATTGCCGAGTTTTTTTGGGGTCTGCTGAGTATTTTCCAAAGGCGAGTATTCCAACTATGGGTATACCAATACATCTCTATCGAAAAATGATGGCCAACATGGGTCATAGCCATAGGTACTTTTGAGGAAATTCCTCTCCCACTTTGTTCTGTGTATACACTACTGATCCTGAGTCATGTATAATTCTTTGCATGACAAGAATAGAAACTCGTGAATGCGAGTTGATATTAGCTTTGCCCATTTGTAAATCTCACTTCTGCGTAGTCCGAACATGTACTACTATTTTTTCCAACCAACAATTTCGATGATGCCTTAGGGGCACTACTAATCGGCATTGGATGACATCCAAGATGCACCACCACTATTTGGAAGCCAAATACTCTTTTTTAATTCCATGGCGCCCCTTCGCTCACATGTTTCTCAACTCTTCCTCGGTCAAATTCTTCATGCAAAGTTGTTGTATATCTTGGTCCTCCTAAGTAGCTGCCATGTGAAGGTTGGTAGCCTTGCTAATCGATAACCCAAGTGAAGGCACAAAAATACTTGTGTGAAATCATGCGGAGTGTAGGTGATTTTGACTTCATGGTTCATGTAGCGGACAAATGAACATCTATTGTTCTTGTTGTAACTTGAAACCATTCGAACCAAGTGGGGTTCAAGTCCCTTGCACTAAAATAAGGCATTTGCAAGCATGGATGGAGACAGGTAGAAAGAATCCAAAAACATTTAATCACAAGCACTCTCAAGGTTAAATCAACGGTCCCTTATGAGATTTTACTGGCTGAAGCAGGTATGTTACCAATGGAAGCTTCGGCAATCACTCGGCTAATAAGCTATTTGAAAAAAGTGGAAAGCATGGACAATCATCGTTGGCCCAAAATGGTTATAGAGGATAACCTAGAGCGCAGAAAGAAAACTTGGATGAAGCAGAACACCAAATGGATGGAGAAGTGGGGCATCCACTTCCAGGAGTGCCCTAACAACAATAGGGAAATAAAAAATTATGTGGCGGAGAAGTTTAGGAAAATCATGTGGACAGAAAATATTGGTCGTAAGAAAGCGCACTATATCAAATATTTCAACCCCACTTGGGCTCACGATAACAAAGCTTACTTAAGGGCGGATATCAAAGGTAAGGCTAGGATTATTTTGGCTCAGTTGAGGACCGGGTCACATCATCTTCGCTGTGAAACGGGCAGATGGACTATTCCCAAAGAAGAGTGGGAAAGGAGAACTTGTCTTTTCTGCAGTACAGGGGTTGTTGAAACAGAATGGCACTTCATCATGGAATGCTCAGCGTATGATGACATCCGCTTCCAGTACGAAAATGACTTACAAGTGGACAACCTAGATGAGTTATTTGAGGAAGCAAAGCTTCAAAGGATTGCTGGTTTTGTGCTCAAGATTCACAGTAGGCGAGAGGATTTGGAAAAGAACTTGGTTTCAGCTTAATGTTTCTGCTTTTTTTGGTCCCTTTGACTCTTCAGTCACGTGGACGTCATTAAAATCTTTCATTTCATTTCATTTCATTTCAAGCTTCTATCGCCTGCTCTGTGCAAAGCTGTCTTTAGCTCAGGATTTTCAGATTTATTTGCCCACGTAAGGAAATTTGCAGCTTGTAGGCTCTTCCAAGTGAGTGTCTCTTGAGTGGCTAAAATCTCACATTTATGTTTCTACCCACTTTATTCTTGATGGTTGATGCTACCTCTTGTTTTGAGCTATCCACTATCAATGAAGTTTGTACCATTTTTGGATTAGAAGTAGGGTTTTGTCTCGGAACTACTTGACCTTCTCTAGCTGTGCTGAATTTTTCGAGTGCTGTCTTGGGCATTTTTCTGCCAGACCATTGGTTGTATTATGCCTGAAGGAGGAGGTTTTGCATTTCCGTCCGTCATACTTGCTATAGTAAATCTTGAATCGCTAACCACATAATACCTTTCTAAACCCTTCTTGCGGGATCTATTCAAATTTGGTTGTGGTCCTTTAATTTTGCTGGCTTCACTAAACCCAACCTTAGAGCTGCTCTTTGGAGCCAATGCTCGTGTTGATTTTTGGCTTGTTGAACTCTGATCTAGCGCTGAAAGCAGAAACCTAAACTTTTCCAGTATGTTCTTTCTGTTGTGTGATGGTGAAACTGAATTTGTATCCACCCACTTTCCACTTTTTAATTTACCGTTTAGTTTCAGCTGTTGGGAGTGCTTGAGGAGCTGCAACAAAGCATGCAGTGGTAATAACTTTCTCGGAAGTGACTCCAACTTGTTTTCTGTATGTTTACAATGCTGGTAACGGTTGTACAACTGCTGGAAATCATACAGGGCTGAGGTGGGGTTGTGCATTGATGGGGCAACTCAGACAACTGCAGGCTGTATGCTGTTGGCAGCAGCATTTGACAGTTCAAATTCTGCAACATGTCATATGGGTGCCAAGAAGGGCAAGGATGGTGGTTGGATGTATAATCATTCATGTGGGTGGTTGTACATCAGCAGTTTAGCAGACCACCCAATGAAGCATTGAAGTAGAACATAGACGAATGGAGGTGGTCAAGTGGTGAGGGCTTGAGGAGCTCAAATGGTGGAAAATGAAAAGGTTGAACGGTGGGAAATGCAAGTGGAACGGTTGAGATTGGGGGTAAAATGGTTTGTTTGAGCAAGGAGCTTGGTTGTATGCTTTAGGAGCATTAATGCGGTCTTTTAATTTTAAATGATTAACTAATGCCTTATGGCCATTTATGTGATTTTTGACTTTTAAATAATTGTCTATTCATTTGATTTCATACTGGTTCTTTTCCTTTTTTTTCGTACTTATTTTCCACACTCATATTTCTTTGTTGGCATGTTGTGCTTCCTCAAGGAATTTTGATCTCGACCATATGGAAACTTTTGGCCCTTTTAATTTAGAGTCATTTGCTGTGTCTTTGACTGGCATCCTCTCCAAGTACTCTAATTTGACTGCCCCATTATCATAAATCTCCAAAAGTTTAAATGTTATGAATCACACCACTTTCAACTTACTCGGTTTAATTTGGTGACCCTTGTTATATCTCAAAACTAGATCTTTGGCCTTGAAGTCACTCTGTTAGAGTTGTTTATTGTGCCAATACTTCTCCTCTACGCAACTTTTGTTGCCCATTGTGCCATCACTCGGCATTCATCCAGTTTATTCAATCAAATAAGCTGTTCTACAAGGCTCTCGTTGTGCCCCAATCTATTCTCAACAACCACCCTTACACTTGGTACTAAATATTCCATAGGGATGGTTACCTCTTGATCATATGTTAGTTAGAAGGCTTTATGTGTTGTTTAGTAGGCCCATAATATGGAAGAAAAGTGTTATGCCCAATCACCACCTTCTATACCACACGACTCTTGGGTTATAAATATTAAATCTTTGTTTGTGGCCTCTGTTTGGCCATTCGCTTAGGTAGTATGGGCTCGAGAGAGAATAAAAAATGAAAAACTCTGAAGTCATCAATTAGATCACATGGTTGATAAAATGCCCTCCATTGTTGCTGGTGATTTGTGTTTGGATCTTAAATGTGGTGACCACTTGTTCATAGATGAGTTGTTACGTAGTCAGAATCTTGTTGTCGGACAATTCTCTTGCTTTTGACAACCTATTTAAGTATTGCTTGGCCGTTATAATGTACTTGCAACAATGAACCTTCCTTTCAAAGCTGCATTGAAATCTAGTCCCCATATTTCAAAAAGTTTTTTGGGTGTGATAGCCATATGGGCATAAAAGTCCTTTCTCATGTTTTCTCCACACTTGCAAGTGTAGCATCTCATTATCCATTCCTTTGCATCATGGTGCAATGTTGGCCACCATAGTCTCACCCAGAGCACCTTCCTTGTAATATCATCGAGTCCCGTGTGGCTGTAATAGGTCTTTCATGTGCTTCACATAAGACATCTCAAGTTTCCTCTTTGTTACACAACATTGCATTATATAATTAGGTCTCATCTTGTATATAAGACCATTAACTAACTATATTGCTCGGGATTTCAAGGTTAGCTTCTTGTGCTTGACTAATCGCATATCGCTTGGGAATGAAGTAGTAGATAGATATTCCCCTATATTTTCATGCCATGAAAGGTATGATAACAATTTAAAATAAGTGAGCTGATCTCAGTAAAACTCTACATTGGAACTCTCGAGACCACAAAATGCTGTTTCGCTTCCAATTATTGAAAATGACAGATAAATTGAAAGCTAGTGAATGAATCTTAGTGCTTAGAACTACTTGCAGCAAAATTAGAATGAACAACTTAATGCAAACATAAGATTTTTATCCTGGAAACCCCTAATTTGAGGAAAACCAGTCGGGAAGGGCAATTACTCTTTCTTCCCACTTATATATTGGCCAATTTAATCAATTACAGATTACAAGAAGCTGAAGGAAGACAACAATGTTACTTCCACCCTCTATACTTGTTCTGCACTTTCACCTTGCTTCTACAATTCAATTCCAGCACCAAAGTCTTCTTGCTCACTTCTCCCATGAATCGATGATGAATTCCACTTGTTCTCTTGCTTAAATAGCTTGCTCCCCATGTCCTCCCGTGCACTAGAGAATGGGAAGAGACATCAAGGAAGAGACACGGTCAAAACGTTTGAAATCCGTGACTGTTCGTGGCTTTATTTATTTTTGTTTCATTAGTGACATGACCATCGGTTAACGCAGAGTAGCTGGTTATGCGATCGCCGTGGTGGTTAAGTAACGCGTTGGTCTGTGGCAGAGGGGCAGTTACACATCTATCGGGCGGTTATGCAACCGCGACTTACTCGCACGCAGTGGTGGTTGCAACGTAATGTAATAGTTTGCTCTTCTTTCGGATTGATTTTTCTTCTGGTTCTAGTTACTCTGATGAAGTGGTGTTTCTTTAGATCCCTATGGATCACACCTCCCTTGCTCAAGAGGCTTTTGGTCCCACAAAAGCTTAGTGGGGGAGTAGATGAGGAAACAATTCCCTCACTTTCTCCTTCGAGTACCACCGGGCCTGCCTTGGTGTCTTCCCTTGAGTCCAACCTACCAAGATTCTTGTGGACCTCTCCTTGTCCTTGTCTCTCTGATCTTTTGCTGCAGCACTACGTCCTCCAATTCGCCTCATGAGTCCAAGATGCAATCCTCTATGGAAGGTAGTAACTGACATTCTTCTTCTTCATCAAGCATGGATGACTCATAAGTGCAAGTTCTCATAATTTACTACTGAGTACATACACATGAAATGTGGCAAATCAAGTCTGAAGGCATTTTCTCCAACTTGCTCCAAAGATATAGAAAGGGTCCATACTTGTAGTGACTTGAGTTTCCTTGCTTGACCTTGTAGTTTCTCCTCGCTCAAGTAAAGCCAAACCTTGTCTCGAACATGAAGTTTGTGCTCTCTACGATGTTGATCGTGTCTAGCCTTATACTTGGCTTGAGATTTCTCTAATTGTTCTTTCACCTTGAGATGGATTTGCGGATCCTCTTAACGAACTTCATTGCTCTAGTCACTTCTGAATCATGTATCTCCCCTTCTTCCTGCTGCCCAACTGCAATGTCTAGTGGATTAGTAGGTAGATATCCTAAGCATGCTTCAAATGGTGACTGCATAGTGGATGTGTGTACCTTGCCGATTGTAGGAATGTTGAATGTAGGCTAAGGACTTGTCCCAAGTTCATGGATATTTGCTATTATATCCTCTAATCAGCTGTACCAAAGTCCTGTTCACCACCTCTATTTTCCCATCTGTCTGGGGATGGAAGGTTGTGTGCTCCTCGTAACTTGATGTCCATCTTGTCCCACAAAGTAGTCCAAAATTTCCCAAGAACCTGGAATCTCTGTTAGAAACAATAGACTTGGCAAACCAAAATGTACCCATACATTAGCAAAGAAAAGTTCAATTGCCTCATATGCTTTTATTGTCTTTTTACATGCCATAAGAACACACATTTTGCTAAATCTATCAACAACATATAGATAATCATGGCCATGTTTAGACATAGGTAGTCCTACAAAATCCATAGAAATATCTTCCCAAGGATGAGTAGGGACCGGTAAAGGCATATACAAACCTTCCTTCCTAATTTTAGGCTTGCTAGTACAACAAAGTTTACATCCTCTTATGAATTTAGATACTTCTTCTTGCATATTGGGCCAATACACGTACCTTTGCAAGTGGGCCATGGTCTTGCCAACACCAAAATGTCCTGCTACTTTCGAGGTATGTGCTTCCCTCATCAATAGAAGCCTTTCTTCTTTTGGCACACAAAGCTTCCCCCATCGGTAGAGCAGCCCATCTTTGAGATAACAATCTTCAATACCCATCCTTTCAGCCCCTTTGGACTGTTGCTGATATGTTACCCCAAAATCTTTGTCTTGAGCATATGCCTCTCCATGTAAGCTTCCTTCGTGAAGGGCTCAAAATGAGAGATAGTGGCCAAACTAGAGATTTTCTCTTGTGTGGGCGGCCTAGACAACATGTTTGCCACCAAATTTGTGCTTCCTTTCTTATATTTGATCACCAAATGGAACTCATTGAAGGAATCCCATTTACTTGTAGTGCTTCTTGCCATTGCAATTAGACCGTGCTTGCAAATATTGGAGAGGTTTGTGGTCAGTGTGCACAATAGTTTCTTTACCCAACAAATAATGTTTCCATTTCTTTATTGCTTGAACTAGTGCATACATTTCTTTATCATATACTGAATATCCCTTAACTGTTGAAGTGAAAGTTTCAGAATGATAACATACTCTTGGCTTACCTACCTTGCTCCCATAGCATAATCATTGCACACTTGGTCCCATAGGAAGAGCGTAATCTAATTTTGGCATTTGATCTTGTTCCTTACCCAGTCAAAACCCTTAGTCTTTGTGGCCCCTGTGTGTAGAGTCTGCTTGATAGTGGAGAAGCTTGGGATGAACTTCCTCATCGTCTTGTATTGCTCCCACAAAACTTCTTGTCTCTGTGGCTCTTGTTGGTGTTGGCCAATTGGTGATGGCTTCCACCTTATTTGGATCCACTCGTAGCTCTCCTCTCCAACCACGTGCCCAAGATAGACAAGTGACTATTTGGCAAATTCACACTTCTTTATATTGCATAGCAATTGTTTCTCTTTGAGAACTTGCAAGACTTGTTCTGCAAATGTGTTAGATGTTCCTCCCATGTGGCACTAAAAATCATAATATTGTCTAGATAAACAATGACACAAATCTATGATTCTTGTAATACATCATTCATCAATCTCATAAATGTAGCGGGTGCATTACATAAACCAAATGGAAGTACTAACCACTCATACAAACCCTATTTTGTTTTGAAGGAAGTCTTCCATATATCCTCCTCCTTCATCCTGACTTGGTGATAACCCGACTTAAGATCCAACTTTGTGAAGAACTTTGCATGTTGAAGCTGGTCCAAGAGATCATCTATGCGTGGGAGTGGATATCTGTTCTTTATGGTAATCTTGTTCAAAGCACGATAGTTGATGCACATTCTCCAAGAACCATCCTTCTTTGGCACCATCACAATAGGCAAACTGCATGGCGAGGTGCTTGGGCGTATTACCCCTTGGTCTAATAGCTCATGGAGTTGTTTCTTTACCTCTATACTCTCCAACAAGGATTGCCTATACAACCCAATATTTGGTAGAGGGGACTCGACAACAATTGAATCTCATGCTCTACCTCTCGTTTTGGTGGTAACCCGCTGGGAGTCTGGAATACTTCCTGAAAAGATTGAATTATGCTATCTAAATTCTCCATCCTTTTGTTAGAAATATTTGAAATTTCTACCCCATCTTGCTTATCTTTCAATAAAAGTAAACAAAACTGATTATGATTTGCTGAATTAGTTTCTTTGCTTGGTTAGCACTTACCATAACAAGTTTTGACTTACGTTGGTGTGCTCGGATGTTGTAATTGACTCCATCCTTGACCCATCTGTATCGGTTCTCCCTTCTCATGAATATAGCATTCTTGATAGACAAGTAAAGACTCCGAAAACAACATCAAAAGCATCAAGTGGAATTACATCAGCCTCCAATACATCTATATACTGAGAATTTATCCCAAACTTGAACTTACATCTTCTTGTTACTTGAATTTCTACACCCTTCTTCACCCATCCCAAAGGATAAGGATGTGGATGTTCATAAGTTTCAAGACCAAACTTCTTTACCACATCAGAAATCAAATTAGATTAAGAACCAATATCAACCAAAGCATTTACCTTAGTCCTCTTGATTTGGATTTTGATTTGAAATAGCTTACTCATCTCTTCCTCTTGTTTTTGGCTATCCATGTTGGTGGTCGTGCATCCTAGCCTCTCATCTACATCAAAATCATCCTCTATCTCTACCTCCCCATCTGTCTTTACAGCTATCATGGATTTCTTTGAATCCTTGGTTTGTTCTTTGGGTGTAATTCGGATGTAACTTCCAACATGTAGCGTTAGTATGACCATTGATATCACAATTCTTAGGATCTTTACAAGTATTCAAAGTAGTAGCGGTCTTTTTACCTTTCCATTTACTTTTGTTACTTGTTTGTCCCTGCTCTTTCTTTGGCTGATTTGTTGACTGCTTCGTCTTTGAC
This sequence comes from Taxus wallichiana var. yunnanensis, assembly GCA_018340775.1. NCBI lineage: Eukaryota > Viridiplantae > Streptophyta > Pinopsida > Cupressales > Taxaceae > Taxus > Taxus wallichiana. The sequence continues at coordinate 590,945,309 of CM031238.1, read as the reverse complement.
TCGCTTCTCCTTGCTTCTTTTCATCATCAATATAATATGCTTGCACACATGCTTCATTGAGATCCTTGGGCTTTGTGGAGATGACCTTCCTTCGAAGGTGAGTGTGAAGTCCTCCCAAATACTTGGTCAGAATATCCTCATCCTCCAAGTCCATATTAAGCAACATGGTTTGTCTCCGAAACTCCGTAGTGTAATCTTGCACACTTTAACCACTGCTTTGTCTAAAATATTGCCATTTAATCATTTGGTCAATCTTATGGCCAATAGGATAAAAATTAGCTCTAAGCAATTCTTTAAAACCCTCCCAAGATCTTACAATAGGACGCTTCTTCTCACAAGTGGCTAGATGGGTTTCCCACCAAACCGAGCATGTCCTTCCATTTTGAGACGTGTAAAGGTGATCCTTTGTGCCTTAATGACATCATGTACACTAAAATAAACCTCCAATTGTTTTAACCATTTATCAAGCAATTATGTATCTACTTGTCCTTCAAAGCTTTTTATCTCAACCTTAGTTTCAACTTTAAAAGGAGCATGATCAGATTTTACCTTCTCTCTTCCAATTGGAGTTTCCTCTTCATGTTCTTCTATATCTTCTTCCTCATCGTGGCTCTTTCTATGCCTAACTTTTCGGCCAAAGCTCGAACTATTGAGTTTATGGAATCTTGCTTAATTGCTGCCGTTTTTGTAGATTTGAGAGTTCCCTTTGGTGTTGAAACACCCTATCCATAGTCTCTTCCAAAATCTCAATTCTACGGACCAAGTTCTCTTCTTCCATTTGATCTTTAACTCTTTGTTTCCACTTCTTCGTAGATATATCCGGATTGCAAGGTAAAATTTCTTCGCCTTTAGACCTTGTCATTGTCATACAAATCACACAAGAATGAATACCATAGTCTTGGATAATAGTCAGCTCTGATACCAAAATGATCTGTAAAACTCTACTTTGGAAATTTACGAGACCACAAAATGCTGTTTCTACTTTCAATTATTGAAAATGACAGAAAAATTGAAAGCTAGTGAATGAATCTTAGTGCTTAGAACTACTTGCAGCAAATTAGAATGAACAACTTAATGCAAACACAAGATTTTTATCCTGGAAACCCCTAATTTGAGGGAAAACTAGTCGGGAAGGGAAATTGCTCTTTCTTCCCACTTATATATTGGCCAATTTAATCAATTACAGATTACAAGAAGTTGAAGGAAGACAACAATGTTACTTCCACCCTCTATACTTGCTTGCTCTGCACTTTCACCTTGCTTCTACAATTCAATTCCAACACCAAAGTCTTCTTGCTCACTTCTCCCATGAATCGATGATGAATTCCACTTGTTCTCTTGCTTAAATAGCTTGCTCCCCATGTCCTCCCGTGCATTGGAGAATGGGAAGAGACATCCAAGGAAGAGACATGGTCAAAACGTTTGAAATCCGTGACTATTTGTGGCTTTATTTATTTTTGTTTCATTAGTGACAAGACCGCTGGTTACACAATGCCGCGACGGTTACGTAACCGCCGGTCTATGTAGAGGGGCGGTTACGTAACCACTACTCGCACGCAGTGGTGGTTCTGTAACTTGATAGTCTGCTCTTCTTTCTAATTGATTTTTCTTTTGGTTTTGGTTGCTTTGATGAAGTGGTGTTTCTTTAGATCCCTATGGATCACGAGGATCTAGAAAATCTTTGTTGATACCTTCTAGAGGTTCACCAATCGATTGTGATGTCCCCTTTTTGGGCAAATAGAAAATTGCAACAACTTCAACCCAAATTGAACCAAGAAGGATTAGATCCTTTCAATTCAACCTCAAATAACCCAATGTCACGTAATTACAACCCAAAATGGGGTTGGAAGTAGCCAAGGTAGTGGGTTAGATGGGAGAATCAATTGGAATTCAATCTTATCTAGTTCAGATTTTTATAGCAGCAGATAATAAATAAAAATAGCTCACAGACAGCTGAAACTTTAAAAATTCATAACTCACTCAATACTCCATATTTTGGCATGAAACAAAGTGCATAATAAACTAGAATTTCAGAACTTTCTAATGCATTATGAATCAGATTTTTCTAAGCATTAAAACCCCACCAAAACAAAGCCGAAATCTCAGTCCAAGTCATTTAGGATCGAGAAAAATAAATAAATTATTCTAGCCCTTTTCCAAGCTCCCAAACACTCCAAATAAACCCCTTTTGGTAAAAAAATAAATGCTATTATAAACCAGATTTCAGATCTAGCTTATTTACCGACTAAGCATGCCAAAATAACCTCGATCCAAGTCGCTATAGCTAGAATAATGCAACAGTAGCAAAAGTACCTCAAACCCTTCAATGATCACTTCAAAATGAGCAAGGACATGCAGATTTGTCCCATGCAAATAAATGCGCTAGGGCAAGGAACCCTCCTAGTGCAATTTGCCACACACAAATGCAACATAACATGCACTAATGGATCAAAATCACATTTACTTCAATTCCACAAATCAAATGAGAGAGAGAGAGCATAATGAAGAGCTAGGGTATACATCCCATTTCTCCAAGCATGGAGAGACATAAATGATCAAATCCAACATGAGGTGAAATGACCCCCTCACATCCCTTAAATAGACTTCCCAAAGGGATCGACCCACTTGGAGGGAAAATACACTTTTAAAATTTGCAATTACAAGTTGGATAGCCAAGTGGCCCCTTCACATAATTTTCCCTCCCATTACATCATTACAACTTTTAATATGCCGAGACTATTTGCACTTTATTATTTTCTAATTAAATAATAAAAAGTAACTAACCTATGTGCACATTTTAAAACTAACTAGAGACTCCCACTTGTAGCACTAGGCATGCCAAGGGGTTACAATGCAAATGAAAGAGATGAACCGATATATTAGTAATGCCCCGGAAAATGGGACATTACAGTCTTCCCCTCTCGGAGATTGTTTTCTCAAGCAATAGCAAGCTCATAGATCCACGTATCATGCACCCAAGAGAAGAGATGAAGTGATGCATCCAAAGTCTTGCTCTGGTGCCAGTCAAGTGATGAAGCACTTGGAAGAACATGTTTCCTTCCCCATGTCAACCCAAAAAAGTGGGTCCTCAACTCGGTAATTGGTGCTCCAAGTAATGGTGTCCTCAACATGGCATGGGGAGTCATCAAAGGGATGAGCTTTGCTAAGCTCCAAGGCTGCCCACTCAATAATGCCCTCATGAAGTGAGTAGGACAAAGTGGTCTTTCTTCACATGTCTTCAATCCTGCACATGAAGCAAACTTATTAGAAAAATAAGTGTTGAAAAATACTTTTCCAATGTGTCTCCATGGTGTGAATGGCTCACAAGTCTCCTTCATGTATGGGCTGCCCTAAATGTGACAATGCTGCCCCATACTTCCTTGAACTCCCAAAAACCAACTGCTGTCATAAATAAAAAATTTGATGAATAATCAACAACTTGACAACTCCAAAATTGTCCCCATGTGAGCCTTACTTCATCATTCGATCCATCTTTGAGTGTACCAATGTAAAAATATCCCTTATCCTTATGCCTTATAGCTCTAAAGGCCACAAGAAGACTGTCGAAATAAATTACAACAGTGTAAATAAAGTTATTTGACCTCAAGATATCTTTAACTTACCTTAGGTAAGGCCAACACTACTCTCTCACAACCCACAAATGCATTGTTCCCATGAAAACAAGTTCTGAAACACATTCACACACATAATGTAGACCTGATCCAAAGTGAATTTTATGACAAGATTTGCACCTCTTCCTTCCATAGCTGAATATTCATCAGATGTGCCTTTATTTTCCAAAACATAGCATGAAAATTTAACACCATACCTTCCTCTTTGTTGCTCCCAACGCAACAACAATGCTAAGTGGCCTGGAAATGATCCTGTAACATGTACCAATGATGCTCCAAACTGAAAATTAGCATACCATGTGACTGAATCCTTTTGTGGGCATGCTAACATGTCCCCAAACAAACTGAAAATGTGCATGACAACAATGTGAATATCAATGGAAATATTAGGCATACACATATTCTTCTTGGTTGCAAATTCACACATGAATAGACAATGTTCATACTTTCCTTTTATGATCCCAACAACCTTCCTTATGACCCAAAACTGAAATTCACCATGATATAAGAATAATAAAATATTCAACTTGATCATCTCACAAGTACATGGAAGTGTCAATACAAATAATTCGAAGTTGTTGCTCACTTCTTCATACCATGAGGTAGCATGTGCATGATGATACCCCATTGTTTTTACTCCATTCACATAAGAAAAGGAAAATCAAAAATATAACTCATGCAAAGAATCTCATACCATTCATTGTGCCAATGGATTTCCCTTATGAAAGGAAGCAATACATTTGAAACAACATGATTGGGGTTGCCCATCATACCTTTGTGCCATGGAACACCTTCACACTCCTTAAAATTTTCAACCCAAACATCACCTTCTACCTTGGAATCATGCAACCTTATTTGTGATTGGTGTGGGGCTTCCTTAAACTTCATTTTTGAGTGAATGAAGTCATTTATTTGCCCTCTAATGACTGTTGTTATGCGCAGACCAACAAGCTGAGAATGGTCTAAAGTACCTGGAAATGCCTCTTCTTGCATGACATACATCCCCACATCCTTGCATTCATTACCAACCCAAGTAACATTAGTAACAACCAAATAATGATCATTGATTACCTCTTGGCTGCCCTCGTTTTGTTTGTCCATGCAAACTTGTAAATCAAGCTTCTCTTTCCTCTTTGACTCATCTCCCATGATCACTTTATCATCATGCATGCAATCATCAAAAGGAAAAGAAACCTCTTCAATCAACAATGAATCTTTACCTTGCTTATTTTCATCCAATGGCTCTTCTTCCTTTACTTCCTCTTGAATCAAATCTGATTTTTCTGTGCAATCACCAAGTCCCATGCAAACATTAGATATCAAAATTTATCATCAAACACCAAATGACTCATACCTTGGAGAGCTGATCCTTCTTGCTTCATATGAGACTTCGCTAACATATATTCCTTCACCTTGATTGAACATTGATCCAAAACACCTTTGGCTAAAGTATGAGCAATACATGACTCCTCTTGTCTCAAACCTTCCTCAAGTATGGATAACAATTGTTGTGGAGGATCCACATATTCATTCAATGTTAGGGACATGATGGTTTGCATTGCAACCATTATTTTTGTGAATGATCATCATGTAGGACAACAAAGAATACTTCAAACATGTGTAGAATGAGATCATCACAATCAAGATCTAACATTGGTATACAAGTTCTTACCTTTGCCATGTTCTCCAAGATCTTAACCCTCTTATCAAAGTAAGGGTTTGTGGTGTCCCAAAGCTTTTGAAAGCTTCCTATCATGAGCTCAAAGACTTCTTCCATGGTGGTGTCATTGTATGACAAATTTGGGGCTGTTATCCTTGTCACCTCGCTAATGCAAGTGATGACCATAAGCCTCACCTCCACCTCATCATGCCTCAACAGTTCGGATCTAGCCAAGTGAGTCACCAAGGAGTCCATTGCTGAAAACATGGAGCCATAATCCGATTGCTTTACCATGGACAAACAATTTGCAGCTTCCTCCAAAATGCTAAGCAACACATCTCTCGAAAGGTGTGGAGGATCAAGCCATCTCCCCAATCTGCAAAACTGCATTTTCATTTCTCCTTCACTTGTTAACCCCATGATTCATACCCTATGTATCCAGATCTGCAAACACAAACCCCACAAGAGTAGAGGAAAGTTGCTCTGATACCACTGTGATGTCCCCTTTTTGGGCAAATAGAAAATTGCAACAACTTCAACCCAAATCGAACCAAGAAGGATTAGATCCTTTCAATTCAACCTCAAATAACCCAATGTTAGCGTAATTACAACCCAAAATGGGGTTGGAAGTAGCCAAGGTAGTGGGTTAGATGAGAGAATCAATTGGAATCCAAATCTTATCCAGTTCAGATTTTTATAAAGCAGCGGATAATAAATAAAAATAGCTCACAGATAACTGAAACTTGAAAAATTTATAACTCATTCAATACTCCATATTTTGCCATGAAACCAAGTGCATCATAAACTAGAATTTCAAAGCTTTCTAATGCACTATGAATCAGATTTTTCTGAGCATTAAAACCCCACCAAAGCAGACCCAAAAATCTCAGTCCAAGTCGCTAGGGTTAGAGAAAAATAAATAAATTATTCCAGCCCTTTTCCAAGCTCCCAAACACTCCAAATAAACCCCTTTTGCTCATAAATAAATGCTATTATAAACCAAATTTCAGATCTAGCTTATATACCACTCAAGCATGCCAAAATAACCTCTAATCCAAGTCGTTATAGCTAGAATAATGCAGCAGTAGCAAAAGTACCTCAAACCCTTCAATGATCACTTCAAAAATGAGCAAGAACATGTAGATTTGTCCCACAAATAAATGCACTAGGGCAAGGAAACCCTCCTAGTGCAATTCGCCACACACAAATGCAACACAACACACACTAATGGATCAAAATCACATTTACTTCAATTCCACAAATCGAATGAGAGAGAGAGAGCACAATGAAGAGCTAGGGCATACATCCCCCATTTTTCTCCAAGTATGGAGAGACATAAATGATCAAATCCAACACGAGGTGAAATGACCCCCTCACATCCCTTAAATAGACTTCCCAAAGGGATCGACCCACTTGGAGGGAAAATACACTTTTAAATTTTAGATTACAAGTTGGATAGCCAAGTGGCGCCTTCACATAATTTTCCCTCCCATTACATCATTACAACTTTTAATATGCTAAAAACTATCTGCACTTTATTATTTTCTAATTAAATACTAAAAAGTAACTAACCTATGTGCACTTTATTATTTTCTAATTAAATACTAAAAAGTTTCTTTAAATTGATTACTATGGGGACATCCATTTGCTTGTCTCCACTATGGATGTTAGACTGTGTCTAACATCTTGTCTACCTCCTCTTAGACTTTAGAAACTTAATTTTTATTCATCCTATAAGCTTTCCTTCTTATTGGACATGCTCTCAATACTAGGGGAATTCTATGTGCACACATTTGAGGGGGAGCCCCTTTCATGTTTTTATGTGTCAAAGCAAACACATCCTTATAGTCCATAAATACAACGCTGCTGCTTTTAATGTAAGGTCCCAATCATCTCCTACCAAAATCACTTTGGGATCTTTTTCTATTCCTACATTTATTGTAAATGGTAGGTCCCTATACTTTATGTCCTCCGCGCCATGGAACTAATAAGTGAGTTGATCATTTACGTTCGCATCCCCAAATAATTTGTAAACTCGGGGGTAGACTAAGTGGGAGGATGGAGGTTCACTAGGGTTTAGCATTCTCGAGTCATCATGTTGTAGACCCTTTCCTCGATTTCCAAAGTCTTAATGAAATTGCAATCCGCTTGAAAAACCTCATAATCTTCCATTTAGCAATGGAGAAGACTATTGAGGGAGTTTGTCTTGTCTTCAAAACATGATTGTAATTCCAAGACTCCATCATTTGGCGCCATTGTACCTCAGTTCCTATCCTTCACGAATTCTTCTTCGGAATCAAAGTTCAATGAATTTGATGAAGCCACTTCCTCACTAACTGCTTGGTTCCTTAAAATCTATGATGTACTTTCGGCCTTTCTTTTCAATGGAAATGATATTTTTTCCAGCCATGATTTTCTTTAGCTGCTATCAACCATCCTCGAGCCAAAAGTGCATCATAGGCCTTCTTTTCTAAGGAAATGACGTCAAAGTTTAACTAAAATAATTGGGTTCCAATAAATACTGTTGTCCCATTTTAGGACACAAAATGCTTCAATGCCATGTTGATAAGCGCTTATGAGTTGGAATGTCAGAGGCCACATAGTTGGCTTCTCAAGACTCTTCCAAGTCTTCTCTAGAAGAACATTCACACCTAAACCACTTTCAACAGTCTTATTTGTCAAATTTCAGCCTAGAATTTCTATATGTAGGACTGCCATTCTTGGGCCAAATTCTTTTCTAAGAGCATAGGGTCATTCACTTGTTCACTTGACAAAGGATGCTCGACTATTAGCTCATCTCTTGATTCAACACCTTTGGATACTAAATATGTTGTATGCTTCATGCTATGGTCTGTAGTGCATGCTTTGCATTGTAACGGATATAATGTTCCTTAGTTCTCCAATGCTATGTAGAAGATCCACTACTACTTGATTGATAGTACAATTGCTTGCAAAGTTTTTCTTGCAATTTCTTTGTCGGATCTGAGCCGATTTGGTTATTGAACTTGCTTGTTCCCAAGATTGTCTACATTCCTTAGCCATTGCCTTTTTGCTTCCACCCTTGCTTTGCCACTCTCTCCTTCATGAGTGGGTCGGGAAGTTATCTTTCCTTGTTTGTGCTCTCATGATTGCCACAACTCCTTGTTTGTTATGTCAAACATATTAATGTTTTCTTGTTTAGGACAATTCCCATTGTTATGGTCACTGATGAGACACCATTTGCGTAGAAGTCTAGTGTTGGTTTGATTAATAAGGAAGTCTTTCTCAAAGTGACCCCACTCGTTGCATTGTTGATATTGAATCATTGGTTGGCATTGGGCGTCATACTAGATTTGGCTTCCACCTTCCCAATATTTTTCTATCATTTACTAATATTTCTTGAAATTTTTACCCACTAGGTGAAGTACTCGGGGATGCCCTCATACTTATTTGAAACTTCGTGGGGTTGGTCGGTGGTGTTGAGGGCTCTCCTTGAGTGAAGAGTACTTGGGCACCCTCATTTTTAAAATTGAATGGGAAATCTTTTTGTGTATGTTCCCACTATTCGACATGTCTCGTAGAACATCTTGAGACAATTTTCTTTGGCATCCCCTTCTATTCTACATTCCGTGCACCATAGGTCATTTCCCTCCTCGGTGTAATTTTTCATTTCCTTCATCATGCGGAGAATGTCCTTTCGAAGATCCTTGACAAATTCTAGTTCACTATCACTACGGTGAAAATTTTCACCCTCAATTTTCCTACTTGATCGAGACGATGTTTTATTTTCTCTCTACGTCCATGGCTCTGTTATAAGGATCATTGTAAGAAGAAGGTGGGATGACCTTTGTCTTATTCCACAACGAGGGTATCAATCCTTCGATGAACCATATTTACCTTAGCCCATTTGTTGGTTCATTTTCTAGTTTGGCTTGTAGTTCCTTAAGTTTCCTTTACATGCTCTATTATTTTCTTTCTTACCTTGTGAGTATTATAGATTTTGGCAACAATTTGATTTTTGTCTCTCAATTGTCTGAATTCTCTTTCAAAGACTTTCCCGAGTTTCTCCCATGAGACATTTTCCATAGCTAATGCATTTGTGTACTAGTTGATGGCCACTCCTCAAAGTGTGCTTGGGAAGCTTTCAACCATAGTCATCAATTTGTGTGCCCATTTACTTCCTAGATGTTAATACATGTTCGTAATGCCATATAAGATAACCTGATCCATCACCTGTGACTTTTGGCATCTTTTTCATTTAGGGAGATGGAGTTGGGGTACACATTGTTTTGGTTACAAATTTCGACATGGCTCTTGGAATATGATGTTCCTCCTTAAGAAGGTTTGTGTTGGATGTTCCTCTACACTTTTGGACATGTTGGCTAGATTTTTCGCATAGCATAAAACCTAAGCGGTCATGAGATAAATCTCCCTCATTTAACCGGTGAGGCTCCGTGTCAGATTTTAATAAAAATGTGTTATTATCTATCGGGGTTTTACTTTAATCACTTAGTTCATGAACCATAACTAAGAAGTTTCAGCAGCAAAAGCAAACATTGTCAAGAAAGGAAGTATTTTATAGAAGAAGGAAGTAAAGGAAATATAGAGAAGAAATGGGGAAGATGTGCATCCCAATTAGTAGATAGCAGAGCTAATTGCATGCACATAGAAGAAACTTAATAGATATGAACACACAAAATTATAAAACAAAGGCAGCTCTAGATCCAGATCTAAAATAACACAAAGTTTATTAAGAGATCTAAGATTAAAAGCAAGAAACAAAGTACACCGTGACACAAAGTTCTCAGAAAACCTGCTCCTTTGTATTCCTTTGCTCCAAGTTGCTCTCAAGGGTTCAACACAAAGTCTAGAACACAAGATTGCTGCTTACAAATTCTGATCGATCATTAACCCGGAGGTTCTTCTCCTACTTATAGAATGTAGGAGGGAAAGTACAAATGGAAAACTCAAACTGAACTGAAACATAAACAAGTAAAGATGACATTTGACAATCATCCTCAACTATCTTCTCCTTAAGTGACACATGTATCACTTAACTAATAGAATGGTTCCACATGACTTTAAGTAATGGTTGCAAAACCAATAACTTAGAAGTTTTACAATTTCATCCGGGAACATAGAAAATAGAAGAAGAAGTCATGCCAGCTGTAATGTTTATGTCTTTTTCTTGTTCTGATATCGGATATACTTGTCGAACATGTAATTCAACATCCTTCCATCTGTTTTAGCCACTTTGCTTCTTTTCTGTCTGAGCTCGAATCGCAAATGACCCTTCATTCAACACTTTGATGCACGCTTCCACATCTTCCAAACTCGGCCCAAACCTCGCATTATCACTGCGCGCGCCACCGATCTCTTGATAGAATTCATCGTGAAAGGCTTGGTAGCTTTATCAATTCTCTTTTGTATCATCAGAAGAGATCCTTCCAGGGAATTAGGCACCTTAGTTGAGACGATCCGCACGTATGAAGTGACATTCCCGTCCACTCTCTCCTCAGTGAAAGAAATGACACTGTCTAGTAAATCTGATGTCCTACTCTCAAGTGCCTGCATCCTCTTCAACAAAACTCTGCAGATTTCCAAACGGAAAGATACTGCAAACTCTAGCTGCTTCCCCTTCTCGACTGATCCGTTTGGTACAATCTGTTCCACAATCAATACATCTCCCGGCAACTTGTTGATCTCGGCCAAAATACTTAGGTTACTCTCTGCAACTATATTCATGCCTTCTATGTTTGCCATCAGTTGCTTCAGTTGATTTGCTGCATCATCCATAACCTTTAGGGAGGTGGCACTTCTCTAAGTTAGAGAAGCTTGACGAATAATCAAATCCTTCCATTCGTCAATAGCCTTTACTTGATTGCTTGCGTCCTCCATTTCCTGCATAAGATGATCACTCACCTGCTCTGAAATGGGCTAAATGGAAGGTTTAGCAACCTTGGCTATGATCTCACATAATTGAGATACTTGCTTCTGCAGCTCTTCTTTCTCCGCCTTTTCACTATCAAGCCTAAGGAATAAAGCATCTATCAATGTCTGCGTGTCTCGCTTGATCTTTCGGTGGTGGCTTGACCGAGGGGTACTTTGGTTACTGTCACATCCTCTGCCGTGAGCTCCTCCTCTATCTTTCCTTCTGCTGGAATTGATATCTCAGCAAACTTCTCTCCCGAATCCTCGATGATCAACCTAGAAGTTGCTTTGGCAACTTTAGGCCTTCTGTCTCTTCCACCTGATTCGGAGTAGGCTGCAAGTCGTGCTCCTCTAAGTTCATCTCCATTCTCGCTTCTGGAACCAATTGAGAAGCCAACCATTCCGAGAAGTTACTTCTCGGAGAATGAGAAGTCAGTGAAGTGCCGAGTGTACTACCATCTTCGCTCTGCATCCCATGTTATGGCTGCCATCTTCTGAATCATCCAAGGACAAAGCCCTTTCGAATTCCGCCATCTGCAGCTTCAACGTATCCTCTGGAACAGGCGCTGAACGAAGTGGCTGAGGGGAGAAGATGAATGTCGCTGGATTTAGTGGAGGCATGGAAGCGTCCTGCTGTTGCGGTGCAATAGTTGGTGAAGTACTGGGTACTGGAGAAACCGGAGTTAAAGTCATGGTCGTAGAAGTGATCCTCTCCTTGGATTGAGATCTTTTATGCACTTTCAACTTCTCGACTTTCCTGCTTGCTTTCTCCTCCGTGCTTTCGGCAGGGAATCTCTGCGCCGAAGTTGCTCGTGACTTGATTCATCAATGCTTCATCAAGGCAATATCCCTTCGTCAGCAACCAATTTGAAGTATTCACCAACACAACTCCCACCTTTCTTCAATTGTGTTGCAGCCTCCTATGTTATTATGTAGTATGGCTTTATCTCCTCCCATTTGATGGTAAGTGTCAAGTACCACATTCCCATCATCTTTAAGATCGCGCAGTATCCGCGCTAGTCCAAAGTCGAACACTTGCTTTGCTGATAGCCTGTTGAAATCTCTCTTTCTAACCTCGTACTCACTTTTGCACTTCATCCAGAAATCTTCTAATGAAGGCACATGTGCGTACTCCTGGGAGATTGTCTTCCTGGCTACTCCAAATGGATCGAAGTTCAGCCGTGTAGGGAAGAACTCTTGCTCATACTCGGATAACATTTGCTTCCATCCCCGAGCTCTATGAATGCTAATGCAGCTGTAATATCCCACAGTGATTGGGAAGAAGCCCGTAGACTTGTGCCGCTTTGACTGAAGGTTGTGTAACTCCACAAGTTGCCTGCTCAAGCTCCATGGCGATCAATCTATCATTCGGATACCTGGGCATCTTTATTGGTTCTCCAGAAAAGCCCGTAACCCTAAGGTATGTGAAATCTGCAAATTGAATGAATAGACTGCCAATCTTGGACATAGCTTCCCACGCTTCCTTGCTTACCCTGTTGGCCTTCAAGTCTTTGTCTAGCCTGCAGATGAAATCATAGAAGAAGTCATCGTTGATCACTTTGAAGTCTTTCTCGCATGCAGGTGCAGTAAGCTGCGGGTAGCACTCGAAAATGGGGTCCTTGGAAAGAACACCACATCTATCCAGCTTGGAAAAGACGCCTTGTGAAGCTGCAACATACACCAAGTAGGAAGTCATCTTGAAGCTGAAAGTACACTTCACATTCCGGAGTTGCTCACCAATGTTGTTGCTTAATAATTTCCGACCAATTGATTATAGAATCAACCTTGTTGATTTCAATGGTCTGATGAAAGCATACATCCATGTACGGAAAGTGTAGGCATTCGCTTCGCCATTCATTCTCGCATGAATTTGACGACATCATCTACCTCCTGCACCAAATTGGATCGCGGAAGAGTTCTCGGGAACTTTGAAGGAGATCTAGGTTTCTTCATGTATCGGCTATTCATTATGCTCACGCAATCAGCTCTATGCTTCTCCCATCTACTGTCAGCATCCTGAATGCTAATGGAAGTCACCACCTTTCACACTGGAATCTTCAAACAATAATTGATGAACTCTGCGTCCAAACGAATTATTGTCTTTCTCGAAGCATCACGCACTGATTTGGATGAAGGATGGTAAGATCTAGCGCATTCCATAACAAATTCTGGCAACTGGGCTATACATGAAAAAGCTGCAGCTTGGATAATTCCACTGCTTTTGACCGCACGCATGAGTGAAGTCTTTCCCGCTCTGGATCTATCAATCAAATCGGAAAGAGGTTCCGGGCCTAGATCTGTGTCTCCTATGTCTGCAAGTTTGGAAGCAATGCATGACTCCATCGTGCTTTCTTTTTCATCTCTCTTCGCCATAGCTTTGTCTATCTTCGTCTGAATAATTCTTTTTCTTCTTACTTGGCCGGATTTCTTCAATACTGGTGCAGATCTGGACAATTCTTCAGATTCGGAGGATATATGCAATGTATTGGACATTGATAAAAGCTCCTTTTCCTTTGTAAAGCACCTGTAATGAATTCCTACAATTTATTCAGACAAAAATGGCCACCGGAGCATGAATAGTGAATTTTAATTGTAAAAATCTGCACTTTTCAAGCCTGCTGCCCCAAAAAATGGTGTTTAATTTGCACATAAAGAGAGCATGAATCCTTTCAACAACACTTGAGCTCCTGTAACACCTGTGCAAACAATTATGCAGACAAAGATCAACCTCCTTCAAAGCATGCGCCAAATCTGGAAGCTTTTAGCCTTTTTTGCCACCTTGCCTGAGCAAAATCCTTCTTCAAATGGGGGCGCACTTTTCCTCTTGGCTGCAATTCTTTACCTGTGAATCAAATAATTCACCCATATGGCTGCCCATGCTTATATAACCTTCACAATTCTATAATTAATAATTGCCCTAACAATTAAAGGCAATTAATTAATTAAAAATCATGCTCTTCTCTTTTAAAAATAGCATGTTTAAGGACAGCCATCCAATAAATTAAATTAATCCAATTTAATCCTTCACACATCACTTCACTTAAGCTTCACAGTGTGCCTTGACCATAGCCACTGAAAATAGAAATTAATTTAATGTTTTAATGCCTTAAAAACATTAAATAACTCCCAAATGGGGCGCACTTTTTGAGAGGAAGGGGGCAGCCATTAAATGAATTAAATTTAATGCACTTAATCCATTTCTTTTATTCCAATTTTGACTTGTTGACTTCCTCCAAGCTTGGGCGCACTTTTTGAAAGGATAGATTAATTAAAATAATCACTTAAAGGCTGCCATCATCTCACCAAAGGGGGCGCACTTTTTTGCACATATAATTCTATTTTTAAGAATTTTTCCATAATGAGATTCTTTACCTGCAAGGCATGCACCAAAATCCCATGATCCACTTAAGTGATTTGACTTTGACAATGGGATTATTTTTACCTGCAGGCGTGCACTAAAATCCCATGATTTCACTTAAGTCACTTTCCTTTTATTTTATCATGGGAATTTTCACCCTGCAAGGCAGGTAATAAATTCCCGCCTGCCTGCGGCCTCTATTTTTCCCACTGCAGCTTAAGTGAATTTTATAACACGGGAAAAAGTACTCTTACTGGCGGTACAAAATTCCCACCCGCTGCGGCTTCTTTTTCCCATTGAGCTTAAATCCTTTGTTTTCCAAAAATGCGCCCATCCCTCAGAGGGCTTTTCCGGTCTGGCGACTTCGCTTTTTCCCAGTGATCCAGACCTCGATGGCGACTTCCTCCGGGCATAACGTGCGTATATGTTTTCCAGCTGCTCCAGAGCCAAAAATCGGGCTTACCCGGCAAAGGAATTGTTCTAGAGAAATTTCACAGAAAACGAAATGGGACAACACAAAAACACGAAAAATTGCCAAAAGTCACAAATAAAGCCCAAAACTTATTCCAAGTTAAAACCCTTTTGGTACATAAGAGTAATGACATATTCGATCATAACAAAGTTAAAACGGAGCGCAAATAGCCTCATACGGGGCTCAAAATAATTAAATACAAATTTCCCGTAGACAAATCCGACGATAGAATATAACAATTTTGGGCATCTGGGTATTTGGCGAAAAAGGCTAATATGGCTCTTTGGGATTATCTTGACACAATACAAGAACTTTTAGGCAATAAAAACACAAAACGACCCATTATTTTAAAAAGGAATTAAATTTTTGGATAGGGTAGTGTAGATTTTAGGGTGAAGTTTGGGTGACACTAGTCGGCTCTCGTTTGTGGACATCTTTTTCTCTGTCAGAATGACAAAGGGAAAAGATGAGATCCCAGATCTCTGGTTTTGTATCTTGTCCTTTGGGCATGGGGTCAGGCAAACAAACACAACACAACACAACACCAAAACAAGACAAAACAAGGAAAAACAAACAAAGATTTATTTATGTACATACAGGTTTTACCCTGCTTCTCATGTCCGGAACAGCTTCAAGTGTTGCCCATTAAAAAGCAACAATTCAACTCCATCCTGATGAGCAAGAATGAAGCTATCCGCTCCGGCGATTCTCTTAATCACAAAAGGCCCTTTCCATAGTGAATCGAACTTTCCATGCATGCCTTTTGTTTCTCTTCTTTTGTCCCATAAAAGGACCCAGTCATTGACTTCAAACTTTCTTTCCCTGGCCTTTTTGTCGAAGATGATTTTCACCTTCCTTTGATGCTCTGTCAACCTATCTGCAACTTGAGTTTGTACTTCCCTCAATTCAGTCAGGTACATAATTCTTTTATCAATAGCATCCGTGAAAGTGGAATCCTCCAGGGCCTTAGAAAGTTGCAGGGCAGGCAGTTCCAAGGTAAGAGGCAGCTCCGTGTCTCTACCATACAACAGCTGAAATGGGGACATGCCTATCGCCCTCTTTGGTGTGATTCTATCGGCCCATAATGCATCAAACAACTTTTTATGCCAAGTCCTTTGATTTTCCGTTACAAGCTTGCGCACGATAGTTACCAAGTTTTTATTACTAGATTCAGCTTGACCATTCCCTTGTGGATAGTAGTTTGAGGAATGAACCAGCTGAATCCCATAAGTGTAGTAAATTCCACCAGCTCCTCGAAGAAGATTTAGAGCGTTGTCTGCACAATTTTGTCTTTGGGCACGCCAAACCCGACAATAATATTTTCTTTTATAAAATATCACACCTCGGGAAGTGGCATTCTTCACAGGAATAGCTTCTACCCACTTACTGAAATAATCAATAGCTGTTAGAATGTAATGGTGACCGGCACTGGAAGCCGGGTTAAGCATACCAATAAAATCCATTCCCCACTGTTGGAAAGGTTCTTCAATCACAATGGGTTTTAGAGGTAATGCAGGCAATTTCACACACCCAACAAAATGTTGGCATGCTTGACACTTAGCTACCCAATCTGCAGTATCTTGAAAAAGGGTGGGCCAGTAATACCTTGCTCTGAGGATCTTGTGTGCAGTGACTCGGGCTGAGAAATGACCACCGCAAGCCATGTCATGAAACTGTTGTAGTAGCTGATCTTGTTGAGCTTTATCAACGCATCTGAGAAATACGCCATCAATTCCCCTCTTGTACAAACCATTATCCCAAAGAACAAAATCTTTGGATTTCAGTTTGATGGTTCGTTTCTCTTTTCTGGAAAGTTGATCTGGGCATTCTCCATACGTCAGAAAGTAAGCAATGTTACTGTACCACTCTCTACTAAATCTATAAAAAGTATTGCAGGCAAATCTCCATCTATCTCATCTTGATCTGCTTGAGCACTGATGTTTTCATCTCCGTCATTAATTCACACAGACCTCTTCCTCGAACCAGCTTCGTTGGTTTAATATCCAAGTCATATTCTTGAACCTTTGTCACCCATGTGCCTCTCAACAATCCTAACTCTTGCTGAGTAAGGATAGATTTAACTGCAGTATCTGGAACCAAAACCACAGTGTGCGAGGAAAGAATATAATACCTGAATGCTTTGCACGCCTTCACCACTGCATATGCGTGCTTTTCCATGGGAGTGTATTTCAACTCATAGGCTTTAAGAGGCGTACTCATGAAAGCAATAGGAGCTTCTGCGTCCTCTTGATTTTTCTGCATCAGTATTGCTGACATGGTGTGTTCAGAGGAATAATAGTAAAGAATAAATTCTTTACTGAAGTCGGGTGAAACCAAGACCGGAGCTCTCGACAGGCCTCTTTAATTTTCTCAAAAGCTTCCTTCCCTTCGCTGCTCCATTTAAAATCTTGTGTCTTCTTCATCATATTCGAAATATGACGGGTTAGCTCAACAAAGTCAGGAATGAATCTCCTGAGAAAATTAATTTTTCCAAAGAAAAGTGAACTCCTTTTTGGATGTGGGAAAAGGCAATGTCTGAATGGATTTGACACGTTCTCGGATCTATCTTTGTTCCTTCTTTAGAAACAATGTGTCCCAGTAGTTTCCCTTCTGTTACAGCAAAGATGGATTTCTTAGGATTCAAAGAAATACCATGCTTGCGGCACCATTGTATGAAAACCTCTTCCAAGTTTGAAATGTGTGCACTTCTATCTTTGGAAAAGACTGTCAGATCATCCAGGTACACAACTATGCTTATATCCTTGAGATGAGCAAAAGCTAGATCCATAGCTCTTTGAAATGTAGCACCAACATTAATCAAGCCGAACGGCATTTTCTGGTACGCGAAGGTTCCCCAAGGTGTGATGAATGCCGTTTTGTATTGATCTTCCTCGGCCACCTTGACTTGATTATAGCCTGAGAAGCCATCAAGCATGGAGAGCATCTCAGATCTAGTGACCACCTGCAGGGTGTGATCCATGATGGGGATGGGGTAGTTATCTTTTAATGAAGCTTGATTAAGGTTGCGGAAATCCACGCACAACCTAATCTCACCGCTCTTCTTTCTTACAGGGACTATGTTGGCCAACCATTTGGAATGATGTGGGATGATGATCGGAAACTTCCACGCAAAGACCGAAATTTCGCTGCGCTCTTCGCCAAAGGCTTGCTCGGTTTAAGTGGGATGTAGTGTTGAACTTCCGCAGGCTGATATGTTTTTAGATCCTAGTAAGACTAGGCAAAAACATCCATATATTTCTTAAGAAGCTTAGTGAAAGCTTCTCTTTCGGCCTCTGAGCAACACTTACCCAGATTTACTAATTTGGGATCATTGCCGGCTCCCAAATTTAGTAATTGTGTGTCGGAGGAATAACCTTCCCCACTTTCTTCATTTTTCTTAAGCATTTGATCATGCTTATCAAACATTTCCTCAAGAGATACCAAACCTTTGGGAATTTTATTTCCCTTTAGTTGGATAATCTCCTGACTTCCTGAGACGTCCACATCCATTTCTCCGACAGTAGTCTGCCTAGGAGGTGAATTGCTTCCCTCATAGTAGATTTCTTCAAAGTTGTCCTTCTGTTGGAGAAACACAACAATCTACGTGTCATCATTGAAAACCTGCCATTGTTGGACGTTGTCAGGAACCTTTGGGCGAAAGACCATCTCCACCTTGTAGTCTCCTGTCTAAAGAATGCAGGAGGCTGATCCGGATTCAACAAGGCTGCAGTCACTGCAAGCGAATCAGCTCTTGAATTTTGTTCTCTCGGAATGTAAGATACCGAGAAAGCTGAAAAATCCAGGATAGCAGAGTAGACCCGATCTCTATAGTGCCGCAGTTTGTCTTTTTTGACTTGGTAGAGACCTCTTATCTGCTTAACGATCAGCTCAGCATCTCCCTTTGCATGTAATAATTTGATTCCCATTGTTCTTGCCTGCTCCATGCCTAACAACAACGCTTCATACTCAGCTGTATTGTTAGTATTTTCGAACATCATTACTTTGCAATATTTGATGCATCTATCCCTGATCAAGAGAGATAAAATTCAACTTCCGACATTTGGACCTTGATCCAAATGAACAACGACGTGATCAATTAAGTCCAAATCTTGTTAAGTTGATACGGCTCTTGATGCGGTTGAACATCTTCTTTATCCATTTCTAGATAATAGACTCGTGATCCGATTCTGAAACAAGATCCGAGATCTAGGATCCTCGACTTTGACTTGTGAACTTAGATTTCTTCTCGTGTTCCACTTCGATTTACACCTTTGATTGGTATGTGCACACAAGACCAATCCATCTTGACTTCTCCACCCTTTCTCTTTGCATGAAATTTCTACATTTTCAAAAGCATGTCATAAGAGACCTGGAAACATTGCAAGGATAGTCATTTGACCTTTTATCTTGGAAAAGAAAAGATTCATAATAGCATCTTGATTTAGCCCCACAAGAGGGACTTGCCTTTCCGATTGAATAACATCTCCCGATGGTTTTTGTCAATGTGATAAAGCTTCATCTTTGGCGAGGCATGACATTATCGAGCTCTAGAATCAAAATGCAGATTGCTTCAATTTATGTTTGATGAGTTATTCCATAGAATGGCTCGATCCTTTTTGATGGTGCAGAGAAGAGTAGAAGGAGAAGATTTTGATTTTGACGCATTATTTGTAGGAGTATTCTTTGGATTTTGAAGATACCCCGTGAAGTATTATTTGTGGGGGACCATTACTTTGCACATATTTGACAATCTATTCAAGTTGAGAAGAAGAAATGCCCTGAAATACTTGAGTTTTCCGACATGATCGGACCTTATTCCTCTTGATGTGATCAATTATATCGAAAGCTTTGTGCTTCAAGTAGATGTGCGTTGGTCTTGCGAATTGAAAGAATTTGAATATTTATCCTTAGCGCTAATGAAGAAGGAAGAGTGCTTTTATAAAAATGTCTTTTGATTTTCATCGCTCAAACGGCTTGTGGATGGGGATTTTATACGAGATCCTTGGAACATCGCAATAAAGTGACCATCGGGATCTTCTCATAATAGCCATCTTTCTTCAGTCCATGTAACCAATATTGGTGATCAACGTGCTTTAGCATCCTCTGCGGGCTTGAATCTTTTCAAAATTGATCATGCATAGTCGCCCAGTTGGTTATGGTGCCAGGAGCTAGCCGATAGAACCATTCTCCAGCCAAGTCGTGTAGAGTCTCAATGAAGAGTCTGATTGAGACATCTTCATGCTCTACTGCAAGCACACCACAAGATATGAAGAAGCCGCCAAATGATCATCCGAGTTTTGTTTTCCATCTCCAAAGAATTTTGGAAAATTCTTTCTAGATCTCTTTGGCGCGATTAATGCATAGGTGGAGCCAAGTTCGAGGTCCAGCTGCTCCCCATGGGACAGTACAACTGGGTGCCCCATGTTGACTTGAGCACGCCTCCTCCTTGTGTAGACTTGATGGATAATTCCAGCCGCCGGATTATGCTGAAGTCGATCCGGATCGGATGGGTGTGCACTCTCCTTCCCGAGTGAGAGGCTAGATCTGCGGCTTCTAACTCTTGAGGAGGATGATTGAAATTGAATTGCTCCTGTAGTCTGAAGAAATGATCAGTCCTTCCGCCTTCACGGATCGGGTGAATGGACGTTCAGAAGTTGAGATTTGTATGGAAAACACTCTGATCTTCAATAGATAAACTTTGATCTGCAAAGATAGTTGTTTCCCAGAGTCGCCAAAAATTGTTGGCTAGATTTTCTACATAGCATCAAACCTAGGTAGTCATGAGATAAATATCCCTCATTTAACCGGTGAGGCTCCCGTGTCAGATTTGTCAATAAAAATGTGTTATTATCTATCGGAGTTTTACTTTAACCACTTAGTTCATGAATCATAACAAAGAAGTTTTGCAAAGCAAGTAAAAATTGTTCAAGAAAGGAAGTGTTTTATAGAAGAAGAAAGTAAAGAAATATAGAGAAGAAATGGGGAAGATGTGCATCCCAATTAGTAGATAGCAGAGCTAATTGCATGCACATAGAAGAAACTTAATAGATATGAACACACAGAATTATAAAACAAAGGCAGCTCTAGATCCAGATCTAAAATAACACAAAGTTTATTAAGAGATCTAAGATTAAAAGCAAGAAACAAAGTACACCGTGACACAAAGTTCTCCGGAAACCTGCTCCTTTGTATTCCTTTGCTCCAAGTTGCTCTCAGGGGTTCAACACAAAGTCTAGAACACAAGATTGCTGCTTACAAATTTTGATCGATCATTAACCCGGAGGTTCTTCTCCTACTTATAGAATGTAGGAGGGAAAGTACAAATGGAAAACTCAAACTAAACTAAAACATAAACAAGTAAAGATGACATTTGACAATCATCCTCAACTATCTTCTCCTTAAGTGACACATGTATCACTTAACTAATAGAATGGTTCCACATGACTTTAAGTAATGGTCAGCAAAATCAATAACTTAGAAGTTTTACAATTTCATCCGAGAACATAGAAATAGAAGAAGAAAGAAATAGAAGAAGTCATGCCCATTGTAATGTTATGTCTTTTTCTTGTTCGATATCGGATATACTTGTCGAACATGTAATTCAACATCCTTCCATCTGTTTTAGCCACGCTTCTTTTTCGTCCTAACCGCTACAACCCTCATTCAACACTTTGATGCACGCTTCCACATCTTCCAAACTCGGCCCAAACCTCGCGATGTGCTCGGCTGCGCAACGCCACAAGTCTACCGATAGAATTCATCGTGAAAGGCTTGGTAGCTTTATCAATTCTCTTTTGTATCATCGAAGAGATCCTTCCAGGAATTAGGCACCTTAGTTGAGACGATCCGCACGTATGAAGTGACATTCCATCCACTCTCTCCTCGGTGAAAGAAATGACATTATGTCGGTAAATCGATGTCCTACTCTTAAGTGCTTCGCATCCTCTTGACAAAACTCGCAGATTTCCAAACGGAAAGATACCGCAAACTCTAGCCGCTTCCCTTCTCGGTGATCCGCTCTGCATAATCTGCTTCGCAATCAATACATCTCCTAAGAACTTGTTGATCTCGCCAAAATACTTAGGTTACTCTCTGCAACTATATTCATGCCTTCTATGTTTTCCATTAGTTGCTTGATTGATTTCTGCATCATCCATAACCTTTAGGCGGGTGGCACTTCTATAAGTTCAGAGAAGCTTGACGAATAATCAAATCCTTCCATTCGTCAATAGCCTTTACTTGATTCTTGCGTCCTCCATTTCCGCATAAGATGATCACTCACCGCTCTCGAAATGGGCTAAATGGAAGGTTTAGCAACCTTGGCTATGATCTCACATAATTGAGATACTTATGCTTCTCGCAGCCTTTCTTTCTCCGCCTTTTCTCTGTCAAGCCTAAGGAATAAAGCATCCATCAATGTCTCGCGTGTCTTGCTTCAATCTTTCGGTGGTCTTGACCGAGGGGTACTTTAGTTCTTATCACATCCTCTTCCGTGAGCTCCTCCTCTATCTTTTCTTCGCCGGAATTGATATCTCAAGAAACTTCTTTTCCGAATCCTCGATGATCAACCTAGAAGTCGCTTTGGCAACTTTAGGCCTTCTTTCTCTTCCACGCCCATTTCGGAGTAGGCTGCAAGTTGTGCTCCTCTAAGTTCATCTCCATTCTCGCTTCTGGAACCAACTGCGAAGCCAACCATTCCGAGAAGTTACTTCTCGGAGAATGAGAAGTCAGAAGTCGCTGAGTGTACTACCATCTTCCGCTCTGCATCCTCTCCGTCAGAAAGTGCCACAGTGTTATGGCTGCCATCTTCTGAGTCATCCAAGGACAAAGCCCTTTCGAATTCCGCCATCTGCAGCTTCAACGTATCCTCTGGAACAGGCGCTGAATGAAGTGGCTGAGGGGAGAAGATGAATGTCGCTGGATTCAGTGGAGGCATGGAAGCGTCCTGCTGCTGCGGTGCAATAGTTGGTGAAGTATTGGGTACTGGAGAAACCGGAGTTAAAGTCATGGTCGTAGAAGTGATCCTCTCCTTGGATTGAGATCTTCTATGCACTTTCAACTTCTCGACTTTCCTGCTGCTTTCTCCTCCGTGCTTTCGCTTGAGGGAATCTCCTGCGCCGAAGTTGCCGTGACTTGATTCATCAATGCTTCATCAAGGCAATATCCCTTCGTCAGCAACCAGTTTGAAGTATTCACCAACACAGCTCCCGACCTTTCTTCAATTGTGTTGCAGCCTCCTATGTTATTCTGCAGTATGGCTTTATCTCCTCCCATTTGATGGTAAGTGTCAAGTACCACATTCCCATCATCTTTAAGATCCGCAGGTATCCGCACTAGTCCAAAGTCGAACACTTGCTTTGTTGATAGCCTACTGAAATCTCTCTTTCTAACCTCGTACTCACTTTTGCACTTCATCCAAAAATCTTCTAATGAAGGCACATGTGCGTACTCCTGGGAGATTGTCTTCCTGGCTACTCCAAATGGATCGAAGTTCAACCGTGTAGGGAAGAACTCTTGCTCATACTCGGATAACATTTGCGCCTCCATCCCCGAGCTCTATGAATGCTAATGCAGTTGTAATATCCCACAGTGATTGGGAAGAAGCCCGTAGACTTGTGCCGCTTTGACTGAAGGTCGTGTAACTCCACAAGTTGCTTGCTAGCTCCATGGCAATCAATCTATCATTCGGATACCTGGGCATCTTTATTGGTTCTCTAGAAAAGCCCGTAACCCTGAGGTATGTGAAATCTGCAAATTGAATGAATAGACTACCAATCTTGGACACAGCTTCCCACGCTTCCTTGCTTACCCTGTTGGCCTTCAAGTCTTTGTCTAGCCTGCAGATGAAATCGTAGAAGAATTCATCGTTGATCACTTTGAAATCTTTCTCACACGTAGGTACAGTAAGCTACGGGTAGCACTCAAAAATGGGGTCCTTAGAAAGAACACCACATCTATCCAGCTTGGAAAAGACGCCTTGTGAAGCTGCAACATACACCAAGTAGGAAGTCATTTTGAAGCTGAAAGTACACTTCACGTTCCGGAGTTGCTCACCAATGTTGTTGCTAATAATTTCCGACCAATTGATTATAGAATCAACCTTGTTGATTTCAATGGTCCTGATGAAAGCATACATCCATGTACGGAAAGTGTAAGCATTCGCTCGCCATTCATTTATCATAGCAATTTGACGACATCATCTACCTCCTGCACCAAATTGGATCGTGGAAGAGTTCTCGGGAACTTTGAAGGAGATCTAGGCTTCTTCATGTATCGGCTATTCATTATGCTCACGCAATCAGCTCTATGCTTCTCCCACCTGCTGTCGGCATCCTGAAGACTAATGGAAGTCACCACCTTTCGCACTGGAATCTTCAAACAATAATTGATGAACTCTGTGTCCAAACGAATTATTGTCTTTCCCGAAGCATCACGCATTGATCTGGATGAAGGATGGTAAGATCTAGCGCATTCCATAACAAATTCTGGCAACTGGGCTGTACATGGAAAAGCTGCAGCTCGGATAATTCCACTGCTTTTAACCGCACGCATGAGTGAAGTCTTTCCCGCTCTGGATCTATCAATCAAATCGGAAAGAGGTTAGGGCCTAGATCTCGTGTCTCCTATGTCTCGCAAGTTTGGAAGGAATGCATGACTCCATCGTGCTTTCTTTTTCATCTCTCTTCACCATAGCTTTGTCTATCTTCGTCTGAATAATTCTTTTTCTTCTTACTTGGTCGGATTTCTTCAATACTGGTGCAGATCTGGACAATTCTTCAGATTCGGAGGATATATGCAATGTATTGGACATTGATAAAAGCTCATTTTCCTTTTCAGAAAGCACCCGTAATGAATTCTGCAATTTATTCAAACAAAAATGGCCACCGAAGCATGAATAGTGAATTTTAATTATAAAAATATGCACTTTTCAAGCCCGCTGCCCCAAAAAAATGGTGTTTAATTTGCACATAAAGAGAGCATGAATCCTTTCAACAACATTTGAGCTCTTGTAACACTTGTGCAAACAATTATGCAGACAAAGATCAACCTCCTTCAAAGCATGCGCCAAATCTGGAAGCTTTTAGCCTTGTTGCCACCTTGCCTGAGCAAAATTCTTCTTCAAATGGGGGCACACTTTTCCTCTTGGCTGCAATTCTTTACCCGTGAATCAAATAATTCACCCATATGGCTGCCCATGCTTATATAACCTTCACAATTCTATAATTAATAATTGCCCTAACAATTAAAGGCAATTAATTAATTAAAAATCATGCTCTTCTCTTTTAAAAATAGCATGTTTAAGGACAGCCATCCAATAAATTAAATTAATCCAATTTAATCCTTCACACATCACTTCACTTAAGCTTCACAGTGTGCCTTGACCATAGCCACTGAAAATAGAAATTAATTTAATGTTTTAATGCCTTAAAAAACATTAAATAACTCCCAAATGGGGCGCACTTTTTGAGAGGAAGGGGGCAGCCATTAAATGAATTAAATTTAATGCATTTAATCCATTTCTTTTATTCCAATTTTGACTTGTTGACTTCCTCCAAGCTTGGGCGCACTTTTTGAAAGGATAGATTAATTAAAATAATCACTTAAAGGCTGCCATCATCTCACCAAAGGGGGCGCACTTTTTTGCACATATAATTTTATTTTTAAGAATTTTCCACAATGGGATTCTTTACCCTGCAAGGCAGGCACCAAAATCCCATGATCCACTTAAGTGATTTGACTTTGACAATGGGATTATTTACCTTGCAAGGTAGGCACTAAAATCCCATGATTTCACTTAAGTCACTTTCCTTTTATTTTATCATGGGAATTTTCACCCTGCAAGGCAGATAATAAATGCCAGCCTGCCTGTGGCCTCTATTTTTCCCACAGCAGCTTAAGTGAATTTTATAACACGGGAAAAAGTACCCTGCTAGGCAGGTACAAAATTCCCACCCTGCCTGCGGCTTCTATTTTTCCCATTGCAGCTTAAATCCTTTGTTTTCCAAAAATGCGCCCATCCCCGAGACAGGGGCTTTTCCTGCACGACTTCGCTTTTTCCCAGTGATCCAGACCTTCGATGGCGACTTCCTCGGGCATAACGTGCGTATATGTTTTCCAAAGCTGCTCCAGACCAAAAATCGGGCTTACCCGACAAAGGAATTGTTTAGAGAAATTTCACGAGTAAAACGAAACGAGAACACAAAAACACGAAAAATTGCCAAAAGTCACAAATAAAGCCCAAAACTTATTCAAGTTAAAACCCTTCTCAGTACATAAGAGTAATGACATATTCGATCATAACAGAGTTAAAACGGGCGCAAATAGCCTCATACGGGCTCAAAATAATTAAATACAAATTTCCTGAGACAAATCCCGACTTACGAGAATATAACAACTTTGGGCATCCGGGTATTTGGTGAAAAAGTCTAACATGGCTCTTTGGGATTATCCGGGACGTAATACAAGAACTTTCGTGCAATAAAAACACAAAAGCGACCCATTACTTTGAAAGTACAAAAAAATTTCGGATAGGTTAGTCGCAGATTTTAGGGTGAAATCGGGTTACACCAGACACGTACCTATGCTCAACCCCATCTTTGACAGAACTCATTAACTCTCTTGTCCACTATCAAGTTTCTCTCCTATGCTACTTGCTTCAATGTGTGGTTTGATTGATGAGGCATGTTTTGTAACTAATGTCCCCATTTTCGAAGACCCTTAGCCTATTATTCCCCGTGGGCTTTTGGGATGTTGCAAGAGGAAAATTATATTAAATAATTAGATAATATTGCCTGGAGAGTGATTTTAATCATTTGACATTATAAAACAATATTTATTTAATTATTTAATATTTATGGAGCAAGTAATGTATTTAATTATTTAATTAAATTCCCAAAATACAAATTAAAAAGGGGAATTAATTAAATAATATTTAGGTGGCTTTTAATATTAAAATCACCCTTTGAAACGGGACGTCACACCTAAGAAGGATAAACTGTTTTTATTTAATGATTTCCCTCTCCGGGATTTCGAATTTTGTGCCTCCTTGTTTGTATAAGGAGAGCTAGGATCATTATGAGACTTATGCTATGATGAAAATAATTTGATACTCCATGCTTGGAGTTGGGATGCATGCCCATTGATGTTTTCTTTCTCTCTCATGCTTGGGAGATCTTTGTAGCTGGTTATTGAGAATCAATGTGAAGTAATTTGTGCAATCTCAAGTGAGATCCATATCTTTGGCTTTAGCGAATTTTAGATGAAGTTCACCATTGAAGTCTGCATGTTTTTACTGTAGCAAATCACTGTAGCGATTCACTATAGCAGTTGGGCTTTCTTGCTCCTTGCAAATCGATTTGGTAGAGTGAGACTGATTTGATGTTCCTTTGATATTGGTGGTGTATGCTTATTCCAACTTTGGCGACTTCTTATTGATGCTTGTGGACTGATTTAAATGCATATTACTATGTAAATCGACCAGCTGGTTTTAGAGTATACTTTGATGAGAATCGACCTGATTTATAAATATTCTTGTGCCCTTGCTAAAGTGATTCCCTTTAGATAAGTTTGGCGCTAATACTTGGTGTGTAATGGTTGATTATGATTAAATTATAGTGGCGTGTCCTTCTCTAAAATCTGCGATTTCATTAGGGATGAATATTGAATGTTGATGCATGTTTGGGACCCTTCTATGCCCAGCGAACTTGTTGGTATTCATTTGCTAGCTACAGCGACTTAAGTTGGTGCATTAAGGACTGGTTTTAGGTGTGTAATAAACTGTTATTCTCTCCTTCCTAACAGTGACTCAGTCGGGAGTGAATATTGAATATTTTAGTGCATGTTTGAGCTTCTTTGGACCTGCAAACTGTTAGCATTGCTTGTGAAAGTTTAATGCCATCATTACAGTGTGCAAGCATTGATTTTTACATCAATCTCTATGCATGTTGAGTGCCTCTAATGTCTGGATGCAACGACTGGGTTTGATACATGATTTATTACTGGTTTGAAGTTTTATTGGCAGCAACCTCCACTATTTTAGCATTCTCCATTGTCAATGTCTGGCGATCTGATTTGATGTATGGTTTGTTGGTAATTTGGGGCTGTTTAAGTCATTTGGGGCAGATTTAAATATGGCCTGTTTCTGAGCATTTAAGAAGAAGTTCGATTTGGTTCAATATGTGTTTCAGATGTTTTGTATGACAGTGATCTGCTTATGGGAGCTGGTAACTCTACTGACCAATGAAGCAATTCCTAGAACAACGATTGATGTGACTGTTAACTCTAAGTATGATGGTTTAACTATTGCATGATATTTGATGATCTTGCATTATCATATATATTCAGCGACTGATATTAGGAGTTTAAAATCTGGGTTTGTACTCTTGAATGGACATGCATGGCTGAGAGTTGTATGGGAATATTTGAGAGTATTTCAAGTGTTAATTACAGCTGAGTCATGTTATTTGTTGAGTGCTCAATCATAGTGACTTCCATTGATAATTTGAGGTCTGGTTGGAAGTTATTTACAGTGGTGATTGGTCTTCATGTTGTTGACAAAAGAAATCTGATTTCTGAGGTTATTAGTTCAGCTGTGAATTAATTATTTGAACTCATTTGATAGAGGCCATTAAACCTCTATTTTGGGTTTATTGAGTCATCTACTCAACTGGTTCAAGTGGTTTTTTGATTGACTTTGCTATTTTCATTTGATTGGAGTATTGAAGAGTTGGTTGTTTGCCTAATTTCCATTGATCCCAAAGTTGGGACATTACATGTTTGGCTCAACATCCTCAATCAAATATTCTATGCCGTGAATATTTTTGTTTTGTATGTGGCTTTTTATTCTTCCCTATGTCACAAGGTTCAGCGAATTTTATAGAAAAAGTTTGAATTTCGCGAACTTTATTCTCGTCGAACATGAACTCGAACTTTATCCATTACTTTTACATGGGAAGTTTTTGATGCAATTTTGCATTATTTTAAAAAATGTTTATTTACCGACTGAAAGTAGTGGATATAAAGCTCTCTCCACTCTGTCCTTTTGACATATTTATGCATTTTTTTCAAAACATAAAAATGATAGAAAAAATTGTTCGAACTTAAAGACGTTTTTTTCCTCGAACTTTATCCCTTGGTGAACTTGAACCGAACTTTATCCTTGTCAAACATGAACGCGAACTCAAACCTTGTGACTTAGATTCTTCCTTATCAAACTCGCTTCAAACCATGTTGGACCCCTGCAATCTTAACCAAGTATGAAGGCGCGTGGGCGCGCGGGGTCCCAGATTATGAAAAAAGCGCGCAAGGCAAAAGCGCGCGAGAGAAAGGCTTAGGGAAGCACCTAGCACGCACAACACGCGAAAGGAGGCTCGGGACTTAGTCAATTTGAGCACCTAGGGCAGAACACGTGAAAAGCGTGATCGGTTGCGCGTGGATAAGATGCCAGCTTGGCGATAGGCTGGCCCAGGAAAGAGCATGCCCTGGATGGAATCTTCTAGAAGAACATCATGAGGTAAAGTGGAAAGCTCAGGCCTGAAGAAGCATGCTCGCATGGACCACATTCGACACTTGGCACCAGATTTGAGGACGCTAGAAGGCAAGTTGGCAGTGTAGGAGAATTATAAATACAAGTGCCTGCGGAGTAAAAGGAGGAGAAAGAAGTATGAGGTATAGCGGGTTAGAGAGTGAGCGGAGTTCTGCAAAATTATTGTGAGTGGATATTTGTATTCAGAAAGAATGCACTAAACATGGAGTTGTAATTTTTTTTTTCTATTAGCTTAGTTACATACGCCCGAGAGATATGCATGATTTGCAGTTTGCTCTCTCGTGACACTCTGTAATGAATCAATGAATATAATGAGGTTACTGTTATATATAGACATGGATATCAATGGTTTTAATGCACATTTCTCTCCTATAAGTTCTCTTTCCTTTCATGCTGTAGATGGATGCTTGTATAATTCTTTCTGTTATAATATATGTTCTGGATTCTATTAAAGTACTCGGTCCGAAGCGACTGCAAGGATCTAGAGGCCGTTCTGAGCCCTATGGTTCTTTTTTGTCTTAAACTTCCCTCCTAAGAACTCTTACACTAATCATAAATGATGCTTCCCACTAAACTCACATAAAAGAGAGACTCGGTACCGTGCGTGCCTCGGGTGAGCGCTCAGCTTCTGCTGGGTGATAGGCCAACGTGCGCATGGGGTTCCTTCCTTTTGTGATAGGAGTAAAAATGACTACATCTTGGTTCCGCGGGACCTCTTTTCAAGTTGTAGTGGGATATAACATACATCATGATCTGTGTAATGAGTAATGACAGAGCGGTTGACATTGGAAATTGTTGAATCGTGGTTCAAGAGCACGAAGGATGAATTTGCTCGGAGATACAACACTGGACCTGAGTTTAATGCACGTAGATGGGTAGAAGAGAACCTCTACCATGATTTGTACGAGACCTTCTTCTGCTGCTTCCCAGTAGAACTATATGAATGGCTTTCAACCTATGCGTCTAGATCAAGTTGGCGTTATAGATCGCATGTATGGACCAAAGAAGAGTACCAAAGGTTGCAGGATGCAGATTTGACGTGGACTGTCTTTGTAGATCATTGGTGGAGAGAGTACGACTAGTTACACTTTGGAATACGCCATTTCCACGTTTTCTTGTCGGAGGTTGTTGAGTATGAATTTCATGCGAGAACCTAGAGGAACGTTTTACGTGTTATCCCCTAGCTATGAAGATATTGATGGTTACCACGAGTCCAGAGGCTTTTCCATTGGCCGGCTAAACCATTCGAGCGCCGGGTAAGGGAGCTTGGGTGGAGGAAGATGGCAGATATCACAACAGAGAAGGAGAGGGAAGAGAGACGGCTCAAGTATAGTGAAGCACGTGAAAGGGAGATTGCTTAGATGACGTGAAGCTGCTAGTGTGATGGATCTATGGAGACAGACGTTGCGGGAAGGAGTTGAGGTTCACGCGGAGGACGTGGAACTTGAGCGTAGTCAGTGTGTCTTTACCCCATTTTGGCAAGCGCGTGAGGGAGACCCCTTGACTCGGTGAGAGTTTGTCGCACGAAGAAAGGAGAGTCGTTGGTGCATATCGAACCCACCCGGTGACCGAGCTCTTGGCGCTTGGATTTCCGAACCAGGAATAAGTGTTATTGACCTAGATTGATATCGGTGGGAGAGACAGATCCGTGCCTAGGAGATACAATTTTACAGTCCCTTCTTCTATGGCTGCACATATTCCAGTATTTGGAGGAGTCTTTGGACAAGGAGCAATGTCTACAAGCTTTCGGTCTCGCATCGAGGAGTGGCGCGGGACTAAGTAGTAGGTAGAGAGCAGTGCTTATCACGAGACCATCGCGCACACTGGTCAATGGGACCGTGGGGGCACTTCGCAGCAAGTGCCTATAGGCCCTATTGGACCCAGTGGTTACGGTGGCTCTGAGGCACAGACCCAGTGGATCGAGGTGGTGGAAGAAAACACTGAGGAGGAACCAAGGCTTAGGCTCGGGAGGACAGGGACCCCAACCACCACCTCAAGTATTCTTTGAAATGTCTCTGCATTTACCAGACATAGGGGCATGAGGATGTTGCGGAACATGTTCACAAGTGTGAACCTGCTATGGCGCGTGAAGGCTATTACAACCCCGAGTAAAGGAAGGCTAGTTAGTTTTGCAACCATGTTGCGGCGCGCGCATAGCTGGTATAGGAAGTACGACCCTCATCAAATGGTGGCGGACTATCGCCTTAAAGAATGCATTCTGGCAGAGTTCCACATCCCGAGTTCGAGCATAAAGAGTCGGAGCGCTTTGAAGGAGATTCAAGGAATGAATGAGAAAGTGTGCGGGGAGTATGATGCGCACTTTAAAACTCTCTTGTCTAAATTATCATATGATATCCATCCTTCTTAGCATGCACAAAGTGGTTTGTTGGAGGATTGATCACCCCTTTTAGAAGGGCCTTGTCTCATAAAACTTTTAGAGACCCTGCACTGAAGCATTGGAAGCTGCCTTACGCGCCGAGGCTGTTGGTAGTATTGATACTGGCGTTAGCCCGTTCTTAGAGGCTCAGATTGCTGCTATGGCAAAACAGTTGGAAAAATTATCTGCGAACATAGCCCATGAGACTCGCAGTGGTTTGTGGTGCACAGATTGTGAAATAGAGGGACACGTTAAGGATAATTGCCCCGGAGGACGGTACACGCTTTGACAGTGGATTGTGAAATTTGTCATGGGGACCATGATGCAAGTAGATGTCCCTTGCTTTGCAAAGACGCGATCAAGAAGAATGTATCTTGTTATTGCAAAATTTGCACCTCTACAACCCATGACACTAAGGAATGTAGGCTCATTGATCAGATCCATGAGGCCATTGATCATGGGGTGCGCCAAACCAGCGTTGCCAGTGGTTCCAAGGATAATGATCGCCGTTATGAGGAGCGTGCGAGAAGGAGGCGCGCGTGGAAGAGGTTTTCGAGGAGGATTCCGTGGTCGAGGTAACCGCGGAGGAGGAAGGAGTGAGTTCCCACGCGGAACATGTTTCAATTGTGGATCTACAAAACATTACAAGCGTGAGTGCCCGGACCTATTGTAGTGCTCATGGTGCGGAAAGAAGCATAAGTATGAGGAGTGCCGAAATTATTTGAGCACATGAATCAGAAGCACCGGAAGGACAAGGGCGCTACAATGGTCGGTAAGAAGAAGGAGATATACGGTGGATGCCCGGGTTACACGGGATGAAGGTTTGGAGCGTCTTGTAACAACGAGGCGAAGTAAGCGCGCGCAAGAGAGGTACCAAGATAGAAAACCCTGGTTTCAAGGGAGGAGGTCGTTCATGGAAAGTATCTAGACCCCGCGCATCAAAAGGAGATATATCAGGACACCATGGATGTTATTCAAAGCTTACAAGGGGAAATCCAGTGTCTAAAGGAGCAATCCAGGAGGGAGGAACAAGGAAGGAGAGTCGAGGTGCAAAAGGATGACCTGGATGAGGTCAAGGAGGTGTGTAAAATGCTAAGGCAGGAGAATATCATTCCCTTGCTAGGATCTTGGTTGAGAGAGAAGGTACTACCATGCGCCGAGAAGAGTGAAGAGAGCGGCTCTTGCACGCGAACCTTCCCCCTCACAGCCTCGACTATGACAAGGAGATTACGTTGAATGCAGTTGTAGATGGATGGCTCCTCAGTAATATCCTCATTGACACAGTGCGGAGGTTAATGTTCTGACTGGATGCATGGCATCAGATGGGAAGACCTGCATTACAACCATCTTCGAATGTGTTGTATATGGCAAACAAGACTAAGGCAATGCCCATCGGTGTCTTGAAGGATGCGGCTATTACTATCCAGGGAGCCAAGTTTACTGGGGACTTCGAAGTCTTGGTGCTCACTGAGGCAGACAATTTCCCAGCACTACTTGGGCGTCCTTGGTGTTATAAAAACAATGCAGACCTTCGGTTCAACAAAGGGTACATCAGCTTCGAGAACAAGGAGGAATGGGTCATTATACCCCTGGTTGATGGGAAGTCGACACCCTATATTGAACCGTTGGGGAAGAAGTTTTGGACAAGATTTATGTGCGCTCAATCAGAGACCCTGAGATGATACACCCTACTAACGGGGTTATCCAGTTTGAAGATGCTCAGTCAGTGAGTGATACCACCGATCGCATGTGACAATTGGGCGCATGGAACTTACGAATTAATGGGATGACAGTTGAGAGGGTCAGTGACCAAGGTAACAAAGGCACGCACGGTTAGGCACCTTGGAGGAAAAGAACTGCCCAAGTATTCAGGAGGAGCCTTCCTTGAGATATTTTGCAGGAGGTAGAAGCTCAGTGGAAGGATGAGAAGGAACAGAGGGAGATGTTAAGTTATGTCTTCCTTGGAACAGCAGGTCGGTGGTGGGCCACACATCAGGAGAGCCTTTTAGAGTGGCGTGAGGTAAGAATTGCTCTCTTTGTCAGATTTTCTAGGAGCAATGTACCCACCATCATCAAAGAATACCATGGGAAGGAGCCCGCCTCTTTCCATATCCAGGAGTGCGAATGGGTCTGGAGAGAAGGTGCGGAAGCTTTGCCACCATCCCTCTGGGTGCACAAGTTGTATTCTACATTGTAGGGTTACGCGTGCGCGCATGGTACATTCATTCGGAGACACGCCGCAGACAAGGAATTGGCAAGAACTCGCGGCTGACCTTATTCAAACCTTTGAATATCGGAGTACCAAGCCATCGGTTGATAAGGCCTTGCAGGGTATCAAGTGCCTTACCATGGGGGATAGTGCCAGGATGGAAGATAGGCTATTGGAATTACTAGGTGAACCAGGATTGGGGGCGCGCTTTGAAGAAGAAGAGGAAAGCAAAAGAGTTATAGCTTGAGCACGTGTGTTTGGAAAAAGAGAAGGGAAAGTTGGTATATGTGATTGATGGAGAGGAATCGGAAAGCTTAGATGTTAGCCATTCCAGAAGCAAGCGCGAGGTAGTGGACGGTGTAGATGCTCGCACGCGTGCCTGCCATGAGCTTAAAGATGAAGAAAATTAACATCGGTTTGAGAAGAAGAGCCTAAGGAAGCTATTATTGGGGATTACTTTGGATAGAGAAGGAAGTATCGAAGATCATTGATCTACTGCGTGAATTTGAGGATTTATTTCACGCGGGTATCATGAGCTCAAAGGCGTTCACCATTCCTTGGGGGAGATGAAGATAAAACTGAAGGATGGTGTGCGCCCGGTTAGGAAAAGGCCCTATTGGATGAATCCCAACTTGCGCGTAAAGGTCAAGGAGGAGATAGACAAAATGATAGCTTCTGGGATCATTGAGGCAAAGTGGAAGAATCGAAGTGGATAAGTCGATGGTAATCAACATCAAGAAGGATGGGCGGATTAGAATTTGTGTGGATTATAGGGAATTGAACGCAGTTTGTGTCATTGATCCATTTCCGACCCCCTTCATTGAAGAAATTTTGGAAGGAGTCACTGGGCGCGAAATCTATTCCTTTACGGATGGATTTTCAGGGTACCACCAAGTCGGATTGCAAAGGAAGACCAGGAGAAGACAACTTTTGCCACCGAGTGGGGAAGTTTTGCATATACGGTCATGCCCTTTGGGTTAAAGAATGCGCCAGTTGTCTTTTTCGCGCATAGTGGTGCAAGCATTCCAGGACTTCATCCATAAATTTCTTTAGGTCTATTTGGATGATTGGACAGTATATGGTCTAGTTAAAGACCATTGTGACAATTTGAGGTTAATGTTTGAGAGGTGTAGGCAGTTGAGGATATCCCTCAACATTAAGAAATGTGTGTTTGCTACACCCTTTGGGACTTTATTGGGGCATATCATATGTAAGGAGGGCTTGTTGGTAGATCCCGCTAAAGTTGCAGTTATTATGGGGTTAAGGGAGCCTACTAACTAGAGTGCGTCATGGATTCCTTGGGCATGCGGGCTATTACAGAAAATTCATTAAGGGATATGCCAAGATCGCCCGCCGTTAGAGGAGCTGCTTAGACATAAAAGTGCCTTCCATTGGGGAGAGGCGCAGAGAGGGCGTTTGATACATTAAAAGATAGGCTTATTACCGTGCCTATTTTACGGTTTCCCTCTTGGGACAAGCCCTTTCATGTCCATGTAGATGCCTCAGGGACCGCCATTGGAGCAGTGCTTGCACAACCAGGTGAAGGGATTGTTGATCATCCTCTCTGTTTTGCAAGTAGGAAGCTGACACCAGCAGAGCAAAATTATACCACAACCGAGCGCGAGGCATTGTCAATGATCTACGTGCTCTTCAAGTTTAGGTAGTATCTATTGGCAACACCCTTTGTATTCTACACCGACCACATGGCATTGAAGTATTTAGTGAACAAGCTGTTTACTGAGGATGCATATGTCGATGGGTGTTGTTGTTTCAAGAGTTTGAATTCACCATTGTAAAACCTAGAAAAAGCAACTATGGACCTGATCATCTGTCAAGAATTGATTCGGGGAGGGACGCAGAGTATTGAGGAAGCAATGTTAGATGCACAACTATTTAGGTTGCGGCGTGCGCCTCGGATTTAGAGGAGATTGCAGTATTCTTAAAGGAAGGTGTGGTGTCGGATGGAATGAAGACATTGGAAAAAAAGCAGTTGGCCATACACGCCGTGCCCTACATGTTAATTAGTGGAGACTTATACAAATTGGGACGTGATGAATTTTTGCGCAAATGTGTCTTAGAGCATGAGCGCCTAGCCATCATGGAGGAAGCACGGAGGAAGTGCGGGTGGGCATTATGCAGGTGATGCCACCGCGCGTAAGATATTAATGGCTAGGTTTATGGTGGGAAACCTTGTACAAGGATTGTAGAGATTATTGTAAAGTGTGTGACCATTGTCAGCGCATTGGCAAACCAGGAAGGAGAGATGAAATGCCTTTGTGCCCTATTCCTAGCGCGGAGCCTTTTGAAAAATGGGCGATAGACTTTGTAGGACCTATTGCACTGGCAGCGCGTAGGACTAGGTCACGTTATGTCATCACTTGCGCAGATTATCTCACAAGGTGGGCAGAGGCAGCCCAAGTAAAGATTGCAGCTGGCAAGCAGCAACGGCAAGGTTCTTATAGGAAAACATTATCACGAGGTATGGGTGTCTGTTGAGTTTGACCGAGTGATAGAGGTACGCATTTCTTGAATGAGACCATCAGGATCTGTTATCAAAGTTCATGGTAGCTCATCACAAGACTACGCCCTATCACCCACAAGCAAATGGAACCGCGGAAGCATTCAACAAGATATTGAGTCATACCTTGACCAAGATTTGTGATGTCGGAAGACTTGATTGGGATGACAAGGTATCGGCAACAGTATTATGGGCTTACAGGACAACGTATAAAAGACTAAACAAAGCCACACCTTTTCAATTGGTGTTTGGCGCGGAAGTTGTTTTGCGGTTGAATTTATGTTGCCTTCTCTGCGAATAATAAATGCACGGGAGGGTTAGCCAGATGAACAAGCGCTGGAAGAAAGAATTGATGAGCTAATGAAATTGGATGAGAGATGATCACTTGCCCGATGGAGCCAAACAATGGAAAAGCAAAGCAAAAGGCTTGGCATGATTGCCATATTAGAAACAAGAAGTTTGAGGTTGGGCAGATGGTGTTATTATATGATTCTAAGTTTCTACGCCATCCTGGGAAGTTGAAAGTCCATTGGTTGGGTCCTTACACAATCTCGTACATCCTTGATTCGGGCGCGTGCCAGTTACAAGTGTTGGATGGGACGAAGTTGCTAGACACTTCAATGGAGGAGGTGAAGCCCTACTATAAATAAGTCTTCTTGGTGTTTGTAAATAAGGTAGTTTTTCCAGTTAGTTTAGAAGTTTCCTTTATGCATTTTTTCCCTTTCTTGTGTTTCCCTTTCGCGTTGTTGTTTTGTTTTGCGCCTTGGGCGCCTGGTAACCTTATTACTATTTTTGGAGAATTTATGAGTGCGTAGAGGACCGCGCATCGCTTTAAGTGTGGGGTGGAGAAAGGTGAAGAAGCGCGTGATCAAAGTACCAAGGAAGTTGTGTTGAAAAGCCTTGTTGAGTAGCCGGGTTGAAAGAGGTATATAAAGAGGAAGATGGAAGAATGGTTGGTGCTAGGGTAAAGCTACTTGTAGATCCCACATACTAAGGAGGAGAAAGCACATTTGAAAGCAACACGAGGTAGGCGAGAGCAAGGATCAGGATAGAAGAAGTGCCTTCGGCGTGGGTTCATGTGCATAAGAGTCTCCTGTCAGGTTGGATTGGTTGCGCGCAGAAGGTTGGAGGAGTTTTCGCGTAGGTTGGGGCGTAGGAAAGGTGCTGAAGATGGGCTTTGTTTGAAAAAGCCACATTAAATGAACAAAGTACGGTGGTAGGTGAAGTAGCATTTAATGTTCAAAAAGAGAAAAACTATAAGTAAAGGGTCGGGGCACTCCCATTTTTACCTTGCGAAATAGAAGAGTTTGAGTTATAAGCAAGTTCCATAAACTAGGGCTTTCAGATTCGATTGAGTGAAGGAAGATCATCGTGAGATTGAAGCAAACCGAGTTTGAATTTGTGAACCAGGAAGGGATTACACGGGCGTGGAGAGTGAAGAAACGTTGTCTTGTGAAGATTTTATCCCAGTTAGGGTTTGACAAACTAGGGCACGGTTTAGAAGAGTTGTATCACAAATCTGAGATCGGAGGATTGGAAGAAGTAAGACAGAATAACAAGGAGAGGGTAGGAGTGATAAAAATACCTCGACCATGGCACCCAAGAAAGGAAAGGGCAAAGCCAAGGCTAAACAACCTAGAACCGTGGTAGACACAAATGAAGAATGGTATGCAGAGATGTAATACCCAGATGGGGTGATGATGGGGAAGGAATGGGAATCCCACTTGAGAAGTGTACCTGTTAGTGACTATAATCACCGCATGAACACAATAGAAAAAGAAATGGCATTGGAATTAGTACGCCCCACCAACAAACGAACACCTGAGGGTTTGCCTATATACGATGATGACGTTAAGGTTAAAATGGAGAAGGCAGGGCTGTTGCAACTCTATGAGTTGCCTTATTTTGGAAAGCCAGAGCGCTGTACCAGTGGTTGATGTCACGGGTGCACGAAGACTACTTCCACTTTGTAGGGCGCAAGATGCGTGTGACTCCCCAACTGATTTCACAATTTATAGGCCTCATATGTGAGGGAGATAGCCTAGAAGATGACCTTGGCGACAAGGAAGCTATTGAGAGACCATCGCTTGAGTATGCTCTAAAGTGCAAGAAAGGGTCGTGGTACTATGACATTTCAGACATCAAGGACCCCGTAATGAAAATGGCCGCGCATCTGGTGACTAAGCTAAATGGCCAGGAAAGATGGACACAGGTCAACAAACCTTGGCTACATGTCTAAGAAAGATTGCAGAGGGAACTATATATAACCTATCCGCGTACATTGCAGAGGAAATTGTCAGTTGCGAAGGAAGGGGATAGGATCCTATTCGGCAACGTCTTGCTCACCATTGTATTCGCAGAGATTGGGGTGCCTGACGCACCGGACAAATTTGTATGGGAGTACCCCGCCGAGGATCCTTCGCCCGCAAAGAGGTTTGAAAAATATGCCTGCGATACAATGACAACACCCCACAAGGCGAGGCTGGAGAAATGGTACACGCGCCTGAGAAATGCATTCGGGGCAGAGTGGAGAATCCCTGAGCAACTCTAGCACCCACCGAGAGGAGAAGCTGAATTCGCGGTTTATCAACACTACTTGCAGGTAGATTCAAGCTAATAGACGAATCATGGAGCCCTTGGTGTAAGCTCCCCTTCGCATTTACTGCTCAATACTTCCAAGTGGGGGTGAATAGGTTTAAAGAGTCAAAGAAGCTAAGACTGAAACTAGGTAGTCTGGACCGAGAACATAGGGAGATGAGAAGAAGCTGAATTACCCCCAGTGAAGCGTGCGTATGTGGAAAAGTACGTATGTCGCACGAGATTCAAATGACAAGACCAATGACTCTCCCCATCGTTGGAGGATCAGCGACGCGCGTGTACTTGCGCATAAGGCTGAAGTTCGAGAAGGGTGCGTATCTGGAGAATGAAGTCTCCATACCTGAAGACCCCTTGGGGAAGAAGAAGCCAACGTCCAAGAAAAGAGGGAGAGGAGAAGAAGAAGCACCAGTTGTAGACTGCTCAGACAGTGAGCATGTCATCCACGAGCGCTAAACCCAACACTTACATGTGGAGAAAGAAGTCTCGGTGAAGGAGAAGATGCCAGAGGTAGAGGCACCTAGGCAACCCGTCTCCAAGGAAGAATCACCTGAGGAAGAAGATAAGGCGAATCCCCTGATCAGGAGCCACCTCTCAGGAAAAAGTAGAGGGTTGATGAAGAAGCTGACTTGGAGGCAACCAACAGCTTGGAGAAATACATGGGCGGAAGAGGGGATGAAAGTGAAGAAGATGGCGACAAGGAAGAAGAGACAGAGAAAGGCCAAGATCCACATGTGTTTAGCGTCTACGACTCGGGAGAGGAGAGTGGAGATGAGAAGCAAGAGTTTGTATTCGCACGGCATAAGGGCGCACAAGATGAGGGAGATACCGAGGACACTGGAGGGAAATGAGGATGCCACCAGGGGAGAAGCAGGGAGCCATAAGTTTTACAAAAGAGCAGATCACGGAGGTGGCAGAGAGAGAAGCACAAAGAATGCTCGAGGTCTTGGTAGACCAAGAATTGGAGCGTAGCGCGGACATAGTGTTGAAGGAGGGGAAGGAGGAGAACATTGAAAAAGAGCATGACATGGCACAGGAGGCCCGCTTTCTGTGATGTAAAAGCTTCCCAAAGGCGCACGCTCGGGCAAGAGAACTCTTGATGTAGAATAGAGGCAAGTAATGGGCTATGTGGATGACACAAAGAAGGTGTTACACACGCGATTCTAGAGCACCGTACCCATGGAGAGGCTCCTAGCCATGGGGTCTTTTGAGAAGGACGGCGCGTACCCCAGAACCAAGAAGATGCTCTCTTGGGCGTTTGAGTCCCACATTGATGAGCCAGACTTTGAAGTCTGCAAGGAGCGCTCATCACATTGCCAGAGTCTAAGGGGTTCAATCCCTTAGTGAATGCTCAGGAGCTCTCGGACGAGCAAGTCTGCAATGCACTGAACAAGGTCGCGGTCGAGACCGAGGCTAGATTATTCGCGTGTAATGACATGATCAGAGTGATGGAGGTGAAGTTAGGAGAGAAGGAAGAAGAACTGGCGGAGAAGGCCAAGAGCTTGAGACAAGAAGAATTGATCAGCGCACAGTTAAGGCGCGAGTTGAAGGAAGAAAAAGTAAAGGTGCAGGAAGTATACAAGAAAATGGAGTCTATCAGGGCGCCATCCTCTGAAGCACCAGGACTTAGCGCCATCCGCACAAAAGTACTCTTCCCTCCTGGAGTGTATGGAAGATCTAACGCGCGTCCTCACTATGGAGAGACGACCCTTGGCCCTGGAATCTGTTGAAGAAGTGGCGCGTGCTTGAAAGAGGAGGACCGATTGAAGGTGGTAGCGCTCATTGCAGAGTACAACCAAGTACTCGCGGAGGTTAGGTGTTGCCCGATTTGCGAGAAGCCGCATATGATACATGCGCGGACAGAGATAAGGTGGCGAGCTCCTTGGTCGCCACGCTTGAAGCGAGCTAAAAGAGTTCGAGAAAAGAAAGGGGAACAAGGCGGAGAGAGATAGGGTCCTGGCCGAAGTAGAGAAGAAATCGAGGCAATTGAAGCTTTAAGGAGCTCAATTAAGGCCTGGCTAAAGGAACTATACCCCTAGATCACTAGAAGGATGGATAAACTTGAGGACTTGGGCAAGGAGATGGAGCAGATTGTGGATGTTTTGGGCACACAGGGAGTCGGCCTGAGTTTTGATGAAGTGAGCACCCTGGTGGGCGACCTCTGCTAGAAGGCACAGGGCGAGGTCGAAGTATGGAATAAG
This sequence comes from Taxus wallichiana var. yunnanensis, assembly GCA_018340775.1. Taxonomy (NCBI): domain Eukaryota; kingdom Viridiplantae; phylum Streptophyta; class Pinopsida; order Cupressales; family Taxaceae; genus Taxus; species Taxus wallichiana. Next base: position 590,903,832 of record CM031238.1, on the reverse strand, counting down.
CTAGAGGTAGACCTCTGGAAAGATTTTCCTAGCTTGTTGAGTTGATGCTCCCCCCCATTCTTCATTCTTTTTCCCGATTCTTTCATTCCTTATTCTTTTTTGTAAAGTGTAAGACGATTCATTGGTTCCCTGGACAACATGCATCTTGGTCAAATGAAATGTTTCTAAGGATGGAGAACAAGCGTAGTGTGGGGTGATGTTGGACCCCTGCAATCTTAACCAAGTATGAAGGCGCGTGGGCGTGCAGGGTCTCAGTTATGAAAGGCGCGCAAGGCAAAAACACGCATGAGAGAAAGGCTTAGGGAAGCACATAGCACGCGCGACGTGCGAAAGGAGGCTCGAGGACTTAGTCAATTTGAGCGCCAGGGCAGAACACGTGAAAAGCGTGATCGGTTGCGCGTGGATAAGATGCCAACCTGGCGATAGGCTGGCCCAGGAAAGAGCATGCCCGGATGGAATCTTCTAGAAGAACATCATGAGGTAAAGTGGAAAGCTCGGGCTGAAGAAGCATGCTCGCATGGACCACATTCGACACTTGGCACTAGATCTGAGGACGTTGGAAGGCGAGTTGGCAGTGTAGGAGAATTATAAATACAAGTGCTGCGGAGTAAAAGGAGGAGAAAGAAGTATGAGGTATAGTGGGTTAGAGAGTGAGCGGAGCTCTGCAGAATTACTATGAGTGGATATTTGTATTCAGGAAAGAATGCACTAAGCATGGAGTTGTAATTTTTCTTTTTCTGTTAGCTTAGTTACATACGTCCAGAGATATGCATGACTACGGTCTGCTCTGTGACTCTCTGTAATGAATCAATGAATATAATGAGGTTACCTATTATATATAGACATGGATATCAATGGTTTTAATGCACATTTCTCTCATATAAGTTCTCTTTCCTTTCATGTTGTGGATGAATACTTGTATAATTCTTTTTGTTATAATATATGTTTTGGATTCTGTTAAAGCACTCGGTCTGAAGCGACTGCAAGGATCTAGAGGCCGTTCTGAGCCCTATGGTTCTTGTTTGTCTTAAACTTCCCTCCTAAGAACTCTTACACTAATCATAGATGATGCTTCCCACTAAACTCACATAAAAGAGAGACTCGGTACCTGCGCGTGCCTCGGGTGAGCGCTCAGCTTCTGCTGGGTGATAGGCCGGCGCGCATGGGGTTCCTTCCTTTTGTGATAGGAGTAAAAATGACTACAGAGACCACAAACTTTCCTTAGAAAGTGGGGGCTTTGTTGAATCGACACGGATTCGAGACTCTTTTCCTGTCCTACTAGTATGCGGTTGGCAAGATCAACACTTGCTTCCATCGGAAGGGCGCAACAACGTTGCAATCTCCACCCACTATGTGCTCATGAGTGGTGTATGGTGATCCGGTACATGTTGAACCCTTCCTTGGTTTCGGCTGCAAGTTTGGCTTACGCTCTATCTTACTCTTCGGCTCCAACTTTCGCTACAATCAAATACTTGCCTTCAGGGTTTCCTCTATGTGGCTGCATCATGCAGGATTTGTCTTCAATCTTACTGTTCCAAAAGCCTTTTAGATTGCCAAATTTCTTGGTCTACTTCCATACCACTATGCCTTTGTCTCCTGCCTTTATTTGGGCTTAATGGCATTAATGCCTTTTGGTTCTGTGTTTGGATTTATGATCATCATTCCACATGGGGACACCATTTTTCTACTATTGTAATGTTTGTTGTCGTTGTCTTTCTCGGTCACGTTCTGCCTGAAGGTCTTGTAAAACAATATAGTGCCTAGTAAGGAGTTTGGTTAAGTGCTCAAGCAGTTCTTCCACTTCTTTATTTACTGCCAAATTTCCCAAGATAGTTTTTGTTGGTACATGAGTCCTTCTAGATGCTTCCTTGATGTGCTTACGTATGGAAAGATCCCACATGTACTAAAAAGTATTTTGCGAGATCATCCTAATCTTTCTTGGTTGTGTTCAACTGTTTCTTGAACTAGTTGACCCATCAGTTCTCCATTATGTGTATCATTGTCAATAGGATTGTTGACCGACAGTTACTTCCTCAACTAATTATTTAACTTGACCCGATGTTCTTTTAATGCAACGACACCATAATATTTATAGAGAAACTACACTACTAAGACAGTTGCAGATAATATATCATACTACATGTATAGAAAAGAATGACGGTAACTTAAGCTTCTTATTAACAAAATGTAGAAGTTAGTACAGTTCATGCATTAGAGGGAGGACATGATACAAGCGCACCTGCCTCTTTGTGCAACCAATAATTTAATCTCAAGGTACAACGGTTAGCGGTTGATGTAACTGCTCAACCAAACACTAAGCCATTGCCACCAGAAGTTGATGATGCCCTGTTCTGAACTCAAACTCCAATTCTCATGATTCAATGCTATTCTCTAGTGAATTAACACTAAGGCCTAAACTCCACATGTAAGCTAAGAATACGAAAACTTGAGACTTACATAGATCTATCACACTCTAATTACTAGTTCGTACGTTGTTATCATGATCTCTTGATCAGAAAAGGAAGTGGAGTCTTAACTCTGAAGATCTTCCTTATATCTACTATAACCCTGTCCTGCTGTCACAGTTTAGTTGGTCTGTATTAAGACAAATTTGGACCTAATTTTATTTTAAAACACCTGCTCAGAGTTCTATCTTCTGTTTCAAATATCCTTTACCGTGTTTAAAGAGATTCCAAAGCTTTATAGGTCAGTTCTATATCAGTTTTACCCAGTTCATAATAGTTTGTTGACCAATTAAGTCTATATGGCTTCACAGTTTTCTCAGAAGGAACTGTCAGATAGATCTTGCATCAATCAAATCCATACTCCCTGAAACTTCTTTAATCATTAGACACTCCCTCTATAGATGCTTTCTTCCTGATTTGGGCTTTGGAGGTGATTAATCGGCGGAGATATGAAGATTTTAGGGTTAAAACCCCAAGACAGGGTTTCAAGAAGCCCGGTAGAGAAAAATTCACGTATCTTGCATTACAGACCTCTCCACATCTGAAAATCTATTGATTAAGCTCTATATACACCTGATGCAAGATTCCTCTTTGATAAACTAAGTCTGTAGATGTTCCTTATACTAAGAACAATAAGCTCTGGCAGGAAAATGCAAGAAAACACCTAGAACAGGGCAGGTCTCATTTGACATATACAATAATATAAAAATCATCAAATTTACAGATCTCAATTATGCAATTGCAACAGAGGAGAGCATAGAAATTGTAACCACTCACTCTACTTTTCCCTTTCTTACTTGACTGTACATTATTATATGGAGAGAAAACAGTATGTAGCAGTGAATATCTCCCTTTATGACTGTCCCTGACCTGATCTTCATATTCCTCGCTCATTACATTGTTAGAAAGGATCACAACAACCTATTTGGAGATTTTTATGTTTTCCATTCAAGGTTCATAGTTGAGATTTTCCCTTAACTCCCTACCAAGAATGTATGAGATGACTGTTTATCCTCATTTATACATAAACAACAAACTATATTGACTCCACATCACCTATAGACTCGGAACTGCCTAATCTACGTACTACATCCTCTAGAAACCTGTGACACTTCACCATACTTACCATTTACATAGGATTTGTACTCAAGAAGTTACATAACAACATTCAAGTTCAAATTGGTGTTTTGGAGGGAAAACTCTCTCAAAGACACAAACTAACTAAAAACACTCTACCTATGCCACATATGGCTTATTACTGATCTGATACACTCTTTCAAACTCTGAAATCAATTTGAATCTTCCAAGTGACTGCAAATGATGCTCCTGCATCAGTTGACAAGAACATCATTTACTACCATTATTTATAATGATGGTCTACTCTTGTATTTGGCAATTGATTTGTAACTAAACTTTAATGTTGTCTTTGTACACCATCATTTGGCCGACCAAGGACAGGACCACACCCATGGGGAATTACAATTGCAGATTACATTTTGTTTTTTTATCTTGACTTGACCTAAACATGGAGAAGGTGCCTCCCAAGGCAATGCTATTGAATCACTAGCTTGTAATTGCAAATGTAGTCACAACTTGTGCCGGAATGTTTTGAATCTCCTCAACTATTAGTTCTTTGAGATATTCATTTTGAAGCTTCTCCTCTTGGAGTTTTGTGAGATTTTCATCCAAGTAAATCTTGTTTGGAAGGGAGAACATCTTCTCTTTAGGCCTCTTAAGGCTCAAAGCAATTCCTCAACATATTTGAAATGAATGACGACTGTGTCTTGTAGAGTCATCGAAGCCTTGTCAAGAGTAATGTCGTTAGCTCTGATTTCTAGTGTAAGAAAACATAACCTTCCTATAAAGGATTGTTGAGCCTTGAGAGGCCAAAAACACAAAGGTTGATTTCCTAAGCTTGTTGAGAACAAATGTTAGTGTTTGGATATGATGAGACAACTCCTATTTTTATCCTTAAAATTTAGATACAATTCAAATATGGGGCTGATATGGTTGTTCCTATCCAGACAGGACATAAATTTTTAGGGTATCGGATGTGTATTGGTGAAGTATCTGTATCTGGATGTGTATTGGATACACGAATATGGGTGCACCCTGGGTACCCTGGAGTATTTGGTATCTTATCTACCAATGCAAGAGACTAGTAGACTTTCTCTGATTGCCTGTGAAACTCATGTCTCAAAACATTCTGCCGGAAAACTTTCCAATACCAGACAGAAATTATTCTATAAAAACCAGAGTTAATTCCAGTCCTAGAGGGTAGAAACCCCCTCAGAATTCAAAACCGATGTTCCTAGAAAGTATATCTGACAGGAGCAATTTTATCTTATGTTATGGGCTTCCAATTTTGGCCCAAGGTGTACCAAAATCATGGCCACCATTTCATAGAAGTTTATTCATATCAAAGTGAATGTTTTGTTTGCCTTGATGTGATATGGGAAAGGAGAAATCCATTGAACTTATGGCTGATAGAAAGATATCACGTTATTGTTTACAAGATTTGTATTATAATGGGTAGTTCATTATATCATTTGAATTAGCATAATTGTTGTTTAGAATTTGAGAAGAGTGCAAGTTCATAAATTGATTTCTGCTGGGCAATTAAGTGAAAATGATACTTTTAGACAACTGCTATGCAGCTTATCCAGATTTGTTTTTGACAATATGTCTTCCTGCAAAAGTTTTTGATCTGAAAACATTTTAAAGTGGTTCATGTATTCCAATACATGTGTAAAGAATGATTTTTATATGTTCATATACTTATATATTGTGGCATGTTCTTTTATCCTTGACTATTTAAAGGCTTAACATCTACAGAAGCAAAGCGACAATTTAAGGCTCCAAGGATCATGCTTGAGGGACACGAACAGAGTGAAGAACTGCCTTTCAGTGCTGAAGGAAACAGTTTGCTTAATATAAAGACATCTGATTTTGAGAGCATGCTACAAGGATCAACACCTACTTTAAAGAGATCAATGTCAGGGTTGTTTGATGACATGCCTGCTTTCAGAAAAAGCTTTTTATCTGATGATCTTGAGAATGACAGCAAGGTTGTTAGCTTGCCTTTCTGTAAGAGAAAGGATTTGATCTCTCGTTTTCATTTGAAACAGACTATAGATTGGAAGCTATTGTATGACAGGCTTTAAAGTTTAAATCTCCCATCTATTGTTTCTTTAATTTTTAAAATTTCCCTATTTTATGATTGGGAATGTATGCCTGTATGTGAGGCTTGGCTGATTGCATGTCCTGATAAAGATGTATGGATAATTATATTAGATTATAGCATTGGGAAAATCATGTCTCTTTGAATTTTATTCTACTTATTTACTAGTCATCTCGTAATTATATGTTTGCTAGCCTTTTGTATTACTGGCACAGTATATTATAAAAGTGTTTAATCTGCAAATAGTTCTATAATGCTTATGTATTTGACAGGAGGGCAGGGATATTATCAGTGCATATGAGTGCGGGACAATTTTTGGAAAAGGTAATTTCTAATTTTAGTGGACTCTGATGTTCCATGTCTAGCTTACACGAAAATTCTGATGTTTTTTTTTGTCGTTTTAAGATGAAGATATCAGGAGGAAAGAACCTGATGCATTGGAGATTTCAGCTAAATCTGCATCTGATATTACCTTTCAAGCAATAGGTTCAGGAAAATTGAAACCATTAGTACCTTCACGAAAAATAATCGGCTGTAGACAGGCGAGTAATGTACCTGCTGAAAAAGTAACAACAGGAGTGAAGAGAGGGACTATTGTACGGAGTCGCTACTTTTGCTCGGAAATATCTGATATTGATCTGGAAAGTGAAGATGCTCAAGTTCTTCCTAGTAAACAGGATGTGTCTGACATGGACTTGGTGCAGAAAACAATTGATGCCACGCATTGCAGTGAGAAAGTATCAGATAAAATTAGGAATGTGAGCAGCAGACCACCTCAACAGGTATGGGATAAAAAGTTGTCAAATCATCTGTACTATTTTCTTGTTCATATTTCTTTCTTTAATTTTTACTATTGTACGATGTCTTTATGACCTTGGCGATACTGATGGCTAACTGATGCTGATCTATTGGATGCCAGGACTCTAGAACAACAAACAGTAAAAAGGGAACAAATTACACGATGATATTACAAGTGGAGAAGGTAAGTGAGAGATGTGAAGATAGACAGCTCTCGTTGTTCTTAAGGATTTGTCAATACCCTCATGATTAAAAGTGTAACATGCATCTTAACCTCTTAAGACATATATTCATAGTCAGTCTATTCTAATTTACTTTTGTTTTTCTCTGAACATTTAAAAGTATCACCATAATTTGCAGTTTTAGGCATTTCTTCTCTTTGGCAACATTTTAGGTATTTCATCACTTGGGAAATGTTTTAGGCATTTCATCTCTTGGGCAACACAGCAAGTTGGCAGCCTGATTTGGATTTAGTATCTCAACTAGAACTGTAATTTGGATTTCAACAATCTCCACAGCTATTCTGTAATCATGATATAGCTGTGCCTTGAAATTCTTGACTTGATAGTGAGATTATAGGCCAGTGTTTTCTGTGTTCTATAAGCTTAAAGAAAGTAAGTTCAATAAAGATTGTTCTTTAATTGGTATGCCCTACTTATCTACTCATTGTTTATGGTATCTGAAAACTTTTGGAATTACTGGTATTCTCTATAGGATCTCTGCTCTATGCCTTCAGTTTTCTCCTGAAACAAAGCATATAATAACATTGTATACCTAAGTGTCAAGTATGTCCTGAAAAATTACCATATTGTTCTGTTTTTGTTTTAATACACCAACTAGCATTGTATTTTGCTTCCTTCAACAGGCACAATCACAGAGCAATCCTGGAATGCTGGTGTGTTGAAATTGTTAGCATGCAAATCAATTTGTAGATGGGGTGTTTTTTGTGTTCCTTATAGACAGAATTACGGTTTTCAACTAATTCCGATTTTTGAAACAATCTATCCTTTGATGTATTAAAATATATCCAACGGTCATAACAGCTATGAGTTGGTTGGTAGTAACATTTTTTTTTTTGAAAGATGCCTCAATTTATACAAGAATTATTTACAGCTGTGCCCACATTGGGTTTGAACCTGGTTCTCTACGTTGATACAAGCCCGATTGCTTCGCTGCTTGCCAGTAGGCCTCACACCCATGGGCTAGTTAGCTGGTAGTTATAAGTTGACTGATAGTTAGAAGGTGGTTGACAGTTTCGAAATCAGCTGATAAACACTTTAAATGTAATGCTGATCTTGAAGCTCCATGGGATAAAATAATGTAGGATGGCCCAACATCAGATTCTATGGAGACTGCACAGGCTGCACAAGGATTGGCAACATTATGGTGCATGAAAAGAGGTGCTACACTCATTTAAGATAAGCTACTTTGCAAATCAAAGGTAATCAGGCGAACTTCTGGGGTGACAGTTGTAATGGTGACTAAACCCTAAAAGCAACTCAAATTTTATGCTTGTTGAAGGAAGAATTCCATTCAAAAGATCTCTGTTTTGTTACATATTATAAACACCCGTGACAAGGTTGAAATCCACTAGAATGCAGAGCTCATATTAAATATGGGGGAATCTTTGGCCCTCACAGATCAGCTGCACTTGTGGCAAAATTAAAAGAAAGACAAGTTGTCTTGTCCATTGAAGAAGACCAATGGTTGTGGCCTAGCAACTCATCTTGTAAATGCATTACAAACTCCACTTACACATGCCTGCACGGAACAGAGATTCCAGTGGATTAAAAATGCAGGGAAGTTTGGGAAGGATGAACTTGGCCAAAAAGTAAACCATTTGTATGGTTAGCCATGGTGGAAAATCCTAAGAGCAAATACTATATAAAGAGAAGGGTGGATTGGATTCACTACATGCCCAAATTACCAACATGCAATGGAAACTATAGGGGAACCTTTTCAAAAGATGCCATTACGCTTGAGAAGATAGGAATCAAATAGAGGAAACCTTCAAACAAAAATCCACTAATATCATACAACTAGATGGGTTTCAAACAAATGGAGGCCATGTCAAAGTCACCTCAGAGGTAATACAAATTTTACTCAACCTAACACCTAGATTTGTCTGCTGGAGACAATTCACAAAATTTTCAAAACCAATCCAGGTCTCTGTGCAAACTATATCACAAAATTTTCAAAACCAATCCTGGTCTCTGTGCGAACTACGTGAGAAGAAGATTTAGAGGTGGTTCAAACCACAAACATAGATTTGGTCCACCAATCCAGGTCTCTGTGCAAACTATATCACAAAATTTTCAGTCTCCGTGCGAACTAATGAAGATTTAGAGGTGGTTCAAACCACAACATTGGTCCACACCTCAAAAAAAAAAAAGGTTTGAGGCTTCCAACATGGGAAAGTTGGCAATATGTAGAGTATGGAATATGCTCTTCCACTACACACTTACTCATCTTGAATTAATGGGTCAAACCAAATGCCCCTCACTTAGCAAGCCATTTTCAAAATGCAATTATGGTTGGAATTCTTTGAGCAATCCCGGTTACCCATGTGGGAGAGGAGTAATTTGAGATTATAGAGGAGATATAATTTCACATTGTCAGCAAGTAATAAGTATAAAAACAAACAATTATGCAGAGCTATGGATAGGTTTTCAGGGGGTTTTGATAGCAAAACAATGAAACATATCTCACCTTTTCATTGAAGAAGAATCACAAATAATAACCAATATCATCTAGAAGGAATGGAAATCAACAAGGAAATGACTGTTGACATAAAAGTAAAATATAGGTACCACTAGATGCTTACCATTGCCCATGAAAAGAGGAAGGGATTTGTGAATGCTCTAGCAAAAATCACTACTAAGCAATGCCCAAACAAGAATCCCACAGCTGGAATCATGGGGGTATCCCTTTTGAGGAAGGCTTTAGAGCAAGCTACAAATTCTAATGCTTAGTCCCTTGCCCCACACATTAGTTTATTTTATGTCAAAGTCATCTACTTTGTCCCACCCCTCTAGACATGTTCAAGCCGCTTACCCTCACCTTGTCTTATATTCTATGCAATATATAATTTACCGCTATCTTTCAATCAAATGCTCCTCTAATAACTCTAGCGTTTACATGTCTTGACCTCCACACCATTTCATTTTAACACTACATAACATTTTGAACCCTAAAACTTCCCTTGCCAATGTATTTTGTGTGTATTTCCTTGTCACTTTTTTACAACCTCAATAATCAATTGTCCACATTTCCTACCCACAGCCTCACTGCACCTTTGACAAGCATCAATATGACATTCTCTTCTTTTGGAAGTGAGTCACACCTCTACTACTTTCCACAACATACTTATGTCAGAAATCACAAATGCATCTTCAAATGTTACTTTTCAAAATCAAACAATGCCATTCGAGCGTCAGTGACTTTGTGTGTTCTTTGACTTCAATTTAATTAATTATTTGAAGGAAAATCTGATCATCACAAAAAAAATTAATGGAGCAAGTGTGATCTAGGTAGCAGAAGATAATCTTTTGGCGGACTACTAACAAACTAGAACATTCCCTTGCTAGGGTCATATCTCCTTGATTGTTGCTTAGAATGCAAAAGTAAAACCACATTATGCGTTGAAAATCTTGTGAAACAAAGTAGTTTAGATGCCCCTAAAGCTATGCCTCGGAAAATATTTTAGGGGCATGCAAAGAAACCTCAAGATTAAATTCCGCTCCTACGGGCTCAAAAATGCAAATATACAAAAACATAGAAAATACCTAAAAATAGAAAAACTCAAAAATTGTATTTTTATGTGTTTCGAGTCATGACAAAACCTCTCAACTTCTTGGGGAGCACTTTTCACATGGCTTTCACATTCCAAGTCTAATCATTTCATATTCTAGTTTTAAATTTTTAATTTCCTACTAAAATTAGTTATAAAGGAATTGCCATTTGAATTGTAAAAATTATACGGAAAGAATAAATAAATTAGAAAGAAGACAGTCTTGTAGCTTCTCATCTCTCCATAGAAATTGCTACCATTTTGTAATATGCAAAATAGAGAGTGGTAGCTCCACAATTCTTCTTAGGGATTGCTACCTTCCTTTTATAATAGCACGGGAGAAATAACTTACATTTGTACTCAGAGATAGCCGTACAGTGTACATACCTCCCATATCAATGAAGCAATAAATTCTTTTATTAAAGTTTTGGTCTCTTTTTAATATTTTTATTTCCATTTGTTCATAGTTCATTTTGCTAAATCCTGGAATTATATTTTATCTATGTTCCACCAAGTTTCCGGGATGGGGATAGCAGGGGATGGGGGACGCGTTTCCGGGATGGATTTTTTTAGGCCTTTTTTAGGGGACAGTAGGGGACGGCTATTAAAAAATAAGGGAAAATTTAAAAATATAGGAAATTTCAAATATTCATATGATAACATTGCTAAAGCATTCATCACACACATTATAGAACCTTAATAAATAAAATTAGAGTTGAATTGAGATTTCACATAAGATTTAACCTTAAAAATATTGGAAATTTGAAATTTGAAATATTCATATGAATAATGATAACACATTGATAGACTTAATAGTTAATAAAGCATTCATCACACACATCATAAAACTTTAACCTTGTTGTTTTCGATTCCAAATTATTTACTAGATATATATTAGTCTTTTAAGAGCATCATGCATTCGCCAACTCCTGGTCAGCAAGGAGCTGCTTCAGAAGGCCAAAATCAAGCAGATGGTGCTAATGATGTTTCCCTAACTGTAAATCAACAACCTGCTCAGGCAGTTTCCAATGCTTAGTCTGAATCTGCACCTCGTACGTTCAACATGCCACCCCAATGCTCAGGAAGGTTTAGGGCACTTAGAAATGCAAGTGGGTGTCCTTGTGGGCCCCCACATTGCTTTACTTTTATTTAAAAATCTGTTTTAAAAAAAAATGTTTTTAAAGCTGAAAGCCGCAGGGGACGACTGGACGTCCCTGGTACGATTGAGGGACTTCTAGAAGTCCCCTAACCGTACTAGGGACGTCCAGCCGCCCCTGCTGTACCCTGCCGTCCGCTGCCATCCCATGCTGTACTGGGCATGTCCGGCCGTCCCCTGCCGCCCCATGCCGTACCGGGGATGTCCGGCCATCCCTTGCCGTCTCTTGTTTTTTTTTTACGTCCCCGGGATGTTTCCGATTTTTGCAGAGTTTGGGGACAGGAAGGGGACGTTTCCTACCCATCCCCGAGGTTCCGAAACGTCCCGGTATGGGGACGAGCTAAAAAACGTAGGGGACGCGCGTCCCGTGGAACATAGTATTTTATGCTAAAATTGCTTTAATTAAATTGCTTCTGCATTTAACACATCAAGTTTTTGAAATTTAGTGTCTTGTCCTCTGTATTGTTGATCTGACCTGGATATGTGATATCAAAGCAAGAAAAAAGAAAAGAAAAGAAAAATTTATACATCTTATAGGAATTTCATTAGTCATGGAAAAGAAAACACAAAAACAAGAGGAATACATCCAAGATGTGGATTCAGTTTTGGTACCTGCAGAATGAGCATGAGTCACTCTGTGAATAAAATCAATGGTTACAGAATGAAAGCCAGCAACTGCATAAACCTTAGCTTCATCATGGATATGGTAGAAATGTAATACAATCTTTTCCAATTCAAAAGCCCTATTGCAGAAGGATTAACCTCACCTGAGGAAAGATGCAATGAGTCCATACACAAGCTTTAACAAGAATATGCAGAAAAGAAGCAATATTTTATGAAATATAAAAGGACCTTGCTATCCTACAAGATGAATTCAAAAGATAAAATATGTCACCTATTGCAGATGCATAATCAAAAATAGACCAAAACAATTCTATCATATTTGTTTTGCATTTTGAAAAACACACCAAAGGCATTCAGAAACCTCTTGAGGCAAAAATGATGCATAAGAATCTTTGGTATCGAGTATATTAGAGTATATTCTCAACCCACCAAGGTCTTGCATTCAGTAAAGTAGACATGTATGCAAAACAACCTGCTCAACATCATTGTGGGATTTCTACCCACACACATGGAAGGCATCTTTTTCATTTTATTATTTGCAGTTATTGTGGTAGAAGAGGTCAGAACACTAGTCGATATTGGAATATTCATCCTTGTGAATTTGTGGGAAATGCAACTACAACAGCTCTACATGTTGGTTCATTGACATCCCCATATTGAGGTGTTCAAAATCAATACAAATGAAAATTGAATAGATCAGCCCATTCAAGTGGTAAAAATGTCTTATACACTATGTTCTTATGTTCATAAAATAAAAAATTAGAACTAGAAGCAATGGGTTCATTGCTTCTCTGGAAACAGTGAATGATCTAGATGGTAGTTCAGGAAAGCTTTTAGGCAGACTAATTACAGACTAGTACATCACATTGTTGGGGTCATATCTCCCTAACTATTGCTTAGAATTTGAAACCTAGGCTGCACGGAAATGCCATATAGGTCCTCGTACCAGCCTGGAAATGTACCAGGTACTGGTACGAGGACTGGTACGCTGTGGGTACGTCGGAAACGTACCACTGCAGACACATGGCATGCGTTAGTGTACGGCCATACCGTAACGTACCTTGTGTCTGTGGGTATGTTTCGGACGACATGGCCATCAAAAGAAACTCACCAAAACTTAAAAACTCGCCAAAGACAACATTTCTTTCCTTTTTGGCAATTCTTTCCTTTTTTGGATTTTTGGTGAAGAAAACACAAGAATAGAATAAAATTTGCCATTTTTGGAAAGGGTCGGGAAGATGTAGCAGCAAAAACTTGCATGTGCCATAACTTTCATTCTGTGGCTCCGTTTCAGGTGCCATTTTCTCTAAAAGTGTATATTTTCTCGAGCTCTACACATTGATGGCAAAAATTTTCTTATTTTCATAAAATCCATTTTTGCACCTTTTTGGACCAAGCAACTTCTTGCAATCTTCTGAAAGAATCATGAGCTTTGATCGCTTGTAGACAAATTAGTAATTAAAAATACTGGATAGCTTTCCAAAACTCGGCGAGTACTCGCCAAAACTCGGCGAGTATTCTCCCGTGCTCGGACTAATCGTCCCACCTGCCAGCTTGGATCCATATTTTTCCTGCTTAGTTATGATGTTTCGGGAAATATGCCAGACAATACTATCGTGTTGAGTGGATCAAGGAAGGTCACCATGAACAATCAAAACTCCTTGAATCTTATCACAGTCACTAAGATAAATAACTGTGATAGAGAAATATGAAGCAAATGGAGTTGCCATGTTCAACTCCTTCCTTTCAGATAATTTTTATTACCACACTTGTTTTCTTGATCATTTCCTTAGAATGTACAATCTAAATACTTATTTATTTTGAAAAGCAATGTATCAGTAATTTGATACTTTGTAAATTGATTTGTTATAGATGAGTGGTAAAAGACCTCTTTTGCTACTACATGATGTAATGTGAAAAGAAAGACTTCGCCAAATATAGGTGTAAATGCACCATGACTAAGTATTAAATTTCAATAAGTATGCAATGTATGAGAATTAAATTTCAATAAGTATGCAAATGCTTATTTATATTTATAATTTATCCCTGATTCTGGGGACATTTCTGGGATATCCCTGGTTCTTGAAACTTGGGGACGCCACAGGCAATGCTGTGCCGTCACTGGGACGTTTCGAGGAATGTACATGGGATGCCTCAGCATCCCCTGCGGCTGCTGAACGCATCAGTAAAAAAAAAAGTTGGAAAAAATAAAAATGAAGAGCACACAGCACTGGGGTTTTTTCTGTGGAGGTTTGTTTAACTATCAGTTTTGTTACACACACCCTCTATGGCCATCCTCCACAGGGAAATACTAGAAAATTAGAACTGATCAGTCCTAAGGTGAAGAGCAGAGAAGAACACTCAATGGTGCCAAAAATAGGATGTAGTTTGCAAGATGGAGAAATTTTTTTGTTCCAATCCCTTGCTTGTTCTGAGCTCCATTTTCTCATCTTGAACGAAGAAGATTTTTGTTCCAATCCCTTGTATTACATCTTCCGAGCTCTTTTCACCTTGAAAAGCAATGGTTTCCTTCTACTTAGCCTCCCTTTGGAGGCTTCTTCCTGTTCTGGTTCTTTTCGAAGTGCTCTGCAACTGACATGTTTTTTTCATCCCTCTGAGGGACCAGCTTCCTCCTCTGAGAACAACTTTAGACCGTTTCCATAATAATTCTGGCAATGAGCAAGCTTTTGGTTTTTTGATTAGCAATCACTACTGTAGTGAGAAACTACTGTGATGGGAAGCACAGATGAAGTCACCTATAAAAATTATTTGTAGCATGGAAGCTTCGAGGATAGTAAGGAGGCAGATTCGTAGTTTAACCATGCCTCTTAAAAGGGTCTTATTTTTATATTTGGCCTTCAAGTTCTGGTTCCATATAATGTAATGGTCATATTGCCTCTCTCTTTCCTGCATGAATGAAATGACCGCGTTTTCTATAGACGGTTAATTATGAATTTCTAACTAAGGTCAATCATCCCAGAATATCTCCATGTTTGAGCTACAGACTTTTTCTTTTTGGTTTTTCTTGTTATGATATTCTCATGTTAATTATAGTGTACCATTGTCATGTACTTCGGAGTCTTCTCACCGTCTCGACTCTCAGCTCTGAGGTAGCATGTTCATTGTTCATGTATCTAGATTCTCCGTCAATAAATATCGGATTTTGCATTGTCATCCTATGATATCAATAATTTTACTTATCAAATGGATTATGGTTTCATTATATTTTTAGTTTGTTTAATTTATTACTTTTAATCTAATTGTATATTTTTAATATTTATATATTATTTTAATAGCCATACCCTGCTGTCCCAAAAATCCGGATTATTTTACCATCTTGGAAACCCCATCCCTACATCCCCACATCCTCCTGTCCTGGAGTCTTAGGTAACTATGGTTTCGAGTCATTACTAAACCTATCAATTTCTTGGAGAAACACTTGTCCCACGAATTTTCACATTCCAAGTTGAATCATTTTATATTCTATTTTTAGACTCATTTCTTGCTAAAAATCACTATAAAGGAATTATCTTTTGAATTGAAAAAATCATATAGAGAGAACATAGAAATCAAAGAAAAGACAGTCTTGATTGCAACCATTTTGTAATATGCAAAATAGAGCAGTATCTCCAAATCTCTTTTCAGAAATCGCTACCTTTATTTTGTAATAACATGGGAGAAATAACTTACATCTCTTCTCAGGGTTAGTCGTACATATCTCTCATATCAATGAAGCATTAAATTCTTTTATTCAGAATTTGTTCTTTCCGTGTGTATTTTTATTTCCATTCATTCACAGTTCATTTTGTTACAATTCTGCAGTTATCTTTTATGCTACAATTCTTGTAATTACATTATTTCCACTTATAACACATTAAGATTTTACAATTAAGTGTGTTGTCTACTGGATTCCCAATCCACTCAGATCAAAGCAACGTTCTGTGCCTTATGCCCTGACATCTGTCAAAATGGGAGTGGATGGAAGTTGGAACATAATAAAAGATGATTTATGTATTCTGAAGGAAGATTTTGAATCAGATTTTAATGTGTTTCGTCATTTGTCTCTAACACCTGTGCTAGGTCATTCAATCCTCTGTTCATTTCTTTTTGAAAAATTTAAACAATTTAGTCATACTCAACCTGTATCAGAAGTGCAAACAACGTAGTAGTACACCATCGTACCCCAAATAGAATTGACATTGTTCATGACCCATTCTAGGTGTTGCCCAAGGCCCAAGGCCTTAGCTATAAATTCAAACAGATTTTTTTTTTTTTTGCAAATGCTCTTGCAACCCTCCAGAACCAAAGGTACATAAGGTTTATCAGAGGAAGAAGAAATAAGCTAGGATGCAGCACTATATTCAGAATCCTCAAAGCTGAGCTGCGAGACCTGGTCCTATAATCACCAAACAAAATAATCCATTCAAAATTGATGAAGAGGAGAAAATCAAGAGCAGTAGGTAAACAATTCAGCACAACATCTTCAAAATTCCAATGTCAAAGCCAAACAAGTGTGTTCAACATCATTTGGCTGTGTTGCTTCTCCTTCTGCAAACCCTAACATTTGATAGGAATTTTGAGCCAGTCTCGCCACTTTTCCCTCCATCCACACTGAATTTCAAACTCTAAACGATCTGGGAAACCTGATACTCGTTGTTCGCAGTCCCTCCCCCTCTACTGACTGGCAAACACTTCAAAATCCCCATGCAACACAATAAGGGGACTGAGTGGCATGACCCTTTTTCCATATGGCATGCAAGCCCCACAGGAAGTTCCAACCACTCAAATTGGCTCGTGAGCAAGCCCCATCTATAGGCCAGTGCCTTATCTTTCCAACAACAAAAATTAGCCCATTTAGGTAGAGACAGCCGTGTGGGGGAAACCCTCTCTCAAAACTAATTGAATCTTCCACTAGGGGCACTCTCATTTTTTTCTTTTTAGCTGGTTAGAACACATTTTTGTTAGATACTTGGAGGAACAATACATAGTAATGAAATTCTATGTATTCAATGATTCATCTTTCTGGGGTTTTGTACTGCTTGATCTAGGTGGTCATTGGTCAAGGTCCTTTTATAATCAGACTATAAAATTATGGTTTTGTTTTTGTATGCTCAAGTTATAGGTCATATGTTATGGAAATGGCAACTGGATGATATAGTTTTCACCTATAGACTGCCGTACTTCCAAATTATAAGTATTGCAGCATTCTGTTACAAATCCTTCTATTGCAAGGATTGTAATGCAAATACCCCTTTTATAATATTCTTATACAAATCCTTCACTTTTATCAAAAACAAAACAAAATGCCTTGATTGTTTCCCAACACTCTAATGATACTGTTTGGTATTTTAATTCTGGTGCCAGTAAACACGATTGCTAGGAAGAATTGGCTTGTATACTTTGTCGAAGACAAGACTCGGTCCAAAAATGCAATTTTTTCTGATGGCAAAGCACATTATGTAAAGGGTAATGGAAGTGTTCAGATCAAAGTCTTGGAGGTAAGAAAATAAAATTTCAGAATGTTTTATGTATTCATAGCAAGAATAAGAATATTTTTTCTATCAACCAAATCACTAGGCAAGCACATCTAGAGGTAACATTGTGTGTAACTTAGTGTTTTGTGAAGGATAGGAGGTGTAATAATAATAACCTTCACAAACACATGCCTTGGTTGTTTTTGTTAACAGTGGCATGGTTTGGCACCAAGAATATGGTCACTTGGGTTTAGAATAGTTTTGAAATTCGGAGAAACATAAAATGGTAGAAGGATTACCTCACATACAAGAAAACAAAGAGGTTTGTGCAGCATGCTTGGCAGGTGAACAATGATGAAAGCCTTTTGGTGAGTGAAGCATTGTTTGGAGTTGGTGCAGGGCGATTTCTCTTGCCACATTTTCTACTGCTTGTTGATGATTACAGTAGGAAAATGTGGGTATCATTCTTAAAAACAAATCAGACGCTTTTGGATTCATTCCTCACACAATTTAAGGTTGTTGTTGGAAGAGAAATTAGGAGTATAAAGACTTTCTGAGATCACAAAGGAGTGAATTTGTATCTCAGAAGTTCTCTTTTTGGCAAATAGGAGGGCTTACATAGGCAATTCTTAACACGTTTATGCCTCAACAAAATTTGTGGTCGAGAGATGGGATGGGATTATTACAAACATAATAATGTACATGTTGAAAGGAAAAGAAGTTCCATATAATTATTGGCTGGAAAGAGTTCATACTTCTGCTCATATGCTCAACAGAAGCCTTTGTAAGGCATTCAAAGGCATTACATCTGAATAGGCATGGACATGCAGAAAATCAATGGGAAGTCATTTCATAGTTTTTTTTTGTTCGAATGCTTATGTCATCTTTCTACAGGAAAAGGGAACTAAGTTAAATTCTTAGTGCAAGAAAATGATGTTTGCTGGTTAAAGTGATCATTCCAGGCATAGTGGCTGATTGATGTCTATCCCAATAACGTGACAGTAAGGATGTCGTTGCAAATGAATATGAAAGTATTTTTCAGTTTATTTCAGATTTTCACCCTGTTCAATTTTTCTGTCTGATTGACGCTAACACAGCAGCAGCCAAGGACGTTTAGTGTAATGTGTAAGGTGTACAAGTGCCACATGATGATAGGAAGAAATGCCTCACATTCTGCAATGGTGAGGCTTAAATTATTTGATTGATATTGCTGGAAGTTATGAACAGGAGTTGTTTCTGTAAAGAACACTCAAGAGTTACTATACTACCATAGAAAGAGACAAGAATCATAGTGACCTAAGACTCCGGGACGTCGGGGACGGGGTTTCGGGACGACAATTTTTTTGAAAATTTCGGGACAACGGGGGACGGCTAATAAAAATATATATGATTTATTAATTTTACAAATATAACATGAATAATTCAATACACTAAGACTTAAAATTGAAAGTTTGAAGATTGAAACCATTAATGATTAATCCAATTATTCATCACATAAGCCAAGGCCCAAAATGCTATATATATTATATTCAATGTTCAAAACTTCAACATGACAATGAAAGACTAAAGCTGAAAATTAAAAACAAGTCTTAGTCTTACTCTTCAATAATCAACATGAGAAGAGTACAACTACACCCACATTACATATGCTATGAAATATTATGTCATGACTCATAACCAAAATGACATTACATAACCAAAATGACAAGTGACAAGTACAACTCAAAAATCGCTATCAGAGCCCTCCGAAGGAATAGTTGCGAACCGCTCCTCCTCACTAGAAGTATCTGTATCAACATCATTTGCATCTGCAAAGGAGATATCAACCAGTCCTCGCTGCTCCTGATCTTCATCAATCTGCCTTGCATCCTCAGGATCCACATCCCACCGCAATGTTGGGCTCTCCTTGTACGTAGGTGTCTTGCGATCCATGAGACACAAGGCACTATGTACAGCAACAAGTTTCTTTGCTCTCTTAGAGGTAAGTCTGTTCCTCTTAAGAGAGTGGATCCACCCATATGTTGACCAATTCCTCTCAGAAGCAAAGGAACTAGAAACCTGAGAAAGAAGACGAATAACAAGTGTACGTAGCAATCCTGCATGTCCATACAATCGCCACCAACTGGAATCTCTTGTGCCAATGTGGTCCTGTCTATCTTTGATGAGTTTTTGTAGCCATCCAGATAAGCGAACTTGAGCCAATCAGTTATGACTCGTGAAGCATCCTCTGCATTATACATTTTTTGAGGGCTTTCAAGAAACCCTTCCTCACCTCCTCATCATCTATTGGGAGAACTTTGCCAGTCCTCTCAACATACCACTTCGGATTTAGTGTATATGAAGCCATGTGTAAAGGAGTGTTCAACTTCTCCCATCTCCGCTCAATGATAGGCTGAATATGGTGATGGTAGAACTCCAAGGTGGGGTCCCTTGCTTGAACAACAACCTTCATTTGGCCAAGCATACTATCAATACATTCGTATATCTCACCAAGGTTAGGGCTCTTAGAATCCCCATATTTTATCACACTGAAAACCAGAGATATTATGGATGTGATATATCTCACATCTATCCAAAATGTTTCATTCACCACAATCGCTTTCACCTTCTTCCCCTGCTCTGTCTTCGACCCATCCCACCTAGACCAATCTGATGTCATGACCATACACTGTAATGATTCTTGCAACTCAGCCATTGTATCCAACAAAATAAAATATGATGCAAAACGTGTGTCCACTGGCTTGAGGAATTCCTTCCTCGAAAAGCTACGGAAGAGTGCTAATGACGTATGGTTGTTGCAGATGAACATTTGCACATCTCTAGCATCAACCACTACATTTTTGACCCAATCAATTTTTCCAATATCTTTTAGTGCATTGTTCATAGCATGCACATAACATGGGGTCCAAAATATATGTCGGTAATAAGCCTCGACAAGCTTACCTGCTGCCCTGCACACATAAGTTGCATCTGTAATAACCTGTACAACGTTGGTAGGGCCAACCTCCTCAATGGCATCTCGCAAAATGGTGAATCGAACTATATCCTTCTTCTTCCCTGAACAATCAACTTGCCCTAAAAAAGTAAGGACCCTCTGCATGAAACAATGATATTTATGAGTGGGTGGTGTCTAATATCTGTCCACCCATCCATGATGATGTTGCAACCGTGAGAGACCCATGTGCACCTCATTTCCTCCATCAATAAATTAACCTTGGAATAGTTCCTATCCAAGATTGTGGTTCTCAACTTCGTGTCTCCGGGGCACATAACTCACACTTGCTTTGACTACCTTAGCCATAGCCTCCTTGAAATAAGGAGAGCGAGCAACATGAAATGGAATGCCAATAGCAAAAAAGAATTTTCCAATGGCATCATCAACCTCTTCTCTAGCCTTTGTATCATACATGTCAACAACTGGATTGGAGGCCACAACCTTCCTCTTCCCCTACTACTACCAAAAACATCCAATTCAGACACCTCATAAGATGCACTTGCAACACTACCAAGTATTAATTCTCACAGAACTAGAAGGGGTGCCAGTGCCACTAACATGACGGCCACAAACTTTTGGAACCTTTTCCACCATATCTCCATTATATAGCCTCACCATTTTTGACCTCTCTTCAAGTGATAGTTGTCCACACATGCCTACACCTTTCCTCGGGATGTGCAATAAATGTGCATTCAACCTAGTAATGTTGCTTGACCAAGATAATGAGCATATGTTGCATTTCCATATTTTGGTGCCCCCTGAAATCCTTGATCTAGGACCCTGCATAATTTGACCAAATTGTTTCAAAGATTTTTTTCTTATCAAAAGGCCCCTAGCATACTTTTTCAACATTTCGGAGGGGCAACTGAACTTGTCCACACTCCCTTGTGAACTAGCAAGTATTAGGTGTTTCTGATTGTGTTCCTTCTCCTTGCACACCCATTTCAACCTCACATTCAACTTGATAATCACTATCTGAACTCATTTTGAAGCTGCAATAATTAAAAAACAAAACAATATAACTATACAATACAATAAAACAATGAATACACTTAAAAAAAAAAACAACAATGAATACATTTAAAAATTAAAAAAACAAGCAATAAAAATGCCCTCCCTTTATGCTTTATCTCATTCCCTCACTTGCTAATCCAAATAGGAAAAAAATACAAGCAAATGCAATGCCTTCACTTTCAACTTTGCATTTGAAATTTTAAAAACAAAACAAAGAATGGTAGTAATGTATGTACATACCTCTTGCTCTTGCTCTTGCTCTCTTCCTCCTTGCTCTTGCTCTTGCACCTTGCTCCTTGCTCTTGCCTTCTCTTTTTTACTCTTGCTCTTTCCTTCTCTTTTTTTGCTCTTGCTTGGTGTGATTAGAATGAGTGTGAAATGCTCTTTTTATAAGTTTTTTTGTTGCTTTTAGGGTTAGGGCATGTTGCTTTTAATTAGAAAGTATTAAAAGTTTAAAAAAATATTAAAAAAACATTAAAATGAGGAAATACGAACTGTTTTAGTGTTTGCTTAGCGGTTATGACGTTGGGGACGTCGTGACATCCCGGACGTCGGGGACGTCACGACGTCCCCAACGAAGTCCCCAAAGTCCCTTTGCACCGGGTGGTCTGGGTGCGGTCCTAGTTTGTGGGGGGCGTCCCCCTTTTTTTTTGGAAATTGGGGATGGCAGGGAAATGTCCCGTCCCCATCCCTAAGTCCTCGAGACATCCCAGACGTCCGGGATGTGATGAAAAGGGCCGAGATGCATCCCGCGTAAGAGTGCAAAGAATGTGAGCTCTTTCAAGGTACTTCAGATGGAAAGCTTAAGGAACAAAGTTGAAAGCAGTCTTGTAAGTGATGGCGGGAAAAATCATGCTAAGATTTTGATTTTGAGTGACTGAGGTTCGAGGGTCAAACCTAATCCACATGCATTAGGATGGTGGATTGGGAATCTTGTTTGTGGAGGCATTCTCAGCAGAATGTGCATGCCGGCTGTTAGATGCCAGGGGATTTTGGAGATCGGAGGATGATAACTGATCACAAGAGGAATCACCCTAGCCCCACAAGCAATAAAAGCACAAAATTCTCGTCTCTCCATATGTGGTAAAAGGGTTTTCCCTTCTGGATTGGATATTGGCTCAAAGATGGTGCCAACAATCCCAATATGGATGTTGTACATTATGACAAAATACTCAGGTAGGACTACCATTAGGGTTGGTGGCAATGATAACTGAGATCTTTAGCTAGCAGTCCTCTAAGGAATGGGAGTTGGCTTTAGGCAAATAAGGGATTGTGTTAGATTGATAGCTATATGTTCGTGTAAGGAATAGTGGTAGATTCTTATGCAATATTCCTATAAACCATGGTGGCCAACTTTTATGTAGCAGTTGGCACAAGTGCACATGGCCAAAGTTTTGTCATGTGACCTCCAGTGTTGGCAATTGATCTGTGATCAAGACAAACTGTTATGCATTACGAAAAACCCTAATACTTGGTTTTATGGTTGTGGTTGATACTTCGCTAGTGAGTCCCTTTTTCCTTGCCTTTGATAGAATGTCACGTGACAGCAGCTATTTATGAGCTCAATTGGCAATGTCTTGTTTAATACCACCTGCAGTTTTGGTTTGAAATTATGTTAATTTCTCCAATATAAATGATGGGAGTCCATAGTCGCAGACTTGCAAGGAGACATAGGATACAGTACGGGACACACTGGTCTCATTTTAAAACAGGGTACGAGAGTATATGAATAAGGATATGGGTATATTAAATCAAAAATAGTCACCATCCATGAACTTGAGATTTTAGGTGACTATGTAACTATATTTAGAGCGAACAGTGATGATGCATTCATTGTTCACTTTTATTCGGGTGTATAGGATTTGGTTTGAGATATGAACTAGTTAGTCTGATTCTCAATATGGTGATTGTGATGCATAGCAATTGCTACCCAGAGTGACGTGTCTGCAATAGTTTTGGCAATATTCATAGTCCTTTACTCACCTTGAGGGTTTAGAAGGGTTTCACTGCACGCTAATATCTTGTATTCGTCTATTAGTTGGATTCAAAAACAGCAGTTTTCTCATCTAGAATGCAAACACAAGATCGATGTACAAAATGACTAAAGATGTTATTTGGTGGGCAAGGCCATAAGACTGACGCAGAGTACATATGTTGTCTTCTAGCAATTCTACATGGTACACACGCTCTCAAAGGCTTTGTTGTGAATTTTGATAGGTTGTTGGAAATAGTCAATACAATAAAAAAACATTTGGCGAATGTGTGCTTACATGATTGTGAGGAGCTGTTAGTGATACCGACCTAGTTAAAACTTTGCATTTTCTATGGCTTTATGTGGAACAATACTTATTCTCTTTTATTTATACTCCATCATTCTATAATTGATTTCATATTGAAGAGAGTAGGTGCTTGAGGTTAAAGATCTCATCTTAAATTCTTTAGTTAGAATTTCTGGGTACAGTATTGATGTTAGGGGTCCTTTACAAATATGTTTTCACAAAAACCTGATTGTGTACGGCTCTTTTGTCAAACAGGAAAGCATGTTCCCACTTTCAAAAGTGACCTAATCAGTAATAGCGTGCAACAGGAAAAATTTGCATGTAACCTTACACATATTGAGCAATATTCCAAGATAGCAGAAGAGTCAATGGAAAGATTTGCCTCGACAATTTCTTCTTTTAAATACACCAAAGGCCAAGCTCGTGCTAGCGGTTCGTGCGCCTCCAAAGTCTACGGCAACGTCAAAATCAATTGGGTAAGGAATAACTGGAGTTGGTTTTTTGAGTCCATAAAACAGCCATATATCGCCTCTCCCATTTCTCTATAGAGTGGAGTATAGTAGGTCATCGCCTCCGTCCTTAATTTTTGATAGTAATTAATATGTATCAGTTTTGTTTATCAAATTGAAAAATTCTATGCTTGCAGACAGTCTCGAGGAGAAGCTTTTAAATTGGTGTTTCCTTTAATGCAGGGATCTCAAAAGGGAAAGTACTTTGCAAGCTGATTTTAGCAAGTTTGCTTACAAGTCGGATAAAAGCAGAAGTCAGCGAGTTAGCCACATGTGATATGTATAATTAACCAGACCTATGATTGAAGGGACATGCTATAAAAGCTGAAGGATATGGTACGTGACAGTATGCATTTGCTCTTTCTATCTGATTTGGGTTGTGGAAATCTGCGACCTTTGCCATTTATTGAGGTGCTAGCCTTCCATGTAACACTAGAAATTTTTCCTTGTACTCTCCACCAAAATGCTAAAATTCTAATGAAGGCTGTATTCATTCTTTTGTCATTCTTCTTCCAAATATCAGAGCGACAGAATTCAAATAGTTTGTCTCTGACAAACCATAAACTCGTGCATTGATTGGCAGGAATCTGTTAAGATAACACTAGAAAAATTTCCTATTTGTACTTTCCACTAAAATGCTAACCTAATTTTCTGCTTATACTTTCTACTAAAATGCTAAAATAATGAAATATGTATTCATTCTTGTTCCAAATATCAATGCTATGGAATTCAAATAGTTTGACTCTGGTAAAACCATAAAGTTGTCCACGAATTGGCAGGGAACCTGTTGAGATAATAATAAGTTGAGTCAAATGGGAGTTTTTCGGTGTAATATTGCATATGGCAGCACTTGTATTCAATTAGGTCTAAGGCTTACATTCCACATGAGTATTCTTTGTCCTTGTGATTTAAGAATGCTGCAGACATTTTGAAAAACTAGTCGTGCTGTTCGTTAACTTACCATGTTTAAAGTGGGGAGAAAAACGAGAATGTCTGAATCTTAGAAAACCGTGTACACATTACTCTCATTCTGTCTTTAAGGCGGGAAAACAATTTTAAATGATTTTAGAACATTTTATGGTGAGACAATATTTCTATATGCAAATTTTGATTAGACTTTGTGAAAATTGGTTTAAGGATTTGGATAAAAAGATTTGTCGTTGAAATGTCTCGTTTTCCACCGCAGCATGCCACTTCGTATTGCAGACAAATTTCGACTATAAATACTTTTAGTGTAACCGAGTCTTAGGTACCCTTATACCTATTAAACCTAATAACGAAATTATCTAACCTTATGCTCCCTGTGATTACCCATCTATTCAAGCGTCTAGTAGAAAATTATTTTTGTGTAAAATGTCATTTTACTAAATAACTTGAAAATATTACTCCTTTCTCTCCCTGCAAAGTGGTTAGAATGGACCTTTTTGTCAAGTTATTTCAAAGTTCTACTAACATAAATAATGCTAATAATAATATTAATGTTCATGAAAGGCCAAAAATGGCTAATGGGACTACAAAAAGTATAATGTGAAACAAAAAAAAGGGGAATGCCAAAACAACTCCAACAAAACAAAAGTACAAAGAACAAGCAACAAAGAATATATGGCATATCTTTTGTCTCATTGATTCCATCTTATCTACAACTCTGTTTGAAGGTTGTTTCCTATTTATTCTTGAAGAAGAAATATGTTGAATAAAATAAGCAATTCTTTAGGTACCAATTATTAAAAAATAAGTCTTTAGTCAAATGTCAGTGAAAATCAAATATTTCTCAAAAGAAAAGAATCAATCATCTCTAGTCCTTATAATCCTTGAAGGCATGGAGGGTTATATGAGTCTTTGAATAGGAAAACAATTTTCCTTTGATCTCATAATAACTAGAACATCTAAAAACAAAGTGGTCCTCACTTTTAAGTTCCAAAAGATATTTATAACAAATACGATGTCCCTGGGGAAATGATGGTTTGTCTCTATGTGGAAGTGATTTGAATAAACTCTAAATTGTGCCAAAGGAACCCTCAAATTACAAAATAATTAGATTTGGATGTAGCCAAAAGATTGGATGAACCCCTCTTGACAGTGAAGATAGTTGTAGTACTATTAAAGCTTTGAGGAAAGACTATGACAAGACCCTAGCCATTAGGATTGAAAGTAGGCTTGATGGACTTCATCTCTAATACCCCTAATTATCTCCCCTTTGGAAAAAAATGGTACATCAATTACAAACTTATGAAGGGGGTGATGTCACACCTAGAAGACTCAAAAGAGCATTGTGCTAGATTCAAAGAAGATTAAATGCTTGAGTTGGGCACTCCAAATTAATGAGAGTTATTTGTCTAACCATGTGTATCATAGTCACCACTTGAAAACTTACAATAGTATTAAGTGAGGCTACACCAAATTCAATAAAAATGATGTCACAAGGAAATGATCTTTTAGTATAGAGATGCTTACATAACATGGAGGTAATTACTCTTTCCATTATGCGTTTCTAAGGTAAGCGTCCATGTTTCAACCCCATATAGAAGAGTAGGTCTAAGACATGAATGTATGAGGCAAATTTTTATTTGAATATCACGAATTTTAAATGGAAACCATATTTTCTCAAGAGTGAAGAGGACAACAAACTTTTTACTAAGTTTAGCAATTGATAACAAATTAAAGTGTAGGCCCGACACTCCACTCCCACTACTATCATATATATATATATATATATATATATATATATATATATATATATATATATATATATATATATATATATATATATATATATATATATATCATCCTTCCATACACAGGAAAGGCACTAAGCCTTTTAAAAACGATACAAAATTTGCCAAATCCTTTGACCCTAAGAAAGCCTCCATGTACACACCCAAAAGAAAAAAATTTAAACAAAAAAATTATATAAAAAAGTGAGACTTATTATAAAGATCAAAGCTTTTGCAAAATTCTCAAACTTGCTATAAACCTATTTGCAAAAACAACACACTTTGTTCACTAAGAAAGCATTTGAGGGCACTTGAGCTCTTCTGTCAAGAGGTTGTGCAAGTAAACATCAACAAAATCAAAGTCATGATCTTTTCTTTATGAAGAAAAAAGAAGCAATTTAGCTTTCTTTTTGAGGAAAAGCCACTAGAAATAGTGGAAGAATACAAATATCTTGGGTTGGATTTTCACAACAAGCTCAGTTGGGAAACTTGTAGGGCAAAAATAATACGAAGGGGTGGAAGGCATTATATTCATTACAAAATAGGTGCAAAACTATAAAATTGTGGGATTCAAAACTAAACAAACCTTGTTTGGCCTACTTGTCACACAATGATTCTTTATGGTTGTGAAGTTTGGGGCAACAATGTGTTTGATCTTAAGTGGAGACAAATAGAGAGAATTCAAAAACACTTAATCACAAACAACTTCAAAATTAAAACGTCGGTTCCATATGAGATTTTATTAGTCGAAGTGAGAACTTTCCCCTTAGAGGCATCAACATTAACTTGGTTATTAACTTATTTGAAGAAGGTTCAAAGCATGGAAGTTCATAGGTGGCCTAGAATGGTTGTAGAAGAACATCTAGGTAGGGAAGAACACGTGGATGAAACAAAACATCAAATGCATGAGCAAATGAAATATTAACATGCAAGAGTGTCCAAATACTAATGAGGAAATTAAAAGTATGTGAAAGAAAAATTAGGATAGGCATGTGGACATAACTTGGGCGGAAGAAAGAATACTACATCAAATAATTTAATCTAACTTGTGACCACAAGGAAAAGGCCTACTTAGGGCAAAAATCAAATGGAAAGCAAAAATATTGATGGCCCTTTAAGGACTAGTTCACATCATCTTAGGTGTGAAATCGACAGATGGACATCTCCTAAAGAAGAGTGGGAAGAGAGAATGTGTATGTTTTGTAACAAAGGGGTAGTGGAAACAAAATGACACTACATCATGGAATGCACAACATATAATGACATTCATATCAGATATGAAGAAAATTCGATAATATATGACCTAACATCCTTGTTTGGGAGGAAAGCTTTAAGTCAAAACATAAAATATTTTAGTGAAGATCTATAGCAAGAGATCCAAAAAAAGGCAATGGATTATAGGCAAAACTATTAGGGCTACTTTGGGGTGGCTTTGTTCACTTTGGTTGTGGCTTTGGGTTCCATAGACTACTTGGTCTTGTGGCGTAATCAAAATCGTTCATTCATTCATTCATCCCCACTCCACGATATTCAAATAAATTGAGCTATTTTATATGGAGATATCAAAATTGCTAAGAATAGACAAATTTCCACAATGGTTCAATTTTTTTAAAGAGTGGAAAATTGTCTACTCGACTTCTTTATTATGTGTCATATGCTTGGTAAAGGAGGATCCAATGTTAAGCAAACAATTCTTGAGACAATAAAGAACGGTAATGATAAGATTTCCAATGGTAACGATAAGATTCTCCAATGGTAACAATGAGATTCATGTGGAAGGTGAGCCCAATGACGAAGTCTACATATGAGTGATAGGAACATGTGGTAGATTGATGCCAATGCGAGATAGGCGATAGAATAGTTGAGAGAAAACCCAAGCCATGATAACATGCAACCTCAATAGAGTTGAAGATATTGAAGCGCATAGGGAGTCAAACAATACATCAAGTATGTCTTTAGTAACTACATTATGAGGGGAATTAGACATGCTTGAGCCGAGACTAAGTGTGTTAACCCTCTGCAAAGAGTGTACAACCTTTTCTTTTTATCATTATTTAAATTTTTTCTCTTCCAAATAACCTTGGGCTTTGGCTTTGAGATCAAAACTTGAGCCTTGGACCTACACTAGACTAGTCAACATGGCTTTTGAATAGTTTTTTTCTACCTTCGTGGACACAAATAATTCACAAACTTCATGTAATTTAAAAAAATAATATGGTTCTACGTTGGGGAGACTATAGTTTTGAAATTTTTTTTTTTAAACATTACATTATTATTATTAATTAATACTTAATTTCATATATAACATAGCTCATTATGATGCATACATATATGATTATTAATAATTTAATAACTTTTGACATTTAATCAACGTCTCACAAAACTTATATCTCAACAATCTTACATTATTAACTAGAAATATATATGTATGAAATTAAAGTCAAAATTGGTGTATCGTATACTTATAATTTCATTTTTGCCCATTTTGACTTACGAGATTATTATTATTTAAATATATTAATTGAAAAATTAAGAAAAAATATTCTCAACAATCTTTAATATTTTGTTCATCCTTATATGTAATTATATATTAAAAATTATTTGTTTATAAAAAAGTATATCAATACACATGCACTTTTGTTATGTTTTCACAAAAAATACTATGTCATTGCTAGAAATGCAAAAAAAAAAATCATACTTATCTCATCTAGGTATTGCAAAACTTACATATGTTTAGAAATTAGATTTAAATTTCACAATTTATCTTATTAGGTTATCTCAAATTTCTTTGTTCGAGAGTATCTACACATTAGTACAACATAAAGTATTATATATTGTTAGAGTCAAATTTGTATGAAAATAACATATTTAAGTCTTTTTATACATGTTTTTCTACGAGAATTCACATCAAAATTTGTGGCACAAATGTGACACAAATTCGACACAACTAGACATTTGTAAATGCATTGTTTTTAGGTCCGATTTGTGCCACTCTTGCACCTAGTTTGCATGCTTTGTTATGTGGCATATATATATATATATATGACTACTTATTATTATATTGTATTGTTTTTTATTTGTTTAAGGTAAATATATTGTTGTAAATTGAATATATTTTTCGACTATATTTTCTCAATATATGTGATTATAATTAAAATGATATAGATTATATTACGTTATTGTATATTGTATTGAAGATTCATAAAATAAAATGAAATAGGTTTATTAAAAAGTTAGCAAAAATATCATAATATGGTTTGCATATGAAAGTACAATAAACACATATTACACATTATCGAGAAAACACACTTTATTTATATTGCATTTTTTTAATACTACAATGTATAGTATTTTACATTTGGAAATCACAAAAGAGACCAACTCTCTTTTTAATTATAGAACAAACCAATATGTGGCTAGGCGCTAGTCCTCCTCTTTGTCCTTGTCTTCATCCTCCTATGTGCCATCCTCTTCCAACTGAATTTTCTCCCCTTCTTCCTCTTCTAAATCCCTCTATTTATCAACCTACAAATTTATAATGATAAAAAATTATTAATGCTTGAATTTAAAATGTATGCAATTTACAACTAATTAAACAACACATCTTATTGACACAAAGTCATTCTCATTGGTCCACTTGATGAATTCAATTGGCTCCCAACCTATTGACTTGAATTGCTTGCATCTCTTTTGTTGCAAGTCTATTATAGTGGGTTTCCTACAAAAATAATGAAATGAAAAGAATATGAATATTAATAATTTATGTAAGAGAATTTCTATAATGAAATAAAATTGTAGAATAACTTATATTGAACTTACAAATTTGTTTACTAACTCTGCTAAATTGTGTTGTCCCATTTGATGGGTCACCTGTCCTCCTTTTCTTACTCATGCTTTATAACCTAATAGTTGGTTACTTTTCTTCCTTGCATTAATTATAATATTTGTTAAATATTTAATTAATAAAAAAATTAAATTTAGATATCATAAATTGAGTTAACTAACATGCAACCTTATTATTATCCTCTCAAAGCCATTTGTCATAAAGGTCATTCCAAGCTTCTTCAACTACATTTGGCGGTCGAAAAAGTCTTCTCTTCACATCAATGTTTCCTTCATATTTTAGTTGCATAGTATAGATATAAAATAATTAGTAAGAGTATGATTTTTTAAATGTGTTATTTACACAATAAAATTACCCTGATATGCCTCTTAATTCTCTAAACCTCTGTCTTTGCAATTTTTATTAATCATGTTTTATAGTGTGCAGTCCCAAAATCGCATTGAATTAAATCAATTAGCCTCTTGTGATTTTCTCACGGGATTTCACTTCACTCTTCAATATGATTTGAATATGTTGCACACTAGATCAACAATTCCTTTTTGAAATACTTGAGACCCAAAAATTAAAAAGATTTAAAATATCATATTTTTTAATATTAATAAAACAAAAAATGGATAAGTTGTGAGCAGAAACTAATAAAAAGACAATTTGACAAAAACTAATTAAGACACTTAAATAAAAAAACATATTAAAATACATACTTTCCTTGAACATCCTCTATTATCTTGTTAGTGTTATTTACATAGAGATTCATTCCTAAGGCCCCTCTCACTGTGTCAATATCTATAGTGGATAATGAGAGAGGTCTCTCATCATCTAAAGCTAACGGGGTTGACGTGTCCTCCTCCTCGTCACCCCCTTAGTGAATTGGGGAGTATTTCGTTGAGGCTAGATGGGGGATATTTTTTCGTCTTTGTTTTCTTGTTTTTATTGGAGTAGACTGAGAGGGTCATGGACCCAAAATGGATATGCAATAAAATTATAAGTTGTCATTATTGAATTAAATAAAATTAATTTGATAACAAAAATAAATAAATATACCTTCGAGGTGGTGACTCCCTCACTATAGGCGAAGGCGTGTACACCTATTACCCTCATCCTCCTCCAAGTTTATAAGCAAAGTAGACTTATCATAGTGATACAATATTTTTGAATGACAATAAATAATTAAAAATATTGTAAATTTAATCAATCAAATGAAATAAAATTGTATTTAAAAAACTATAAAATCATACCTCTATGGTTACTCCTGGATGTTTGGGAATGCCCAATGCTATGAAGACGTTCTCGAATACTAGTAGACATGTCATTATAAAGTTGTGTGATTAACATGTGTAAATATGAAAAATACTCTTTAATTACAAAATAAAATGTAAACCAATAAATCTATGGTGGGTGCATGGAGGTCGATGGATTTATCAATGTGGAGGGATGGCATGTTGGGTCGACCAACTACTCCTCCATGTCATGTCATGTTGAATCACGACGCAGAGAGCTCCACAAATAAATGTGTCAATGAAATGATACTTAACTCCATGTCATCTCTAATATCAATAAAACATGTAAAAAAATCAAAATAAGAACAATGAGATTGAAAATATACAACACTTCTAATATGATTATAAGGTTTCATAAGATTTAAGATTATACATCATAACCTACAAAATTACAATAATTAATTAATTCAAAACTTGAATTAATTTATTACATCATATGACTTGAATGAATTTTTTTATGACATGGGAACCTTGGCACATAAAGCATTGTCGAGCTTTGCACAACACTTCGTTCTTGCTTGATGATATGAGGTTTGTTGGTTTGTGCTTATTGTTTGCCAAGAGTGGTGTGGGTTGAAATGATGGGGTCTTCTAGGTCATTTTGAGCTTTGGCGTTGGGCCCTATTAGAGCTTTCAAAACCCTCGTCAACCCTTGTCCACTTAGTAATGGACGTGACATGTATTACATAATCATCCCACTTTGTTCATGGAGGTTTCTTTGAAACAGAGGGTGTTTCGATTGTTGTCACTAAAAATGTGCACATGTGAAAAATCACTAACACGGGAATGTCCCCTAGGTATGGGATGCATTACACAAGCCCAAACTAGAAGTCTACAACTCAAAAATTTAGCCACCATTTGGGCATGATAACTTTACATTCCAGAGAGAGACCTTTACAATAAGATTGAAGCCACATTTATAGGAGAAGAAGGGATCCGAAGATTCCATAGACGATTACATTTCATGTTTATCCACTTGGAGAAGGATCTAGAATATCAAAGATGCTTAAAATGAGGAAATTCACCCAAAATTACCTCTAGGGTTATGTTCCAAGGATAATTGAGGTTTACCATCATGGATGATGCCTTAATCTGCAAGTAAATATTATGTATATCCCTTGATCAATGGTGATCCCCTCATATCGTGGGGAAAATGAAAATTGAGTTGTCACTTATTCAAAACAGCCATGAATACACACCACGACCATTGTAGTGGATTAATTATTATCCATAAACAATTCATTCCATTTTCCTTTATGTGATTTGGTGGGCAAGAAGAAATATACCGCCTTAAAGGCATCATTTACAAGTTAAGGGATCCATTTAGATACATATATAACTAATTTGGGTACTATTTGATTGAGGAAACACACTAAAACATTCCCTACATACCGCCATCAATGATCTCTTGACTCCATCAACCATCTTTTATGAAAATACGATCAAATTGAATCTTTTTCAAGACCTTGCCAATGAGACCACTTGCAGTGAAACTAATCTCTAAATTGAAAGATATGGGCCAAAATTAGGCTTGACTCGTGTCACCATGTTAGATCCAATTTGGTCATAAAAAGTGGATGAAAGTGACCTGAAACCAGTCCCAATGTGTAGTTCTTCTCAAAAACTTCCCAATGATACCGATTTTGCTTGATTTGGTGACCCAAAACAAAATTTATAGGTGTTTGAAGATTACCAATCCATTTAACATAGTTGACGGCCACATGGCTATCAAATGTCACCTTTGAGGCACTTTTTCCACGCATTGCATCCCGATTGGTGACCCAATTGATGCTTCTGCTCAAATTTGATGCCACATGTTCTCCATGTGGACCAATGACAACTCTCGTGTTCTTGGGTTGGTTGCACCTCTCGGGCTCTAACTATTCAACTTTGCGACCAACCACGACCTTCGGGATTTTCTTGGGGTTTCATGGGGCTTGTGTCCTTGGGCCTTCAGGCTTAGCTATTTTGGATCTTAACTTCTCGAGAGCCGGAGTGACTCATATTGGTCCATGTGGACCAATCACGTGTAATTCAAACTCTGGGCTCTGTGCCATTTTCCCCTCGAGCACCTTCACTTCACCCCCTTCCATGCCTTAACTAATTTTTGGTCTTGGGAAAAGGTTTAAGCTCTACATCCTTCGCTCCACTTAACAAAGGTGACCACTCCATTTTAGAACTAGATTGAGCTTGCTCCCTAGTGAATATAGGACTAATAATTTAGTGATAAATTGATAAGTGACTATCATGTGTCCTCCTATTATGACATGATTAAATTTGACAGCCCATATCTTATACAAAATGAATGGTTTGAATGTCACAAGCCCATCTTGAGCCAAAAACATGTGATTTTCATCAAATTTTTCCTGTTTTGAATGAAGACTTTGAGCTAGCATACGGAAGAAACTTAGGCAAGTTTTACTAAATCAAGGTGCAAAAATGAATTAATAACCATGATCAAGGTATCCAAGTTCTTGATTTTGATCGGTTGCCTAAAAAATGAAGTGTGAACTCATTTTCCTTCAAACAATTATTAGGGATTTCAAAACCCCTGTCAACCCACATCCACCCAATAATGGACATGTCATTTATTACATAGTCATCCCACTATTCTTAGAGGTTTCTTGAGAACACGTGGGTGTTGCCCCTCATTACCACCTCCATTTTTTTGGGTGTGGTCGAGTGTGTGCTTGTGTTGATTCTTTGATGATATTGACAATGTGATGAGGATAGGGAAGCCCTCGTTTGGCCATGGTACCAATTGTTGGGTTTTCTCCTATAATGATGCCATTCATATTCTCTTTGGCACTAAATGTTTCTTGCATTGAAAACACCTTTGAGCATAAGTGATTGTAATGTAAAGGTGACTTTTTTTCCTAATGGATGCGCCCTCGTCTCTATGTAGTGTGATTTCGTTCATTTTGGTACTTCCTAAAATCATTTTATGTTGCGCATGAAACTAGCCTTTGGTTTCAACCCGTCTAGACAATGAGGTGTGAATGTTTCATATGTTAATCGGATCGCACATTTCTGAGGGCATCCATATGATGCTATGGAATTTTTTTACGAGAATGTTGTATACACCTTATTTTTCATCTTAATCTTTCATACATGGTACTAACAATTTCCTTTGTGCGGACAAGGGTCACTAATGTATTTATTTCTCTAGTGGGTGCCTTAAGGGGCATGGCAGGAATGGGGTATGACTATTCACATGGTCATTATGGGTTAGAGACATCACACACGCAGAGACGTATCATTATGTGGTCCAAGCTTTAGTTATTTTTTCATTAGTTATCCTTGTCCCTTTATGTCTCACACATTAGCACTCCTAACACTTGCTTGCATCTTGACTCCATTGACCCTTGTGTAAAATTTCCCACATGACCGATCATGTATCCCAAAAAAACTTACGCCATCGTCCATTTGTGTAAATATCGATAGGGTGAAAGTATTGGAAACACTGATTTTCAGAATCTTGTTCTTGACTTCCAAACTACAAAAATGTCACCTTTGAGGATATTTTTGGCATAATTGAATCCCATGAATTTATTCATGGGATATTCCTTACATGCTTCCTCTTCATGCTCCTAAATGTTCTAGCTCTCTTTGTAGAAGAACTAATCTTCCTACTTTCTTCGAATTCACATGTGAGACTTTACGCCCTGACCTTGTCCCTCCGATCGGTCAAAGCGGGCAGGTAACTCAATAGAATGTAATGTGGTTGAGGTTGAGCAAATAGATCCAGATCCATCATTAAGAATCTCAACAACAATGAATACTTTAATCCTAACAAGGATGGAGGTTTCGAAGGATACCTACCAATGCCATAGAGATGATTGTGCTCAATCTTGACCAAGAAGTATCCTATCATGATCGGACTCCTTATAGGATTGATCAAGGTAAGTCTCCTGAAACCCCCACTAATGAGCATGACAATAAAAAACAAAGGTCACTCTTCTTCTATGAATCCGAACATGGTAATAGTCAAGCTCTTAGATCAGATGACCTTATCCTAAGCTACCACCATAACTAGCGTGATCTAAATGAAAAATCAGATGTTGCAGATAACATCTCAAAATGGGGTACCTATCATAACTTCTTATGCTCCTCCATTGGTGGATTGATCTCGAAAACCAAATTTAACTAGCAATTGTGCACACACATTCTTCTTGCTTTGTATTGATTTTCGATGTAAAATTTGAGCATTATTTCTTTTTGTATTTTTAATAAAAGAATAAAAGCTGCAAATCTATGCAAATATTGAAAAAAATGAAGAGGATTCACAGCAATGTGACACAAGAATTGATAACGGAGTTCGCGCTCTTGAGGCCTACGTCTCGAGTCCAGTTGAATGGGACCGATCTATTAAAATCTTGAAAATAATTCTTTACAAAGAATTCTACAAAATTATGACCTTCTCACAGTCTTCTCTCGTCGAAAATAATAGGGTTGCTTTTTACATCTCCTCCAAATTCCACTCCTAGCTCAAGTTATGAGCATTACAATAATTTTACACAGTCCCGAATACTATACAAATATGATAAACCTCCTTTTATATTGTTTCCAAACAGGCTGGTGCATTGGTTAGGTGCCTATACTTTTGGATGGGAGGTTAGCTGTTCAAATCCCTCCACATCTCCTCCTTCTCCTTAGGCGCATTTTTAGAGTTTTATCCCACATTGTGGGGGCGTGAAAAATGGAATGCATTTAAAAATGCATGGAGGGCGGTTGTACATTGGCTAAAGAGCCACCTTTATGCTTGTGTGGAGGCGCATTATTTGGGCGCATGGGGATGGCGCATTGTTTAGTTTTAGGCGCTAAAACAATCCCATCAAATATGCGTGGTACAGTTTAATGCGTTGGACAATATACAAATATGCATGGAAAATGGAATATAGGTAATGCGTTGAACAATATAGAAATATGCGTGGAAAATTGGAAATAGGTAAATAGGCGTGGATAATTTAAATAATGCATGCCCAATGTCCCACATGCATGGCGCAAAGGAAAATATAGGAGTTTATATACACAAGTTGGTTTAATGATTAAATGAGAAGGAGGCCAAGGCACCCCTCCATAATCGAGTGTGTCGAACTGGGTTGAGGCCCCCGACCAGTAAATAGCGGGGTCCATTTGTCCGAGAACGAGTGTCCAAGACCGGCGTTCCAAAACCCATTTTTAGTACGTCACACAATTCATCCACGTGTCGCAATATAATCGAAACACTTGGCGGCGTGCACACGTCCAACTGCACAAAACTCCAAATTTTGCCGATTTGCCCAAAAATTTCAGCGGCTATAACTTTTGCAAACGAGCTCCGTTTCCTGCAAACAAGATGTCGTCGGAATCATATAATTTTTCTCCACGCTTTAAAAATGACTGCAACAATTTCGAGAAGATCTTAGATCGGTGTTTCTCTATGAGGATCCTCTGGATCATTCCTCCCCACTGAGAAACTTTTGGACCCCAAAAGTCAACCTAATTGGTGAATAGGTGAGGGTATTTCTCCCTCACCTTTCCGGTTTCCATCCATTTTGCCTTGTTCGGATGCATGCCTTTGAACCCAACACGAAGATACTCAATATCACCCCTTCGCGAAGTTCTTACTTTCCTGTCCAAAATGATGTCTTCCTGCAACTCATCAAGATACTCAGGAGCAAAATCATCAATGGAAGGCATAATGTTAGAATCATCATGATCAACAATCATAGGCGGTTCATACAATCTTAAATTCTCAACATTTACAACTGAGTAGATTTGCATATATGGAGGTAAATCTAACCGAAAGCGTTGTTACCAATTTTTCCAATATTTGGAGCGAACCATACCGTATAGGTTTCAATTTTTTACCTTCACCTGTCAGTCTTTCCTTGCTGATGTGAAGCCAAACTAAATCACCAACTTTGAACTTGTGATCAGTTCTATGTTTATCATGCCTAGCTTTGTACTTAGCCTGGATTTTCTCCAATTGTTCATGGACATATTGATGAACCTGTTGTATTCTCTGCACAAATATTTTAGCCTTGTCAGAATCACTTGCACCATTAACAACAGTTTCATGTCCATAATATATATCTAATGGAGAATTAGGCAGATATCCATAACAAGTCTCAAATGGAGACTTCAAAGTAGAAGAATGTAAGGCATGATTATAAGCATGTTGCACATAATAAAGATGTTCATCCCATAATTTAGGATGTTTGTTACTATAGCCCCTAAGTAATTGTACCACTGTGCGGTTTACAACCTCTGTTTGACCATCAGTCTGTGGATGAAAAGCAGTGCTCTTTTTCAATTTTGTGTCCATTAACCCCCACAATGTTGACCAAAATTCCCCAAGAAATCTAGAATCCCGATCATATATGATTGAAGTAGGTAAACCAAAATGAACCCAAACAAACTGAAAGAATAAATGTGCAGTTCCCTCACCAGTTATTTGTTTAGTACATGGAACCAACACACACATTTTGCTAAATCTATCCACTACCACATATAAGTAATCATGTTTTTCCGTGTCATGGGCAAGCCTCCTACAAAGTCCATGAAACATTTTCCCAGGGCCGTGTTGGAACGGGAAGAGGAGTGTAAAGCCTAATTTCTGTTACTTGGCTGCTTAAGTGCACAAAGAACACATCCCTTAATATATCGGTTTACATGTTCATGCATTCTAGGCCAATAACAATATTTTTGTAAATGTGCAACTGTCTTACTAACACCAAAATGCCCTGAAATAAGAGAAGTATGTGCTTCCCTAATCATATGCACATGCTCATTTTCTGGAATACAAAGTTTTCCAGAATGATATAACAATCCTTCATGCAAATGATAATATTTTTCTCTACTTGTTTCCCACTTACTAGATCCTCATACACTTCTCTAAAATCAACATCATTTGCATATTGTTCCTTGTAACTAACATGAGCCAAAGAACTATGCTGCAAAAGGATAGATGCTACTACCACTGGTGGTCTGGATAACATGTCGGCAACCTTGTTTTGAATACCTTTTTTATACCTGATTACAAGATGAAATTGTTGCAAAAATCCCATCCACCTGAAATGTCTAGACTGCTGCAATTTGGTTTGTGTTTGTAAGTATTGAAGCGGTTGATGGTTAGTATGGATAATTGTTTCTTTTCCCATTAAATAATGCTTCCATTTTTTAACACTTTGAACCAAAGCATACAACTCTTTATCATAAGTTGGATAGTTTCTTACCGCACTTGTAAAGGTTTTTGAATGGTAACACACTTTGGTCATTTGTTCGCATCAAAAGCGCCCCATTGCGTAGTCACTAGCATCCGTCTCAATCTCAAATGAATGTTGTAAATCCGGAAGTGCAAGATCGGAGCGGTACTCATCTTCTCTTTGAAAGTGTATCAAATGCTTTTTATTGTTTTCCTCCCCCTTTGAAAGACTGTTTAATACTTGTCAAAGCATGCAAAGGAGATGCAATATATGAGAAGTTAGCAATAAATTTCCTCCGATCAACCGCACCTAGAAAACTTCTAACTTCCATCACATTTGTGGGTCTAGGCCATTTCACAATAACCTCTATTTTTGTAGGATCAATTCTCAATTCTCCATTTCCTACAATATACCCCAAGTAAATTAAAGATGTTTTTCCAAATTCACATTTTGACATCTTCAAATACAATTTCTCTTTCCTTAGTGCATCTAAGACTTTTTGGATGTGTTTAATATGTTCATCCCATGATTTATTGAAAATAAGAATATCATCTAAGTAGACAATAACGAAATTATCAATGAATGGTCTAAAAATTTCATTCATAACTCTCATGAATGTTGCCGGTGCATTGCACAAACCAAAAGGCATCACTAACCATTCAAACAATCCCTGTTTTGTTTTAAAAGTAGTTTTCCAAACATCACCTTCTGCAATTCTTACTTGGTGATAACCACTTCTTAAGTCTAACTTAGTGAAATAAATTGCATTCCTTAATTGATCCAGTAAATCATCTATTCTAGGAAGAGGGTAATAATTCTTTATAGTAATCTTGTTTAAAACACGGAAATCAACACACATTCGCCAAGTACCATCCTTCTTAGGAACCAATATAATTGGTGATCCACATGGGGATGTACTTGGATGAATTATACCTTTGAGCCAAAAGTTCCATTACTGTCTCTTGATTTCCTCGTTTCTCTTTTTGACAACCTGTACATTCCGATATTGGGAAGAGGTGCATCCTCAAGCAAATCGTATCTCATGTTGAACTCCTCTTTTGGGAGGTAGACCTTGTGGATCCTGAAAAACATCATCAAAATGAGAAAAAAATTTTACCAATTCATCCTTATGTTTTAGATCGCAAGTCTCAAAAGCCATCTCATTTTCTTTTTCCTTGGCTTTGACCACCATGAGCACAAAACTTTTTCTTGAGTTTACAAGCCTTTTCATTTGACTACGGTTACAAGAATAGATTATTATTTTCACGGTGAGCTCTAATAATAAACTCAATTCCATCCTTTACAAGAAAATATTTATTTTCTTCCCTATAGAAGATTGCTTTACGATCATACAAATAAGGACTTCCCAAAACCACCCCACAAATATCCAAAGGAACTACATCCAATTCAACCTCATCAATAAACTTGTCTGTAATGGAAAATCTGAAAGTACAAGTTTTAGTTACCTGTAGTTTTGCATCATCACAAACCCAGCCCAAAGGATAAGGCTTGGGATGTGGTTTAGTTTTGAGTCCTAGTTTCTTAACAACCTCCTCAGAAATTAGATTAGCTTGAGATCCACTATCAAAAAGAGTATCAATTTTCGTATGCTTTGAAATTACTCTAATGTGGAAAAGCTCATTTCTTTTCTTATCGTCAGGTATAGTTTGTTTACTAGAAGAAGATGCAACATCTGTAGTGCTATTGTTGGAAATTGAAAGAGTTGATTTACCTTGTAAACCCATAGCTATGATTTTGGTTTCATCACCTGAATCAGAACCAAGATCATGCACTACGGTGTTTTTTTTCTTTTCCTTTCCTTTCTTAACCATCCATTTAGGCTTCTTTTCAAGATGTAATTTCCAACATTTAGACTCATCATGGTTTTTTTTACAATGATTACAAAATGGTTTTTCATCTTCCTTCTTAACAGTAGAGTTTGTTTTATGCTTACCCTTTCCTTTTCCTTGTTCTTTCGAACCTTTTCATTCAAATTGCTTGTTCTTTGATTAAAAGAAGAGAAAGAGGACTCCTTTGTCATTTTCCCTCGTGCTTCAAGATGGGTTACTTGAACACATATCGCATCAAGATTAGTAGGACCTAAAACAAGTATCATATGCCTTAGATAACTATGCAATCCACCAATATATTTGAGCAAAGTGTTTCTTCCGTGTTTAGGGAAATTACTAGAATGAGAGCCCTTTTCCTAAATTCTTGTGTGTATTCTTGAACACTTTGTCCCTTAGTTTGTCTTAATGTTTACCAATCCATCATAGCTTGTTGCTTATAACCAAGAGGATAAAATTGATGCC
This sequence comes from Taxus wallichiana var. yunnanensis, assembly GCA_018340775.1. NCBI lineage: Eukaryota > Viridiplantae > Streptophyta > Pinopsida > Cupressales > Taxaceae > Taxus > Taxus wallichiana. Next base: position 590,862,210 of record CM031238.1, on the reverse strand, counting down.
TAAGATTTGAAACAAATTCGGACTCAAGAAGTGATTTCTATACCTTTGTTTTCTTCCACTTCTGAAGCTTACTCTCCCACCAAATGAGTGTTGTTCCACCCATTCAAAGAGTTGCAGGATGAATCTTTGCTTCATCATCAACAATTCTCTGAACCCTGCAATATACTTCTATTTGCTTGACCTAGTTATCCAACTTCTTTGCATTTAGCTCTCCAGTATACATAGGCAATTCAAACTTGATATCTAACTTTAATGAAAGAAAATCAGATTTTAAAGAGTCTCTTTTTGGAATGTCAGAACTAGAGCTTTCTTCTTTCTTACCTTCTCTAGTCCCCTTTTCCCTTTTCCTATCTTGGTACATTTCTTCCACCATTTCCTTCATCTGTTGGAAGGATTGACGAAAGTTTTGTTCCACTTCCTCTCGATCCACCATTGTAGGACTTCGAGATCGTCTGGTACCAATTTTGGGATCTCCTTCAACTAATTCTCCTTCACCCTTCTTAGATCGAGACCTTGTTAACATCCAACACACAACTTGCAATCCAAAACACGTTAAACTGAACCAAAAATCAATCAAAACCAGCTTTGATACCAATGATCTGAAAACCAAATTTAACTAGCAATTGTGCACACACATTCTTCTTGCTTTGTATTGATTTTCGATTTAAAATTTGAGCATTATTTTTTTTTAATTTTTAATAAAATAATAAAAACTGCAAGTCTTGTGTAAATATTGAAAGAAATGAAGAGGATTCACCAAAGTGATGTGACGCAAGAATTGATAATGGAGTTCGGCGCTTGAGGCCTACGTCTCCGGGTCCGGTTGAATGGGACCGATCTATTAAAATCTTGAAAATAATTCTTTACAAAGAATTCTACAAAATTATGACCTTCTCATAGTCTTCCTCTGAAAATAATAGGGGTTGCTTTTTACATCTCCTCCAAATTCCACTCCTAGCTCAAGTTATGAGCATTACAATAATTTCACACAGTCCCGAATACTATACAAATATGATAAACCTCCTTTTATATTGTTTCCAAATAGCTGGCGCATTGGTTAGGTGCCTATACTTTTGGATGGGAGGTCAGCTGTTCCAATCCCCTCCACATCTCCTCCTTCTCCTTAGGCGCATTTTTAGAGTTTTATCCCACATTGTGGGGGCGTGAAAAATGGAATGCATTTAAAAATGCATGGAGGGCGGTTTTACATTGGCTAAAGAGCCACCTTTATGCTTGTGTGGAGGCGCATTGTATGGGGTGCATTTCTTGGGGATGGCACATTGTTTAGTTTTAGGCGCTAAAACAATCCCATCAAATATGCGTGGTACAGTTTAATGCGTTGGACAGTATAGAAATATGCGTGGAAAATGGAATAGTTTAATGCGTTGAACAGTATAGAAATATGCGTGGAAATTTGGAAATAGGTAAATGGGCGTGGATAATTTAAATAATGCATTCCCAATGTCCCACATGCATGGCGTAAAGGCAAATATAGGAGTTTATATACACAAGTTGGTTTAATGATTAAATGAGAAGGAGGCCAAGGCACCCCTCCATAATCGAGTGTGTCGAACTGGTGAGGGCCCTGACCCCAAGATAAATAGCGGGGTCCATTTGTCCGAGAACGAGTGTCCAAGACTGGCGTTCCAAAACCCATTTTTTTAGTACGTCACACAATTCATCCACGTGTCGCAATATAATCGAAACACTTGGCGAGCGTGCACACGTCCAACCTGCACAAAACTCCAAATTTTGCCAGTTGCCCAAAAATTTCAGCGGGCTATAACTTTTGCAAATGAGCTCCATTTCCTGCAAACAAGATGTCGTCAGAATCATATAATTTTTCTCCACGCTTTAAAAATGACTGCAACAATTTCTGAGAAGATCTTAGATCGGTGTTTCTCTGTGAGGATCCTCTGGATCATGGATGCACATATGAATCATATTCCTCTTTCGCCAATCCCAAACAAGATGTTAGAAAGCTGTCCAAAATGAACCTCTTGCTCCTTACATTGTTGTCATGGAATTTGGGGAAACTATCCCTACCATCTCTTATGATGACTTCATGGATCTAATCCTCTACCTTGATACCTTTGGCAACCTCTACAAAAAATGGATTTAATGAACATTTATGCAACTAGTAAACTTCTAGCAAATACTTTCATAGGCGAGGCATTAGAATGGTATAACTAGCTTCCTCCCAACTCGATAGTTTATTTAGAAGGTTTAGTCAAAGGTCTAATTTTTGAAGTTCAACAACAAGATCAAGCTGAAAAAACTTTACAAAGATTCATAAACCTTAAGCAAGGTACACATGAATCTTCCCATGACTTTATTAAGAAATGGAAAACACTTTCCATACAAGCCAACCATAACCTTGATAATCAGAGCTTATGTAAAATATTTCTTAAGGCCCTTACACCTATCCTCCAATATAAGGTCAGGTCCTTCTCTCCCAACACATTGGAGGAAGTCTTCAAACAAGCTAAGAGACAAGATCACCTCATGCATGAGTTCTCGATGTACTTCCAATTCATCTCTTAAAAGCACAACACATGTAATCAACCCTTTTAACCTCTCAATGAAAAAGGAGTTGGGGAATGCCGGGAACCTCCTCATTACCGCCTCACACTTCTTTAACTTATGTTAAACTTCTCCAAATGCTTCCCACTACACGAATTTTTCCTTCTTCAAAACAATCCTTACCCAATTTTAGAGGTGATTTGTTTTGTTGGTGGCATGCCACTATAAGACACTCTCATAGTGATTGTAAGGACCTTAGGAAAGCTTCCCTTGATTTCTTCCTTGGATCTTCCTTCGATTAATGCTCCATTATACAAGATCATTATGAGAAATATCAATCTTTAGAGACATCTCACTCCAATTGTCGAATAAGCATCATAAAAATCCCATGAATAATATCGTAGGAACCATAGAACCTTCCTATGATCATAGTCTCCTATATTCTCAATATGTCAATGTAGCTAAGGTAAACTATAGACGTAAACCTGCCCATAAAGATCTGCTTTACTAAACCTAAGAAATAATTTGACAACCCACCATTATTTGATACTTCCCAAGACCCATCGACAATGGAACCCACTCCCATAGTCAAGCTTCCACCTATGGTATCACAAGAGGTACCAAGTAAGGATCCTATCACACATTCCTCCGATAAGATAGCTCCATCAAATTTGGATATGTCTTCCATGAAACCACTTCCACAGATCTGCTTATGGAAGCCATTCCAAACATCATTAGAACTTTTCAAATGAGCTAAAATACCTTGCATGTAAGATACCCTTTATGGAACTCATGTGTACGTCAAATTCACATCAAAAGTTCCTTCTCCAACAACTGCAACTCTTTGAGTATCCTCCTAGTGAGGCTCTTAAGGTTCCCATCGTATCTCCAAACCCATAAATTCATCATATAGAAACTAAAGGATCACCCTTACAAAACCCACGCTTGGGTTGCTTAGCCATGGAGTTTTTGGAGGATGGCATGATTACTAAAAATAGTGTTATCATCCATGATGCACAAGTGTGTATGGTCCTCATGGAAGAAGTATCATGGATTAACCTAGCTTATTTCTCCCTCATTAAGAATCTCATATACTCTATCGATGACCTTAAGCCTACCTATTTAAATTTTCATGGCTTTAAATAAACTAAACAAAAACCATAGGACGCATCTAGTTACCCATCACAGTTAGACCCAAAATGAGTCTGTATCAAGCTCATGGTTCTAGATCTCATCTCTCCATTCAAAACACGGTGAAAAAAACAAGTTGCCTAATGACATCGTGAATCGGTTGCCTCCGGTTTCCTACCCTCGATTATTTGTTGCCTCGGTTTGAGATGAAGGATCCGGGTTATGTTGAGTTGTGGCGATCAATTACTTTAGTTTAGCATGCAATGGAAACCTATTGGAAAATATACTAACCGTCATCGGTTAGATGGGAATCAACATCGGTCACCTAGAACCGGCATTGGTCGGGTATGACCGACTTTGGTCGTAAGGGGGAACCAAAGCGGTTAGGGTAGGGCTAATTAACGTCGATTACTGTGTGAGGATGTTTTAATTAACTCTTGGAAATTAGATTTATTTTTAGCATTTAAGTATTTATATTGATTATAATTACATGGCTAAGTGCCCTAAGTCTATAAATGACTATATAAGTATAAAAGTTAGGGTTTAGAAGTAGATGATTAACAAGAATTAGAAAGAACTTGCAAAAGGTTGGTGAGAGAGAGAATTCTTGGTGATGAAGCAAAAGCTTGAGAGAAAGAAAGTATTGTACATCTGAGAGGTGTGGAAGATTGTAAATCTTCATTGTATATCTTGTCAAAGCTTTGGATAATAGATTGACTTGTTTCTTGGTGGACGTAGCCCACCTTTGGGTGAACCACGTTAAATCGGTATTGATTTATGTCTTGTGTTTTATATATTTCTTTTGGTAGAATATCCGATTTTATTTGCATGTATGCTTAGATCTGATATATTGTCTGTACAATCGGTGTGCTAACCCCAACAATTGGTATCAGATATTTTTTGAGGGTTTTGTGTGTTGACATATTTACTCACAAAGGGTTTTCTAATTGAGTGGGAGCTACAACAATGACAAAAGAAAACAAATACAAGGTAGAGAAATTTGACGACCAAAATTATCAATTATGGAAGATGCAGATTGAGGATTATTTGTATCAAAGAGATTTGTATTTACCGTTGGATGAGAAGTCTAGACCTATGAAGATGATTGATGAAGAATGGAAGATTCTTGACAGAAAGACTTTAGGATCTATAAGATTGATCCTGGCAGCATCCATGGCTTCCAATATTACAGAAGCGGATTCTACGGTAGAGTTAATGAAATCTCTTGCTAATTTATATGAAAAACCTAGTGCTTCAAATAAATTTTATTTGATGAAGAAATTATTTAGTTCTAAGATGCATGAAGGTGGATTTGCATCTAGTCATTTGAATTATTTCCAATCTATTGTAAATCAATTAAAATTGGTTGCTATACCATTTGATGATGAAGTAAAAGAACTTTTATTCTTATGTTCTTTGCTGATAGTTAGGATAACTTGGTAATGGTTTTAGTAATACAACATCTGCTAATAATATTTTGAAGTTTGATGATGTGGTTAGTATAATCTTGAATGAAGAAATTCATAGGAAGAGTATAGAGGAATCATCATCTGGAAATGCTTTGAATGTAGAAAGTAGGGGTAGAAGGAGAGATCCAAGAGTAAGAGTAATGGGAAATCAAAGTCAAGGGATAGCAGATCTAAATCCAAAAGTAAGGGAATTACTTGTTGGAAATGTGGAAAGAAAGGACATGCAAAGAAATATTGTTGGTCAAAGGATAAAGAGAACCAACAACCAAAAAAGGTAAAAAGTGAATATTTTTGCATCGAGAGGTAATGCAAAATGCTATTATTCTTTCTTTAGATAGTAGAATTGAATCATGGGTTTTAATTTAGGAGCTTCTTTCCATGTAACCCCTAATAAGGGTTATTTCAGAAATTATGTCCAGGGCAATTTTGGGCATGTTTATTTAGGTGATGATGAACCTTATAATATTATTGGTAAATGGAAAGTTCATCTAAAATTAAAGAATGGAAATACACGGGTATTGAAAGATGTGAGGCATGTGCCAAGCCTCAGGAGGAATCTTATTTCTGCAAGGAAACTAGGTGAATATGGTTGTATGATTACTTTTATAGGAGACTCTTAGAAATTCACCAAGGGTGCTTTTGTTGTGGCAAGAGGTAAGAAGGTAGGAACACTATATTTATCTACATGTATTACTGATTCCTTTTCTGCATTATCTACTTCAGATTTAGATGCATGCATGTGGCATAACCGGTTGGGTCATATGAGTAAAAAAGGAATGCAGATCTTAAAGGCTAAGGGTAAGTTATCAGATTTGAAAGATTTAGATCTTGATTTCTGTGAGCATTGTATCTTTGGAAAGAAAAAGAGAGTGAGATTTCTCAAAGTTGGGGAAACTAAGAAGGAGTAAAAATTGGAGCTTGTACACTCAGATGTGTGGGGACCAGCTCAGGTAGCTTCTCATGGAGGATCCCAAGTATTATGTTACTTTCATTGATGATGCTATAAGAAAGGTATGGGTTTATTGTATTAAACATAAATATGATGTTTTTGAGACTTTTAAAAGATGGAAAGCCCTTGTTGAGAATGAATCAAATTCTAAGTTAAAGTTCCTTAGATCTGACAATGGTGGTGAATACTGTAGCAAGGCTTTCAATGATTATTGTTCAGTAAATGGGATACGTAGAGAAAGAACGGTTCCAAGAACACCACATGAGAATGGTGTTGCAGAAAGAATGAACATGATAATCATGGAACGTGCTAGAAGTATGAGGATACATTTTGGATTGCCCTTGCAGTTTTGGGTAGAAGCAATTGATACAATAATTTATTTGATTAACCATGGGCCTTCAAGTTCACTAGATGGAGGAATACCAGAGGAAGCTTGGACCGGAAAAGAGGTAGATCTTTCTTTTCTTAAAGTTTTTGGTTCAAAAGCTTTTGTGCATGTTGATAGGGAAAATAGAAAGAAGTTGGATGTAAAATCCAAGAGGTGCACTTTCATTGGTTATGGATCTGGTGATTTCGGTTTTCATTTTTGGGATTTAGAGAATTCTAAAATTATTAGGAGTCGTGATGTTGAATGGAATGAAAAGAGAATGTACAAGGATCAAATTTTGGTACCCAAGGATGAACCGGTTGAGAAGTTTGTGAATGAAAATGAACTCTCGGATTTAAAAGAATTACCGACAGGGTTACACAGTAACCGGTGTCGGTTGACCCCTGACCAACACTAGTCAGATGAACCGGTATGGTTACGAGAGGATCCAACCCGGCATCGGTTATAGAGGATCCAAACCGGCATCGGTTAGTAGAACCAACATCGGTTAGAGGTGACCGGTGTCAGTCACTGTCAAATTTGGATAGGAATGTCCAGGAGGTCCAGATTGAGCCTCTAGTACCCCAAACTCCTGTGAGAAGGTCACAAAGGGTAAGTAAACTTCCAGAAAGATTTACACCTTCTCTATTTTATTTATTATTAATTGATAATGGTGAACCAAAGAGCTTTGAAGAAGCAATGTAGGATAAGACTCATGTTCAGTGGGAGAATGGCATGGATGAGGAGATGGAATCCTTGGAACAAAACCAGACTTGGGATTTGGTTAAGTTGCCAATAGGTAAGAGAACATTGCAGAACAAGTGGGTTTACAGAATTAAGGAAGAAGAGGGTGGATAGAAAAGGTACAAGGCAAGGCTTGTAGTAAAGGGATTTTTGTAAAGCGGGTATTGACTTTGGTGAAATATTTTCTCATGTTGTTAAAATGAATTCTATTCATATTGTATTGAGTTTAGTTGTAGTAGAAGATTTTCATTTAGAGCAACTAGATGTGAAGATGAATTTCCTTCATGGTGATTTGGATGAAGAGATTTATATGCAACAGCCGCTTGGGTATGAAGTCAAGGGTAAGGAGAAACTAGTGTGCATGTTGAAAAAGATCCTATATGGGCTCAAGCAAGCTCCAAGGCAATGGTACATGAGGTTTGATAGTTTTATGCATGAACATGGTTACTTGAGATGTGAATCTGACCATTGTGTTTATTTCAAGAAGCTTGAAAATGGGAGCTATATTATTTTGTTATTGTATGTGGATGATATGCTTATTGCAGGATCTAGTATGCAGGACATTGGTGAGCTTAAGGGAAAGATAGCTCACACATTTTCTATGAAGGATTTAGGAGCTAAAAAAGAATCCTTGGCATGCAAATACATAGAGATAGGAAAAACAAGAAATTGTATTTATCTCAGGAGGATTATATCTATAAGGTGTTAGAAAGGTTCAATATGCGAGAATGTAAAACTTGTTAGTATACCTATGGTGGACACTTCAAATTGAGCAAAGATTAGTGTCCTTCATCACATGAGAAGGTTAAATACATGACACGAGTGTCATATGCTTGATAGTTGGAAGTTTCATGTATGTTATGGTTTTTACGAGACCATACTTTACACATGAAGTGGGAGTCATGAGTAGATATATGGCCAATCCGGGTAAAGAGCATTGGAAAGCGAGTCCAATGGATACTTAGGTATTTGAAAGGGTCATCTAGCATGCAGATATGCTATGGAGGTTCGAGATATTTTATTACATGGCTATGTTAATTCAGATATAGATGGAGATCTGGATGGTAGGAGGAGCACTACCTGGATATATTTTCACAAAGTAGGTGGAACGATAGTTAGCTGGATTTCAATATTGCAGAAGGTTGTGGCTTTGTCTAATATAGAGGCAAAGTATGTTGCGATTACAAAGGCACAAGGAGATGATATGGATGAGTAGGTTCATGGAAGAGTTGGGAAAGGAGCAAGGTGATTGTAAATTGTTCAATGATAGTCAGAGTGTAATTCATTTGGCAAAGAACTTAGCATTTCATTCGAGAACAAAACACATTCAGTTGAGGTATCAATTCATACGGCAGGTATTGGAGGATGGACAATTGAATCTGGAAAAGATTCATATGAGCAATAACCCTACGGATATGCTAACGAAGCCATTAACAAAGGAGAAGTTGGAGCTACACTCCACTTTTGTTGGTCTTTGAGTTTGAGACTTGAAGAGGAAGAAACAAAGCTAACAAAGGATATAAGAATGACGTTGTATAGGTATGGTGCAGCAATTAATCTCCAAGTGGGAGATTGTTGAGTTGTGGAGATCAATTACTTCAGTTTAGCATGCAATGGAAACTTGCTAGAAAATATAGTAACCGTCATCGGTTAGGGGGGAACCGACATTGATCACCTAGGACTAACATCGGTCAGGTATGACTAGCATCGGTCAGGCAAGGGAGGAACTGCAACAATGGTTAGGGCTAACTAGCATCGGTTACCTGTGTGAGGATGTTTTAATTAACTCGAGAATTAGATCTATTTTTAGCATTAAAGTATTTCTATTGATTGTAATTACATGGCTAAGTTTCCTAAGTCTATAAATGACTATATAAGCATAAAATCTAGAGTTTAGATGTAGATGATTAACAAGAATTAGAAAGAACTTGTAAAAGGTTGGTGAGAGAGAGAATTCTTGGTGATGAAGCAAAAGCTTGAGTAAAAGAAAGTACTGTACATCTGAGAGGTATGGAAGATTGTAAATCTTCATTGTATATCTTGTCAAAGCTTTGGATAATAGATTTTCTTGTTTCTTGGTAGATGTAACCCACACTAGGTGAACCACGTTAAATCTGGTGTTGATTTATGTCTCGTGTTTTGTATATTTCTTTTGGTAGAATATCCACTTTTATTTGCATGTATGCTTAGATATGATATAATATCCGCTTTTATTTGCATGTATGCCTTGACATGCAACCACTTAGAATGTAACGAGTCAGGAATTACACATTTATTTTTGATCACCCTCCCCTTTCACCTACATATTTTAGCAAGATCGGTGTCTCGGCTACTAAGGAAGATGTGCGTGATCCGAAAGGAAAAATGATTCCTTTTTCCACCACTATCAGCAAAAATTACATCATTTTGCAAGTTGAGTCTAGACACTTGGAAGTATTGCACTACCAACATGCCTTGGCCCAAATACGGTCTTCTCGACTTGAAGCTGTAGAATACCATGGGACTGTCCCACCCTAGACCACGATATTATTTATTATATTCCTATATTAAGAAGATAAACTCCTCTAACATCATCATAAGTTGGGAAACTTATCTAAGATACCTATGAGCTTTGATAATTAAATATTAACTATTTAATTACTAAGCTTCTAATCCATATATCATAACCATCATTATCTACCCCATATCAATTCCTAACCTCCCCCATTTATAGAGTCTTACGAAACATACGGAGTTATTATTCTATCCATCTATCCAATTTGGTGTCCCCTATTTTCTCCTCCCGTTTACAAACTTCTCCCAAGCGTATTATTTAATATTTGGATATTTCCCATTATTTGAGGTGGAAGGATCAATTCATCTTTAAAAATCATCCCTTTTGGCCATTTCAATGGGATCTATTCTATCCATATATCCCCCTATTTCTTCTCCCGAGAAGCGGATATTTCCCATATTTGAGGTGGAAGGATCACTTTTTCCCAAAATGGCCCTTTTGGCCATTTAGAGTCTCTGTTCTGATCGAAATGATTACAAATAGAAGGCTAGATTTTCGAGCGGCGCCGATTTCATCTTGATTAAAAGGATACAGAGAGAGAGAGAGACAGAAAGAACGAGAGAGTTTTGAGCATCAAGTCTGAGCATTATCTATCAAGTGAGAGCGAATCCTGTCCAAACCAATCCCTGAGAGGAGTACCATTACTCTGCTCCTACCACATCGACATCGTGAGCCTCCATCGATCTCTTGGTGACTCTATTCCTGCATCCAGCAGGTGGAGCCTTGTCAGTATCCCTATGGCTCTTGCAGATCAGCGGAGATCGATGATCTAGCTTCCACTGTCTGTTTCTCAATCTTCCTGTAATTTTCCCCAAGTCGACGCCGACCGTACCCAGTCGATGCCGATTCTCTCTAGTCGATGCCGACCTATATCAGTCGACGCCGATTCTTTCTCGATGACATCGATTTTCCTAATCGGCGCCGATCTGCCTGCGGACAGGTAAAATAATTCAGGGAACACAAATCCAACATTGTTTTCACACTTTCCCATTTTTTATTGGTTTCTGTCTGCTATTTACTTTTTTGTCTGTCATTTTTAATCAAAATATAGACATTTACTTACATATTTTATCATGTATGCTTCTTTCCTTAATTGAAAACGTGGACTGACATCCGCCGAGGGAGCTTATCGCTTCCGGACCCACTTTTTCAGGTAGTCCACCCAAATATCTTTTAACGTGGTCTTTTTTTGTCAAGCATCTGTGTCTCGCAGGTTTCTTGGATCTACTTTGCAGGATCACTCGTGTGCACCCGTCTTGTCTACATCGGCTTTCTTTTCCATCTACATCTTCAGATCTTGTCTTTCAGGTATCGATTTCATTTGAGTTTTTCAAGGTTTTTGTGTTTAGTTTGGTACATTAACTTGGACAGGTAACAAGTGTGAAATTCTTGATCTACATTCTGGCACGCCTGTGGGACCAACCAAAGTCCCTTATTGGTAAGTTCATTTCTTTTCCAGTTTTGAGCTTCTGTTCTATTTCTTCGCTACTTTTCGTCAGTTCTCCGTAGCATTTCCTTCTTTCATTTTGGTCTTGCTTCTTTCACTTAATAATTCGCAAAGTTAAAGTTTCTTCTTTCTTGCAAAACTAAATTCCAATTCCTATTCCAAAGATCAATAAATCTTTCATTTGATTTCAAAATTGCATTCTTGATCCATCTCTTTTTTGCAAAATTGTTATTTTATTGAAAGTTTTCTAGTTCTTTAAATAGAAATTTTCATTCTACTATCATCTGGATATATCTTTCTGGATTTGTTGGGTGTTTGCTTAACCTTTTCTTACGGAGCACATTGCTTGTTCATGGGATTGTTTGAGGGGAAGAGCTCAACAACATGCTTTTTGAAGTCCACACACCTTGGAGAGCTAAATCTACAGGTATTCCTCTTTTACGGTGTTTTCTCCTTTTTAAGAACTTAAAAAGAACTTGTTTGTTTGTTTTCTATCACATTCAAACATTTCGATTTTGGTGCTTAAAAAGAATTTAATCGCATCTGGGAAAGAATTTGTTTGACTTGTCTTCATCGAAATCCAACACTTCATTCTTAGTGCTTAAAAAGAACTTTTCCTTTGTCATTTCTGTTGTATGCTATTCATCTAGTTTTCTAAATAGGCTGGAAAAATTAATCAAAATCGGTAGTGACACTATTTGATTTTTATTTTTCACCCTTGCACACAAAGCCAAAATCACTAGGTATAAAGCATCAAAACAAAAATTCCTCCCCTGGCCTCGCCTACTTGGAAGTGACATCAAGAGGAAGAGCCTATGCGGTACTCGGGCCGCGCTATAAATTCAAAGTTTGGTATATATTGGCAAAGCACCCGACTCCCTTATCGTAGTGGTGTGTGAAGTGGGGGTAGGCCCCTATATCAAGCCACGTACTGGTCTTTTACTGAAGTGCCTTCGGGACTCCTCACCAAAACATTCCCCAAACCATCCTTAGTTTGGCTATCTGAGTAGTTCCTGTTCTAAAAAGCCTTCCCTAATATTTTCTTTCTTAAAAGTAGGAAAACTTAAAAGAGATAATCACCTACGCTACTTGAATTATCTGTGCATTAGTTAGGTCAATCTTCTTTTTCTATATTTCTACTTGTTTATGATGGTCATCACTCGGTTACAATCTAGAAGAATGGCTCAACTGGCCCCTTCTTCCTCTCGAGATCACCACTAGTGTGGATGTTTCGGCACCCCTCGGGTCTTCCTCGGGACCGCTATTAGTTGGTTCCCCATCTTGGTCATATAATCCTTTCTATCAGCCTAAAGCAATCCCATCACGTCCAGCTTCCCCAGTCCTTCAGAAATATCATCTGCTTCTGATATAGAGTATGTTCCTCATGGGGATCCTGAATTTCAGGCGCTCCTTGATCGCAATCCAGTAGCCCTTATGGACTATCTAGTACATAAGTCCATTCGAATATCTGATCAGGGACCACCAATCCAGCAAGTTTATGATTATCCTCGTGAACCATCCTAGGCTTTTGTAGAACAGTTAGCATCCTTTTTCTCACCTCGAACCACGGAAGAGGGTGGCACACTGTGCCTCCTTTTTCTCTTCCACCGACCATGTCGACTAGTTCTCAAATAGTCTTGCCTATTCCTAAGTGCCGCAGTTACCTCGACTATTCCACAACCTACTTCTGAGAAGTCCTCTTCTCTAGCTATAATGGGTGCATCTGCGCACCCATAGATTGTTGTTAATTCTTCTATGTCATCCATTACATCCCAGGGTCAGTACCTCTTTATGAGTCAACCCCCTTCAACGAGTCAGTTGGTTCCTACTTCTCGTCCTCCAGTTGGTCTTTCTTCCAATGTTCCAAATGACAGTGACCTTCACCCATCCTCTAGCATCGACGCCCTTAATAACCAATCCTGGCAAGTCAAAAGCCTCATTCAGACCTTGTTCCCCACCATGTCCAATCAAATCAATACCCATGTTCCTCAATCCATTCCGATTCAGTCGACAAGTGTAGGAGCCCACCAATCACAGGCTCCGGCTTTCATTCAACCACCTTTTTCTCAACCACTTGTCATCTCACAACCTATTTATACACAGGCTCCTTCACAACAAATACCTCACCAGGCATCACCTAGAACACCTGGTTATTCCTCTTACCATCCTGTTAATCAACAGATGAATCCCCGTTGACGCCTCAACAAAATCCACCATTCACTTCTTATGTAGGACATACCAGTATGCCTCCTCCTCAATCTGACGTGGTCCAAATTATTTTCAAGAAAATCACAGACTTAGAAGCCTCCACCAAAGGGGCTCATCCTTCATACTCTTTTGAAGAAGTGTGTAATGAACCCATTCATCCATCAGTGGCTTTTAAGCCTTATCCCCCCAATGGGAACTTCCTAAGTTCTCAAAATTTCATAGTCGGGAGGATCCTCAACAAAGCACCTGCGAGCATTCAAACATGCTTGCTACCTGATAGTCCAGGATCAGGAGCTTATGCTCCGTACTTTTCCTATGTCTCTAGCAGGGCCTGCTTTAGATTGGTACAATAACATTCCTCAACATTCCTTGTTTTCTTTCTCTCAATTGGCCCAGATGTTTGTTGAAAACTTTTCAATAAACATCGCACATAAGATCTCGATTACAGATCTTTATAACATTTGTCAATTCGATGATGAGTCTATTGCAGACTTTGTCACTCGTTGGAGAGGGATAATAAACCAATTGTCTTTCTCCCTTCCTCAATCTCAACAGATCGAGTTGTTTACTCGATCTTGTGCTAATCATATTTCTTCCACTTTAAGGATCCAAACTTTTCATACATTTGAAGAAGCCTTTACGATGGCACGTAAACTTGAGTCCCGTGCCATTGAACAAGGGAAGTTAAAACTTCGCTCTAAATCTAAACCAGATTTTTCTCGGTTTACAAAATCAAACCCTTCCACTTCTAAAGACAAAAATCAGGGATCCACTAATGCTATCGTATTAAAAACACCACGTGCCGATAACAGCTTCTAATCAAACACCACGGAGAGACTCCTCATCTTCTCGAAAAGGACCCTCATCATCTCGATCTTTTACTTCATTGGGGGAATCATATGCTTCTATCTTAGAAAAAATGTTGGAAGTTCACATGATCGAACTTCCCCCTATTAGAAATTTTGATGAAAACCAAGAACGTCCATTCTGGTATAGGGAAAATGACTTCTGTCATTATCATAGAACCAAAGGCCATGACATTGAGCGATGTCAAACCTTCAAAAATCTTGTCCAGAAATTCATTGATAAAGGCGAGCTCATTCTGGATAACCCAAATGCTCCCCCAAATCAGGTGCTTGATGTTTTTAAACAACCTTTTCCTAATCATTCCCGAACCATGATGCTTCAGAGTCTCAAAAACCAAACACTCATACTATCAGCTTCATTTCTACTGAAGAATATTCTTCTAAAACTAAGCCATCTACGAACACATCGACTGAATCAGAACCTCCTGCCGCTCCACTAATCGCTGGGATTCCATCATCTTCAGACACCCCATCTTTGAATATTCCCACATTGTTAGAGATGGATTCATCTCCCTCTGCCTCTTTATCTGATCTTCTGTCTATACCCGAGACAAGTGTCATCCTCATCTATCTCATCGTCAGATATTCTTTCGATGCTCGAGGCAATTACATCTCTTCGAGTTTCCACCACGAATACATCTACTTCTGTTTCTCCCATTTTTGCTGCGACTATGCCATTGGTAAACATACCTATAGTTGTACCAACTTCAATGGAAGCGTCTTCGATTTTGACTCTTCCCATTTCCTTTCCCATAGTAGTTACACCCACAATTACTATACCAGAAGTACCTCCCTCGCAAGGAACTGCTCCTTCATCATCCACTTCTTCCATCACCGATACTATTTTTCCTATTAAGGGAAAATCTAAAGAAATAACATCGCACCTACACTCTCGGTTCCTGGACTTAAACCAAGACAACTAAAGTCTAACGTTACATCATCAACACCTCCTCATCTCCTTCCCCGAAAAGGCTACAATCACCTTATGCGGTTGAAGTTGTCACCATCCCTAAAAAAGGAAAACCCATATTTGACTATTAAGACTCTTGGTGCTTTCCTCAAAAATCTTTACGCCTCATAAAAGATTGGATTTGTCAACTGGGAAGGCATCTTCTTCTACAATACCATCAGAACCATCATCCTCTTCTTCTACAACACCTTCTTCACTGGTGCCTTGTAAAGTGAATTCACAGACTAGAGAGGCATCACCTCTTTTATCAGGACCATCATCTTCATCACCAAAAGCCAAGGCACCCTATGTTCCTCCGATCAGACCTATTTTGGGAGCTCCTCCCTCATCTAAATCAGCATTATCTAAATCATCATCTGTTTCGATCAAGCAGCCTTCCCTATCTCTGAAGACCACAACACTTGTCACATCTTCATCTTCTTCAAAATCTATCTTAGGAGCTCCTCCTCCTGCAGAAATCAATCATGCCTCACTTGCTTCCATCTCAAGTGTCCAAGGCTACTTCTTCCGATGTCCGAAAAAGTAAAATGATCCCTAAAAATACTGTCAAACCAGATATGCAGGTTCTTTTACCTCGGTAGTCCGTGGAGGTAAGAGAGGCACCTCCATCATCTCTGTCCTCATCTTTGTCTACCGGATTCTATACCGAGATTCTTCACCAACTTATCCAGTCTTCATCCATATCCCTTCCTCCGATCAAACCCTATAATCCTAAAGGAGTAAAACCTTCCTGGTTCAACTCTGATTTGATTTGTGCTTACCATCGCACCCCAGGACATGACACCGAGGGATGTAAGGCCCTTCAATCTGTTGTTAATAACAGTCTTTTGGAAGAAAGTGATCTTCTGCTGGAAGAAGAGGAGGAACAAGTATCTCCTGTCATCTCAACCACATCTGAGCCTCAACGATCTACTCAGGCCTCTAGTTCTACTAATTCCCACTGCCGGATGGTCTTCCACCTTCCCAAATCGACACGATTCATATCGCCACTAGAACACAACAATATGATAATCTATCATCATCTCGGCCACGGGTTGTCATTTCTGTAGCCCCTGAAGGCATTCCTCCTTCCACATCAGCCTCGAGACCTAGGGTCTCTATTCGTGCTTCACCTCAGGCTCAGATTCCCGTGTCAGTAGAGGAGAGTGTTATGAAACAACTTACTCATGCTCCGGTCAAAATGTCTCTTTTTGACCTCATTCAATCATCTCCACAGCATCGCCAGGCTTTGATTGATAATCGTGCATATATCGCAGTGAATTCAGATGAGCCCCAACCTTTCGAGATGATTGTTGGATTGAATAAACCGTCAACCACCATTTCTTTTGAAGATTCAGAAATTCCTTCCCTTTCTTCCGAGGATTTGGAGGCTCCCCTCTTTATCACAGTTCAAATCAACAACACTATGTTAAAACGCACTATGATTGATAGTGGTGCTGCACTTAACATCATTTCCTCACACACATTCGAGCAACTTAAGTTACCAAAGAACGTAGTGTCACCCCGCCTTTCACCCTTCGATCATTTAACGATCAGTTGGCAGTTACTTTAGGAACTGTGGTCCTGCCCATTCGAGTAGGTAAGAAGTTGCTTCACGAACTCTTTTACATTGTTGAAGGGAAATTCCACTACAATATGATCCTCGGACGCTCCTGGATTCATGCAATGCATTGTGTCCCATCAACCCTCCATCGATGCTTAAAATATCAGTATGAGGGAAAAATCTATACTCATCCAGGAGATCCTTTTCCTTCTGCACAATGCGACATGACCACAGGGTCTGCCCCTCTAAAGGAGAATGCTTGTTCTCCTGACGAGGCTTCATCCTCTTCCATACCTGCAACAAAACTACCAGATTTACAAAATCTAGAAGAGACATTGCAGTGTTTCTCACTAGGAGAGCTTCCTCTTCTTTCTTTTGATGCCCATCTCAAACCTAATGAGTATGGTAGACCAGAAAACAACCTGAATATCAGCCAGGTCTCGGTCATGTCATCACCATTGGTCTGCCCAATCAATAGACTAACTTCATTTACGGTGGTCTTGATACACCTCACTATCACCCGGATTCTCCTCCTAGGGCCAAACCCTATTCAAAGCAGGTTTGATTGTCTACAAAATCCCACGTTTGCAAAAACTTATTTATATCGATGCGCGTGGAAGGGTTTTGGCCTGGGAAAGTATGAACAGGGTGTGCATGACCTCGCATCCATTCCAACTCTCAAACCACATCAAAAATTTGGTTTAGGATTTAAACCTCTTTCAAAAGCCACCATCACTATTCTCGATGAGCCTCTCCCCATTGAGGAACCATCTTCTCCGCTAGGTCAGAAGCATCATTTGATGTGGATGATGCCATTTCCATCCCGTCTAACTTTTTTTTTAGTCAATACCATTTCCTTAGGGCCACTGACCTATAAAACTAATAACAAATCCACTTCCATACCATTAGTCTTCCCTGAAATAGTTGGAGACGACTCTCCTACTATCAACACTATCCACTATGTGGATGATGATTCTGTCCTCACCTATCTAGGGGTAGAGGATTCCTATCTTCCTAAAACCATTCCTTCTGACACATCTACGCTTCTTAATGAAGCCACTGTCGATCTTAATATAGGGACTTCTAAAGACCCTCGCATCATTAAGGTCGGCCAATCTCTTAATCCACAGGAGTTAGGAGACTTTACCACTTTTCTTTCCAACCATCATCAAGCCTTCGCTTGGTCATATGAGGATATGCCAGGACTCGATCCTGATATCGTGGTCCACAATATCGTTACTCTTCCCGACATCAAACCGGTTAAACAAAAATTGCGTAAAATGCACCCTCGAGTAGCCCTTCTTGTTAAAGAAGAGTTGCAACATTTGCTTTCTACTAACTTCATCCAACCCATCGATTATCCACAATGGGTTTCAAACGTAGTACCAGTAACCAAAGCTACTGGGAAGATTGAATTTGTACCGACTTCCGGGATCTTAATCTTGCTTGTCCAAAAGATGATTTTCCTCTACCTAATATCGACCAACTCGTGGATTTAACGCATGGGTCACGAGATGCTTTCTCTTATGGATGGTTTCTCTGGGTATAATCAAATTCTCATCACACCAGAGGACCAACATAAGACTTCCTTTATAACTCCTTGGGGGACTTTTTGTTATCGTGTCATGCCTTTCGGTCTTAAGAACGCGGGAGCAACCTATCAACGAGCCATGACCTACATCTTCCATGATCTCTTACACAAAACTGTGGAAGATTACGTCGATGATCTCCTCGGTAAATCCAAATGCCGTCAGGATCATCTTTTCACTCTTGCACCTCTCTTTGAGAGGCTCATTCACTTTTGTCTTCACCTAAATCCATCTAAGTGCGTGTTTGGCGTTCTCACTGGTAAACTCTTAGGCTTTATCATTTCTATTAGGGGTATTGAAGTGGACCCACAAAAATAAAAGCTATCCTTGAGATGCCTCCCCCTTCTAACTTAAAGCAACTCCATGGTCTTCAAGGATGCCTTCAATCAATACGTCATTTTATCTCGCAACTATCAGACCGTTGTCAACCTTTTCATCATCTCCTCCGTAAGAATGTTCATTTTGAATGGGATGAGCGTTGCCAAAAGGCCTTTGATGATCTCAAAGCTTATCTTCTTTCCCCACCTGTGCTTACACCTCCACACGAGGGGGAGCCATTCTATCTTTATATTTCTATGACTGACCATGCTTTGGGAGCCATGATCTCGCATCGAGATGCTAACGGTAAAGAACAAGCCATCTATTACATCAGTCACACTCTCCATGAGTATGAAACACGTTATTCAAAGTGAAAAGTTGTGTTGTGCTCTCTTCTTTGCAACTTCTAAGCTTCGTCACTACCTCCTCAATCACAAAACTTACATTGTCACAAGTGTCAATCCACTCAAGACAATGCATGTGAAGCCTTATCACAATGATCGTATCACTCGTTGGCTCATGCTAATGACAGAATTTGATCTCGAGTTTATTCTCGCAAAAATCTATCAAGGGTCAGGTCATTGCAGATCAATTAGCTGATGCTCCTCTTCTGGACACTCAAGTCCCCCTTGCTCAATTCCCCGATGAGTATATCCAACAAATTGATTTGGTCTTTCTCCATTTAAAGTAAAACTCTTCTTTGATGGATCCAAATGCCAACAAGGGGGAGGTGTAGGTTTTGTTATGATTCCTCCTTGGGGTGCACCTATCCCAGTCGCACACAAACTTAACTTTGAGTGTACCAATAATATGGCTGAATATGAAGCTCTTGTTTTAGGTCTTCAAAATGCTATTAATCTTGGTGCCCGCCATATCGACATCTTTGGTGACTCTGAACTCATCGTTAATCAAGTCACGGGTGTCTATCAATGCAAAAATGATATCCTTCAAAAATATCATGATATCGTTCTCTTTTCAACTCCAATATTTTGATAAATTCACTATCCAAGCTATTCCTCATACTGCGAATCGATTCACAGATACAATGGCTTCGTTAGCCTCGCTTATTCCACCTTTTACCGAGGACTCGTGACTTTATGTGGCTGTGCAATGATTAGATCAACCATCTCATCTCCGGAAACTAACTTCAATCAATGTCATCACAACCAATACTCAAGATGAGTGGTATCAACAGATCGTTGATTATCTATCTCATTCAGTGCTTCCTCCAGATCTGACTTCCAATGGTAGAAGATCTTTTATCCTACGTGCTAATCGCTATACTATTCTAGGTGGAATCCTCTACAAACGTGGTTTTGATGGTATTTTGCTTCGGTGCCTCAAAACCCCTGAATCATCTAAAGCCATCCAGGAAGTCCATGATGGTATTGGTGGACATTTTAGTGGCTTGGCCATAGCTAAACGCATCTTACGTTTAGGCTATTATTGGCCTTCTCTTAATCGAGATTGTTGTGAATACACTAAGAAATGTGTCAAGTGTCAACAACATTCCAATCTTACACATATCCCTAGTCAGGATTTGCAACCTGCAATGATTTGTGGCCTTTTTCGCAATGGGGTCTTGATCTCATCGGTCTTATCAATCCCCGCTCTTCAACATCATCATTCTATCATTACTGCCACATAATACTTTACTAAGTGGGTGGAAGCTATTCCTCTTTCATCGACCAAAGCTAAACCGATTGTTGATTTTGTCTATCAACACATCATTTGTCGCTTTGGTGTTCCACACAAACTCATCACAGATAATGGTAAATCTTTCAAAAAAATTCGATTTGTAGAACCTCTGTGACGCTTTCAATATCAAACTCAGCTTTTCTTCTCCATACTATCCCCAAGCTAATGGCCAGGCCGAGGCTTCCAATAAAACTTTACGTAATATCCTCGCAAAGGTAACTAGTCGAGCTGGTAGGGATTGGCATTTACATATCCCTTTTTCTCTCTGGGCTTATCGGACTAGCATTCATACTCCTACGGGTGCTACTCCCTTCTCTCTAGTCTATGGGTCAGAGGTTGTTCTTCCTTTGGAAGTCCAGATCCCATCTCTTCGTGTTTCTCTCAGAGAATTTGTCTCTGATGAGGACTATCATCAAAATCATCTAGCGCAGCTTGAGTTGCTAGATGAGTGGCATCTCAATGCTCTTGAACATCATCAAATCTATCTTGAGTGTGTCAAACGTGCTTATAACAAGCACTTGCAACACCGTGACTTCAAAATTGGTGATCTTGTTCTTAAAGAAAACCAAAATGTCACTACGCTAGAACGGAGTCAGCGTGGTAAGTTTTCTCCTAACTAGATGGGTCCATACGTAGTTACTCATAAATATGGGTCTGGGGCTTATCATCTATCCTCCATGGATGGTGTACCTGAAATGGAACCTCTTAATGCCTTGCATCTAAGGCCCTTCTACTGTTAAAATCTATCTTACATGATCTTAGTCGCAAAACAGATCTTTCATCCATCTAACAACCAGTCATATATTTTCATAGTGATTCAGAACTATGTGGTTCTCGCGTTATGTCTTTTCCACCTTAAATATGAGTATCGTGGCTCTACTCATAGCATTTTTCTTATGGATATGTTCCTCCTCCTAGTAGGGACACCTTAATCACTTCTTCATCTATCCCAAGTATCTATCTTAATCGAATCTACTCGGGGCATGAGTACGTGCTTTTATATGTTTTCTTCCCCTCTATCTGATCTATCTGGTCTACACTCAGCTTCTTTCAAAGCTCCAAAAAGCTCAAAAAAAAAAAAAAAAAAAAATCCCAAAAGATAGATTGATCCTCAAGGACAACTATCTATGCATTTTCAAAATGAATCAAAAGATATAGACCATACCCTTGAAGGATGGCTACATTCGAAATATAGACCATGCCCTTGAAGGATGGCTACATTTGAAATACATGATGTTCCTCAAGGATGGCTTGTTTGTTTGCTTTTAGCATCATTGAAAGACTTCCCGTATCGATCAGTCTTTCTATATCTAGCAAACTTCCCGCATTGATCAGTTTTTCTTCTATCAAAACAAAAATCATGAAGCTGAGACATAAGACCTTTTGTCGATCATATGGAGAACCCTATTTTCCCAATGGGAGCATATATTCTGTCCTTTGTAAATTTTGACAAGATAAATACTTACTTCTCCTTCCATTTACCTTCTAGATCTGGTTTGCGACTAGCTAGTGTCAGGTTTATTTTAACCTCATATATGGCCTTGTATGCATGGTCTTTTGGTTTCCTATCAAAGTCTCTATTTATGGTCGGTTAGGGGCCTAGCTTATCATTCTTTTTCTTATCTAGGTGTATTTCCTTTATTTCTAATCAAGGTTATTTCATTACGTCCTTGGCTCTCGCAGAGTATTTCCCATTATTATTTGTTATTCATCCAGTTAAATTGACATTTAACATGTTAATTTAATCAAAATCTATCATCTATCTAATTTCATCTTATCTACTTTGTCCAAAACACATATCAAAGCATGTATTGTCAACACATGTGGATCTACCTATCTATTTTCATCAAAATTAAATTAACATCTCAAATATATCAAATCTATCAATCACATCTATCCATCTATCCATCAAACCATCTAAAAACTTGTACATCCAAGTTACACTACATCTATCTATATCTATTTTTCATCAAAATTAAATCCATATATCAATCACATCTATCCATCTATCCATCAAAACATCTAAAAATGTGTACATCCAAGTTACACTACATCTATCTATATCTATTTTTCATCAAAATTAAATCCACATATCAATCACATCAAATCACATCACGTCTATCTATCCTCTATGTCTATGTCCATCCAATCACATCTATTTATCATCTATCAGCATATGTCTATATCCATCACAATTACGCTACATCTATCCATGTATATCGAAATTAAAAGCATGAGTACAATCATATGACAAAGAAAATGATGAATCTATATATATACATGAGTATCTGTACAACAAAGAATGGATGGCTTTCAATCAAGCCATCTATATCATACATCAAAAATGCCTTCAAATCGAGGCTACATCAATATATCGATATCAAAATACACCAATCTCTATATCGTAAAGTCTGATAAGTGGAAGACACTATCTCCTCCACCCTCCTCTAGACTAGGTTTCTCTCCTGGCCACCGCCTATCGAACTAGAAGCACCTGCTGCTGGGGCCTGCCTCCACCTCGCTCTCTCCCGGTACTCCCTCCCTCTGATGCACCACTAGCTGTGGCTGTCGCTGATCTCCTCCTCGCACCGTAACGAGGCACCTCAGGGGCATGTTGTGCTAGGGCGTCCTCATAGTATCTCACCTCAGTGAGGAGAGACTGATAAGTACTCAAGCTCACCATACCAGGTGCTCGTAATGTCACCGTTGCTGGTGCTGCTGGTGGTGGCCCCCCTCCTATGGTCGTACTCGTGTCCTGACTCGACATAGTACTCAGATCACCATATTTGGCCCTGAGGGCCTCTCTATGCCGATGGTAGCGATCCCTCTGTTGGATCATCTGTATCTCACTCCTGGCGAGCTGTGTCTCTCTCCAATATCAGGGCATCCCTCTCCTCTGTCAGAGCTCTGATCTCCTCGAGGGCCACCTGGTGTGTCTGCATAGGGTAAAATGCTCTCCCTCCAGCCTCTCCAAGCATTGTGGCTATATCCTCCTCATCGGCATCTATAGATGCTGGCAGGTGTCATGGTAGCTCTATCGAATACCATGCCACATAGCCATCATCCACTCCGGCATCATCATCACTATCTCTGCAGAAGGTGGGGCCTCCCTCAATGGATCTGTCGGGATCAAAATCGGTAGATCAGTCTCTCTTGTTGTCTCACTGTATGGCCTGTAGGTGGTCGGCACTATCTGCACTAGGCCGAACTGCCTCAATACCCATATAAATGGGACACGCTCCCACATATCAGGCCTGTGGCCCCTAACCACCCTGCTCCATCTCAACCCCACCAGGTGAGCCTCCTGACCAGCCCATGTCGGGTAGACCCGATATGGTCTCCAAATGACCTGCTCTGGTGTCAGCATCCTGAAGCGCTCGGCATACCAATCTGCAGATCTCCCTATATCTCCCGGGGCCATGTCGGCCCGCCATCGCCGAATCCATAATCAATGGCCCCCACTGCTGCTGGCATCCATGGAAGCCGGATGGCCTGATCACTACTATGTGCTCATATGCCCAGCAATGGAGCACAAAACTAACATCAATGCTTGTCCTCCTGCCGGTGGTATACATCCATAACTCATAATATATCTGAGCTATCAAGGCATCGGAAAATGTGAACACCTGTCTAAACTGCAGGATGTCACAAACACAATCTAGTAATAGCAATGGGAATCTCCCACCTCCTGAATCTGGCAGAGAAAATAGGAGATAGCCATCTGAATCAACACTATCCATGTCTACTCCTGGCATCATCCTGTCTATACTGAGAGGCTATCCTCACCACCCTGACACTATCTCTGAATCATCCGCCCTGTCTCCATACAATCATCCTAGGGCCCTCTGCATTGCTGCTCTCGTGGAGTAATCTCTATCGGGTCCCCGGTGATCGGTAGCCTCAGGATCCTGTATATGTCCTCGTGGGTGATGGTCATCTCACCCGTCCTGAACCAAAAAGTGCAAGTCCGGCTATCCCATCATCGCACTAGTGCTCGCATCAACTCTACATCTCGAGGCACTCGTCGGTAGTACCAAAAGCCCCCGAGCCCGGCTAGCTCTAAGTGGCGCCAATCTACATCAGTGACATCAGGGAGAATGGTCTCTAGTAGCTCGGGAATAGCATCCCGCATGTGTAACACCTCTCGTGCCTGCATCCATAACATCAAGAGCAATGTTAGCTTCCTATTTATCCAAATCAGAACATCCAAAACACATTTTATCATCTTATCAGTTCATTCGGTCCAATCGGCGTCGATTTATTTCAGTGGCGATCGATCAATATATAGTCGACGTCGATTGAAGTGAATTAGCGCCGATTTAATCTAATCGGCGTCGATTTTTCCAATCGACGCCGATTGGGAGGCAGTGGGTCAAAAACACTCTGGCCTCCCACCGATACCATTTTTTTCAAAAAAAAATATAATAATATATAAATAATAATAAAATTATTATACTATATGACAAGTTCGGGTAGAACCACTTACCCCAGGTCGTGTCCTCTTCCACTTCTGACTGCTTCCCAGAGGCTTCCATGTTGTTCAAAATCAGTTTTTAACTCTCTCTAAATCAATCGTCGTGGTGTAAATAAATCATTCACGTTTTCCGTTCGCATATTTATATGTGCTCGGCACGGTCGGCACCGATTGTATGCCGGCCGATTAATTTTTACGCCGATTTGTTTGATCGACGCCGATTTTGGCCCATTGTTGCCGATGGGTTGCAATTTGGCTTCTCCACGTCGCTTTCTTCCATCTCCTGATCTTCTTGCCATAGTGTTGATGCTTGGCTTATTTATCTGGTCATTATTATGCCCTGAGTGTTGCCTTTTGGCACATACTTTCGATATTATCATCCATTTCGAGCATGTTCCCTATCCATGGGGCACTCACATTTTTGGCAGCTTAGAGTTAACGGGTCTGTAGGCACTAACGTCATCTGCTTTGCACCATCTGGTTGTCCCTACCAATGTGTCTCTTTTTAGGTGCTGACTATTTTGCAGCCCTCCTTACACTCATGGGTCTGTAGGTACTAACGCGTCTCTCATGCGGAGACCGTCTAGTCTCCCTACCAATGTGAGTTCCTTAGGTTGCTACCTTAATGTTTATTTTTGTGTGTCATTAATGATCAGATCTACTCCAGGCATCTAGCTGGGGCATCCTACGTTTTCATCTACCTTTTTCAAACTTGGGATCGATTTGCTCTCTTTTGGGGCCCATCCCATCCCTAGTTTGAGGGGGATCACATCATCACTTTTTCTTCCTTTCTTCCAACTCCTTGTTTTTGTCTCGCAACTTTTCTTATCGCAAGTTACTTGACAAAAAGGGGCAAAATGTAGACACCTAAAATTGGTTATCCAATTTGGTGTCCCCCATGCGCATTTGTCTTCTCGGGTAACCTGGGGCACGTTTACATCACCACTTCTCCCTTAGGGTATTATTTAATATTTGATTTAAACATCTATCCTAAGTTTATGTCACCCCATTATGTTTTACCCATAGATAATTAAATATTAACTATTTAATTATATTTTCTACATATATCCTAACCACTTATCTACCCCATATCAATTCCTAACCTCCCGTATCTATTCTATCCATCTATCCCCCCTATTTCTTCTCCTCCCAAACTAAGCAGCGGGATATTTCCCATATTTGAGGTGGAAGGATCACTTCATCTTCCCAAAATCATCCTTTTGGCCATTTCGGGAGTCTATTCCTTGATCGGTGCCGACCGATACTCGGTCGACGCCGATTTTTTAGAGCGGCGCCGATTTCATCTTGGTCGGCGCCGATTACAAATAGAAGGCCAAAATTCGGTTAGGTTAGACAGTGAGACAGAGAGAGAGAGACAGAAAGAACGAGAGAGTTTTGAGCATCAAGTCTGAGCATTATCTATCAAGTGAGAGTGAATCTTGTCCAAACCAATCCCTGAGAGGAGTACTGTTACTCTGCTCCTACCACATCGACATGTGAGCCTCCATCGATCTCTTGGTGACTTTGTTCCTACATCCAGCACATGTGGAGCCTTGTCAGTATCCCTACGGCTCTTGCAGATCCAGTGGAGATCGACGATCTAGCTTCCACTGTCTATTTCTCAATCTTCCTGTAATTTTCCCCAAGTCGACGCCAACCGTACCCAGTCGACGCCGATTCTCTCTAGTCGACGCCGACCTATATCAGTCGACACCGATTCTTCTCAGTCGACGTCGATTTTCCTAATCGGCGCCGATCTGCCTGTGACAGTAAAATAATTCAGGGAACACAAATCCAACATTGTTTTCACACTTTCCCATTTTTTATTGGTTTTTGTCTATTGTTTACTTTTCTGTCTATCATTTTTAATCAAAATATAGACATTTACTTACATCTTTTATCATGTATGCTTCTTTCCTTAATTGAAAACGTGGACTGACATCCGCCGAGGGAGCTTATCGCTTCTCGGACCCACTTTTCGGGCAGTCCACCCAAATATCTTTTAACGTGGTCTTTTTCAAGCATCTATCAAGTTTCTTGGATCTACTTTGTAGGTGTGCGACCATCTTGTCTACATCGGTTTCTTTTGGATCTACTTTAGCAGATTTCATTTGAGTTTTTCAAGGTGATTAGTTTGGTACATTAACTTGGTCTACATCAAGCGTGAAATTCTTTCTACAATCATTCCATCTACATCATTCGTAAAAGATAAGGAATTTCCCGCCCAAAATAGGATAAATTTCCTCTACCCTCCATCGATGCAATCAAAGACACCATGACATGGTACCAAATGTTATCTCTTATGGATGGGTTCTTAGGGTACAACTAAATTCATATTTCCCCGAGGATCAACGCAAAAGTACCTTTATGACATAATGGGGGCCTATTGTTATGTAAAAACTCCCTTTGGACTTAAAAATTATGGTGCAACATATCAACATGCCATGACACATATCTTTCATGACCTCATACAAAACTAGTTGAAGTCTATGTTGATGATTTACTCATCAAATCGATGCAATGATGATCATGCTCATGACTTAGACATTTTCTCATGACACCTTTGTAAATACAAGGTTCACCTCAACCCCAGAAAATGCATATTCAGGGTGACATGAGGAAAACTCCTAGGTTTCTTAATATCTAAATGTGGCATTGATGTTAACCCAAAAAAATTAAAGCCATCCTCAACATGCCATGACCATCCTCCATAGCAGACATACACAATTTCCTCAGAAAAATTGGGGCAATCTAAAGATTTTTCCCTAAGTTTACCTATCGCACTCATGCCATAAATAGCCTACTTCGGAAGGTTACCAAACTAGAATGGACCATAGACTGTCAACAAGATTTTGAAAATATGAAACACTCCTTATCCTCATTACCAACCCTACAACCTCCTTCGCTAGATCAACCTTTGCTACTATATACCTCTTCCGCTTCAATTTTCGTAGGGTGAATTTTAGCAAAGGAAGACAAAAAGGGCAAGGAACATGTCGTCTATTATGTTAGCCACCACTTACTAGACTACGAATTACGATATACTTCCATCAAATGGGCTTATCTAGCCATATGTTACGCAACCATGAAATTGCGCCACTATATGTTGTATCAAACTACCTACATCATTATCCATACATATCCCTTACAAAACTTCTTCTCGCATGCTATCCTCCCGATAGATCACATCGGGAAGTGGATGGCTCTCCTTATGGAGTTTGACCTCCATATCATCACACAAAAGGTGGTAAAATGCCAAGTCATAGCATACTAGTTGGCTTCGCCCCAATCTTTACTCCTTAGCCCATTCTTGATGCATTACTCAATGAGGACATCCTCCTCATTGAGGGCATGAACAATGCCATTTCCATAAAAGACTACTATTATAGCTTCACATTCGGTCTTGCACATAATCCTCTAACGCTAGTAACATATCATCTTCCTAACCTCAAACCAAACTGACGTCCAAAATCATTGAGTGAGGAGGAGGTCATTATCGATCTCCATGAAGATAATGGATGCCACACTTTGATGGGGAAATTTTCTCAAAGGATTTGGGGTAGGCTGTGTACTTACCGACCCATATGGTTAGAATTTTCTTCTCTCCTATCGATTTGAATTCGAGGTCACTAACAACATGGAAAATTATGAGGCTCTTATCTTAGGTATGTAGGTCGCCTTGGCCAAGAACGTTCCCTATCTTAATGCCACTAGGGATTCTCAATTGGTGTTTCGACATGTTAATGGTGCATATCAATTTCATAATGAAAACCTCAAAGCTTATTATGACTTAGTCTAGGAATTTATGCTACACTTCACCTCATTTATCGTAGAATTGATCTCGTGTGAACAAAATACCTTGGATGATTGTTTGGCCATGTCTTCCACCCAGTTCTAGTCACATTATGATTATCATGATAACACCCTTATCATACAAATCTTCCAAGTGGAACCGCCTTACTTCCCGAGATGTTCGGGATGTTTGTCAAATTGAGCCACACATCCCTACACATGACCCTTAGTATGTTGATATCGACAATTCATGCAATACTATACCTACCAAGAAGGTATCGACCCGTGAACACGACTATGAATAAGTAAAAAGGATCTCAAACATGTAATTAAAGGTGAAACATTATATTATCATAACTTTAAAGGCACCCTACTTTGATGTGTTAAGAAATATGAGGTCCCGTTGTCTTATAGGAAGCACATGGGGGCACTTGCGGTGTCCATCAGAGCGGTCATGCTATTGCACACAAGTGCTTATGTATGTGTGACCATTGTCCTACACTAGAGTCTAACACTCACACCTTTGCTAAAAAGTGTAGAACTTTCCAATATCACAATAACTTGATTCATTCCCTCTAGATGAGATGTAATCTAATGTAACTCTCCTACCCTTCAGTATATGGGGATTGGATTACATTGGGAAATTGCCTCGGTCTCAAGATGGTCATGTCTTCACCAATACAACCACATCATACTTTACTAAGTGGGTTAAATCCATTCCTCTCACTAACATGTATGACATTACTACATATAAATTCATCCTTAATCAAATCATTTTCCACTTTGGAATTCCCCACACCATCATATTTAACAATGGTGGGAGCTTCAAATGCAAAGAAATGAAGCAACTTTGCACTAAGTTTAAAATCAAACATCGATTATCAACACCATATCATACGCAATGCAATGAACAAGTTGAGTCTATGAATAAAATTCTCAACAATATCTTAGAGAAGATGGTATGTGAATCACACATAGATTGGCATACGAAGCTATATCCTACATTATGGGCATACCACACCAGTGTTTGTACGGCCATTGGGGCAACCCCATTTTCACTCACCTATGGAGCTGAGGCGGTCCTTCCACTCAAGGTGGAACTCCCTTTGCTTTGCATTTCCCTTCATGGTATCATTCCAGATGAGGAACTCCATGAAGTGTGCCTCCATGACCTTGACCTATTAGAAGAACAATGTGATTGAGCATACACTTGTAATCGGAAGCATAAAAACATTTTTCTAAACAAAGAACAAACTTGTTCGTCCACGTACTTTAGACGTGGGTGAACTTGTACTTAAAATTGATTATACACATGATAAAGAAGGAAAATACACTAAAAAATTGTGGGGTCCCTACCTCATTAAAGGTATCATAGGTCCTAATACATATCATCTTCAAACCAATGAAGGTCACATCTTCAAAGAACCATCAAATTCTCATTTCCTAAAAAAATTCATACATGAAGTAACTCAAGAATTTTGGTATTCAGCTACCATCTCTCGTCGTTTCTTCTCAATTTCACTATTCCATCCACCTTTTCCTTATCTCCAACACTAAAAACATTATCAACATTTTGGCTTTATATGCCTCGGTATTTCCCATGAATCACCGTGGTATTATGCACATCCTCGCTTAGTCTTATGGCCTTTCTTGCAATTATGTACCTATATGACGACCTTATTATTATAACATCTACCTCACATTTTTTCTTGATTTTCAGCATTTCTATTCGCCCTTTGGGATAATCATCAATCTTCTCTTTATTTAGACCTTCGGGTTTATGACTAGTTTCTCTTTGTAGCTTCTATCATGTGGAGTTTAGTGATTTTCGGTGTTTGCTACCACCCCCTTGGGGCAAGATATCTATGACACACACTATGACACCATACCACGATGAAATCTTGACATTATGACATGTCATTTGATCCATATGCCCCTAGCTAGGTTATTTATGTCTTATTTTATCGATGATCCTTTAGTGTGGCTTTTCGTTTTGCTTCTTTAGGGTTCGAACGTTGATTGCACCTTCACATGGCAAGACAAGAGACATTATCAGTACATTGATGGGTATATTTCATTTCAGATGGTATTTTATATGATTACTTACATTAGTTAATTTCAATTTTAGTGTTGATTGGAGTTTCTTGCTTCCTATCCAGATTAGAGTACGAGAAATCAACAAACACAAAACAACGTCGAGTATGCAAGGGCTTAGTACCTTGGAGATGGTGATGGACGATATGGGTGCAAAGTTGATGTTGAACTCCTTGTTGTGATCCCAACAAACCTGTAGCTCACAGACACTAGAGAAATATTTATTAGAGATTTTATGCAGGGCTTCCTGACAAAGCAGATCCAGAAGTGTTAACTTCCTGGTGGTTGTCAACCCCCGTGTGATAAAGAATAATGATAAAATATAAGATAAATAGATAACATGCAAGCTGATGAATAAAGGAACTTGACATTGCTGGTATGTAGATGGTGCTATTGATTTGATCCAAACACAACGTGCAACAAGAACCACGCTACGTGAACTAACAAATCATGAGCAAAGTATTGTGGGGATTACAGTGTCGTTACAAGGACATCATGAGGATAAAATGATAAACAAGAAGCTTAGAATTCAAAACAACATTTTCCCATATTTTCTAACTTAACTTTTCGAAGGGGGGAAAGCCCATATTTATAGCCTAATGGTGAGGTTAGACTACAGGTTAAAAGATACTCATGGGTTGGGTAAAGTGACCCTGATTAAAAGAGGTGATGTGATTCAGGGGCTCACAATTTGACTTATGGTTAAAAAGATAAGGATGTGATATGGAGTGGGAAAGATGATTGACATGGTTAGGTGAAATAAAAGATTCCATTCTTGAAATTAAGAGTGGAGTGTCGGATGGGTGTATTATTTCCCATGAATTGAATAATTTGTGAGAGATGCCAAAATTCAATTATTAAATGGGTTTATATGGAGCCCATTTAATAATTAATTAAATTTGGGTGAATAAAAGGATGAGATTTATTTAAATTTAAGAAAAATAAAAGTGAGAGTGAGAATTGAATGAATGTGAGATGACGGAGGGGTGTTATACCAAAAATTGGTGTCTACATTCGGTGTTACAGATTGTTTCATTCCATTGACCACCTCATGTTTTGTTATCACAACATGCGGTGATCAACAAATTTGGCATATGTATACACCTAATTTTTCATCATAATCTTTCATACTTGTAACTAAAAATTTTCTTTGTGCAAATATGAGTTAGTGATGCATTTATTTCTTAAGTGGGTGCTTTAAGGGGCATCTTTGGGAATGGGGTATGACTATTCACATGGTCATTATGGGTTAGAGATAGTACATAGAGAGACGTATCATTATGTGGTCCTAGATTTATTTATTCTTGCATTAGTTATCCTTGTCCCTTTATGTCTCACACACTAGCACTCCTAACACTTGCTTGCATCTGACTCCATCACTTGAACCTTTTCCACTTATTCTTTCTTGATCCATAACACATTGCACCATTTTTTACATTTAGGCATCCTTGGTCGACACCATCACCCATGGGCGATGGTGTTGGTGTTAGGTTTCCCTTGGCCAATGCCATCACCCATAGACAATGGTGTCGGGTATATACACACACCGCACCTAGAAATTAAAAAGGAAGGAAGAAATATCATAGGAACTAACCATATGCTATGTTCTTTTGTGCCATCTTCACATCTGCTCACTCTTCTCTTGGTTCATCTTACATTTGACTTGGATTGGACACTCTTCTTGATTGTTGGATTTATTACACTATTGGGTCATTTATAGTGAGTCTAGGATAGGAACGATGTTCCCCTTCTCCACCTATAGTGATTCTCTCTCGATGTATTGCTTCTCTGAGAGATAGATGCATCAACAACCACCCCACATGTAAGTGCTCTAACCCTCTTTTTCATTTTTCATAGATTAGTTCATTTCCCTTCCCCATTGCTCTATGTTAGCTTAGTATTGTATGTACATTGGTGTTAGTTAGCATAGTGATCTTATATGATCAACTCCTTAGCTTTCCTTTACTTGTATTTCAGTTACATTTTAACTATATTGCAGTAGTGTAGATTGTGCATGCTTGTCTCATCTTCCCATTGATCTATATCTCCCCATTAACCGATATCCTAGAAGGGTACTCTCCTCTATCTTGATTGTGGGCCTTGAAACCCTAGGTTGAACTAGTGTAGGGATTACTGCCCTCTAGATATGCAACCTTAGTTCTCATTGTATCCCCTTTTAAATCAATCAATTGTGTGTCCTTCCATGTGTGTCTCTCATTTGTTTCCTCATACCCTTGTAGAATGGAAGACTTAGGAGTGCAAGCCATTAAGACACATTCTTGGCCCACCATACAAATGTTAGAGAGGAGGGGGCCAAGGAAGCACTCTGTTACTCGCTCCTCTATACGAGTGGTGGTGCCCATGCATTGGTAATAGTTTTCCTTATTCCTTCTTGGATGTGCCCTTGTCTTTTCATAGCTTATTTCTATTTGTTTCAATGTTTCTATCCTCAAATAATTGTATGTTGTGTGGAAGTAACCTTTCATGGCTCACCGGTGTAGGAAATGGGGTGTGAATGTTTCATATTCTGATCGGATCACACATTTCCTAGGGGCTTATATTGATTTTATGAAAGTGCATTGGCAATGGGGTGTGAATTTTTCATATAAGAAGAATAACAAATCTCAAAATATCAAATTCTTCTATGAATGTGGCAAAGACTCCTTCAGTCACTCGCATCTACATACTATAACATTTTTCTCGAAGCTAATTGGTGTGTGAAAAGAGACATTGAGATCATTTGATAGGGGATGTGTTCTTATGCAATAACTCCTGACGAGGGGAACTGATTTTTTTTTTTAATTTCTTGGAGAAATATGAATATTTCAGAACCCTTATAAGAATTCCATCATTTCAAATGAGTCATTTTTCATTGATCTAATATGTCATAGGATTGTGAAAGCACATTTGAGGATGCATACTAAGTGTTTGACAAAATGTCTCTATAGATTTGGGCACTATTTCTTGGGAACAAACAACGACCTTTATTCTTTGAACGATATGAAATGTTTTTGTGGTTATTCCATCTACAAGAGGTGGAGTAACTTTGACTAAAATAGTGGACACATATGTGAAGTCGAGTAACTAAATGTACATAATAAATAATTAAAAACACATTAGATAACCATGAAAGAAAATTAAATTAAATAAAATGCATAACACATTAGATCGATATAACGTGGAAAACCCCTGGGTAAAAACCACATAAAAAGATAATTCCATTTCTTGAGAAACATTACAATCCAAAGAACATCTCCAACCCTCACTTCTCTCCACCAAAATTCACAATGTGAATTATATTTACCATGATCTCATATCACACCATATAAATCATTTGACCCTGCATCATATAAATATTAAGTGACCAGTGTGTCTTCTTCAAGCACCCCATTTATAAAATTGATTTAAATTAAAACCAATTAACCATAAGTTCATAGTTTATATTAAATAATTAAGAATATAAATATTCTAAATTATTTAATTATAAACTAAGGTTTATAACACACTTAATATTATGTTCTAACACCCCCTTAATATTAAGTGGGGAACATATGCCAACATTACTTGTTTATACAACAAGATTTACAAATCCATAAACCATAGTTAAGGTTTAGGCTAGCATATCACTTTTGAAGGATTTATACACCTTCATCATGCTCATCTTACCTTTTGGTACAAAAGGATTTGGAATCCATAAATCAGAAGTTATGATTTAGGCTAAGCATGATTTGTGAGACTACATCTCATAGTTTCTCATGGAAATATCTCTACCAACATCTCTAGGAGCCTTTTATAACATAAGGACCTCCTTTACAATAGATGTAACACACTGGATTGTACACAGTAAACTTAGAGTTATAAGTTTACAAAGATCATAAAAATATATTTTACAATGTTTTATAATGGAGCAGAAGTATAGAGGATAAGAAGAAAACACGACAAAAGTTAGGAGGTGAAATTTCCATGAACACTCCGCCTCAATGGAAAATCTGAAAGGTCAAGCATTGCACGAAACTTGTAGAATTTTACAACACACAATGAATTTGTAAACATATCTGCAACTTGATCTTTAGTCGGGCAGTATTGGAGATCTATATCACCGTAGAGCACCTTCTCTCAGATAAAATGCATATGAATATATATATATCCTTCATTCTCTCGATGCTTTGAATGAATTCTTAACAAGAGCAATGCGACTTAAAATATCATGTAGAAGAGGACTACTTCTTTTATGTTCCACATGTATCTCTTCTAATAGCCACCTTAGCCACATGACTTGTTTTGTTGTTTCCATCACACTTCTATACACTTCCTCAGTTGAAGAGATGAAGACTTTTGGTTGCTTTTTATTGCTCCAAGTAATGACACTTGTACCAAACTTGAACACATATCCAGTTGTATATTTTCTATCTAACACAACACCAACATGGTTAGAATCACAATATCCATATAAACATGCATTATCATAATAAGCATAATATAAATCATTATTGATTTCAATTTTAACCATCTATAAATCTTACATGATAGGTTAAAACACAAGTTGTATAACAACTTAAATAACAATATGCTTAACAACTAACCATGTTATATTAACAATATGGTTAACAATTTCAACATATTAATCTTATAATATATATTAGATGCAATCAGTATTGAACGTCTCCAATACAAACACAAAGGCATCCCTAAGTGTCATTTGATATGCATATAATAATATTTTTAGTAATCACATACTAATTTATAATTTATAAATGTTTTATCAACAACATATATATCTTCATTATCTACTTTAAGCCTTTAAATTTGTGATAAGACAAATAGATAACATATATGCAAGAATGACCAAATCATGCAAGAATAATCACAACATACACTTGAACCAATTAGAGATGGAATTTTTAAAGGTCTTCTAACATTACTATGGAAAAATTCCATGGATTATGTGGAGTTTGCTTCAAGATAACTAAGGAATGGTTTTGGTGACTTCTTACCACATAAGCACCCTTCACACATTTCATGAGAGATAGGTGGCAGACCAGAAACTAGGTTAAGTCGAGACATGTCATACATGCTCCTAAAAATGACCTAGTCTTTCATGCCACAATTGAACATTACTTATATTTTGAGTAAAAACAAGAAGTCGAAGCAAAACCTTTTAAACACATATAATCCATTATTTTTGTATGCCTTTAGAAACTAGTAACATCTAACTCATTTATCTTTGAACAAAATTACACTATAATTATTTTGAGTTAGTTGTGAATAAGAAAGAAAATTCATTTTCAATTCAAGAACATACAAAACATTATTTATAAAACCTATTAAAAACATTTGCTTTTCATTTACCCTAAATATCGAGAATGGAATGATCACCTAGATAGATCATTTGATATTTGATATTTAGAATTCATAATTGAAATGAAATTCCTAAATCTCTCATGGATGTTCATTTGAATAATGAAATACAATAATTTATCATGAATCAAATTGCAATTACACCCATCTAACTGAGATTTAATATGTTTTCTAAAAAGTAATTACCTTTTCATCTCCCTTTATGGGAGTTATCATCAGTTCAAAAATCAAATTTATAATTTTTGATAACCTCATACATTCATGTATTGATTCTAGCCTGGCGTCTAAGCCTCACTCGGACTTTCTTTATTCCCAATTTGAATAAGGAAATCATATTGCATGCTTTGCAATATAATGAACATTGCCTCTTGCACCTTCTGTTGATATGCAACTACATTGTCCATTGTTGTTTGTATGTTGGTCGGAGCATTCTTCGCACTGCTCACGACCGTCCAAAGCTTTGTAAGCCATGAATTATGCCTCCAATATGATCTTCTAGATGTTGTAATATGATCCATTCAACGTCTGCTATTTATCAATTGTAAAATGATTAGACCCCATTTTTTACGTAAACAATTCAAAAAATGAGAATAACGAGGTTTGTCGTAAAACATTTTAGGAAGTCCCCTTTCGTTGTTCAAAATATGTTGGTCGTATTTCAATGATTTTTCCTTTGTTCACGTTGAAATTTGACCTATCAAATGAATACTTATACAAAAATACATTTGTTTCACTGTAAGTTAGGCATATTTAGTTGAAATGTAAATGATTTTTTTAAGTTTTTGAGAGAAAAAAAAACTTACTCACATATTGTCAAAACAAGTGCTTTACTTCTCATTTTGTATTGAAAAAATAAATCATATAGAAATTTATTGAAAAAAAACCTTATCCAATACAAAAATACTTTGAAATTTTTTAATATCAAAATTTAAAAATTCAAATAAAATAAAAAAAATAGATATTAAAAAAATTGCAGCTTTGCTCCATAGTATGTTTTGAGTCACTTTAACTTGGTCGAGATGGGTCGGATCACTTGATTATACTATTACTGTGGCCAAGCCGCATTGACTTGACAACTTTTAATCCTCTTACATTCTTGACGTGGGACTAAAAGTACCATAAATGCCACGTAATGCAAGTGCAGTCCGTGGGAGGGGAAACAAAAGGCCATGTGGAGCGCACCCAAGTGGGGAACACGAGTGCCATGTGGTACAAGCGGAGTGGAGGATGAGAGAGGTTTAGATAAGGTGGGTTTTAAGATGCCTTCCCAAAAATATAATTGCAAGTGATTGAGGCTTTAACGCTAGGTTTGAATTATAACGTGACCACAAGTATGGGGTAGTTATATATAGGTTTTAGATATAGTTTTAAAACAATATGTTAGGATTTTTTTATACAACTTAACATATATAGGAAATTACTATTTTAAAATGTATAGTTATAAACCATAAAAAATAGAAATAAAAGGGGGCCAAACCAGGGGAACAAGTGTTATTGGAACAAATATAATTTTTGGTCTCATTTCATGGGTCTTCAACTAATCTAATAGGAGAATTTAAATCCCTATTATCGAGGAAGGTTGTCTACCTAGGGAGACCTTGTAACTTGCTTTTACTTTCTTTATTCTAGAAGAATTACCTTGAAGCACACACAAAGTGTTCAACAAATATTTGCCCTTACCTTTATTTGCAGAGGTCTTCGAAAATATTTTTCACCACCCAAGAGTCCTTCACACGCAAGGGTGAAATTATTTGAAAGGGGTTGTAAGTGTGTGTGTCAAATGAGAGGGGGGTTTAATAGGGTATGGTGGCAACCAACCGCCGACAAATTGAAACCCTTACAAACCAATTAAATTAAGTTAAATTAATCTAACCTAGAACCATGCTCTAGTACCATGTGAGGTCTGAGAAACTAAATGCACATAATAAATAATTAAATAAACACTACATTAACCATGAAAGAAAATTATATTAAATTAAATGCACAACACATTAGAACATTGATATAACGTGGAAAACCCTCAAGGGGTAAAAAACCATGGAAAGAGATAATTCCATTTCTTGAAAAACAATACAAATCAGATTACATCTCCAACCCTCACTTCTCTCCACCAAAATTTAAAATGTGAATTATATTTACCATGATTTCATATCATGCCATATGAATCATTTGACCCCACGGGTCATATAAATATTAAGTGACCGGGTGTGTCTTCTCGTGAAGCACCCCATTTATAAATTTGATTTAAATTAAAACTAATTGAGCATAAACTCGTAGTTTATATTAGATAATTAAGAATATAAATATTATAAAATATTTAATTATAAACTAAGGTTTATAACACACTTAATATTATGTTCTAACAACATCAACTCCATCAAATTACCCTGTGTGAGTTTTGTCTCTCAACTTCCCGTGATCTCTCTTGCACATAGAAATTTGCTAATTTATCAACAACATTGTGAAGCTTATCACCTCTTTTCCCGATCATTATTGTTTGTTTCTATCTCCTGTTTCCAACAAACATGCTAAAAAAACTCCATTGTAGTGTTGTGTATTGATATTTCACGGGTGTTGAGTAGGGTTTCAATCAAATACAAATGAATATTCACTATTATTGGGTGATATTGTTTAATATGAAATTCTACAATTATGGAAATATATTTGATTATTTGGTTCCTTTTTATAACTAACACCGGTTGGGATTCCATCACTTACAAGATATTGGTGGCCAATGTTGGTGTGAGGGGTATCATTCACTTTATTATTGTTTATTATGTGAATTATCCTCACCTATGGTGAGTCATCTCACTTAGGTGAGTCATACGTCTCTTGGGTGAGTCATAAGAGTTATATGACGAATGAAAGATTTTGTCATATATTTTTTCATACATGTCATATGTCATATGGGATTTACTTACCATTCTTATATCAGTAACTCCCTCTCCTATTTCGGAGGTATGATTGGTCCATACATGGGAGTTATGCAACACTCCTTTATTTATTTATTTTATTTATGAGAATGAAAAATGTTTATGTTACACAATTTCTTATGATCTAATTCTTACTAATTACTTAGAGATTTTCTCATTTTCGTAAAGAGTGAAACTCTTGTCGATGTGTACACATTTTGGTTGATCTTTGTGCCCTCTTTCATGGTATCGATAAATTTTGGTAAAATATTTTTCCTTTTTTCAAGTTGTGGGTTTTTATTGAAATATTCATTTATCTAAAAAGGATATGTACAAATATTTTCTCCATTCCTTAAAAACGTGCTATGGGTTATAAAAAAATCTCGAAAACCCCGGATTTGTTAAAATCGCTTGGTCGCTTTAGGCGATCAAATTTTTAAAGGGTTTTGGATAAATTTGATGGTTTGTGTGGGTGTATGTTTTGCTTGGTTGAGTGTCTTGCAAGATGAGATTAGATCAACTCATTTTAGAGCCGGCTCGATGCCTAGCTCACTTTGCATTTCTTTCACCCAACTTAGTTGCATTGTTGGTAGTGAACTCGGCTCCCACCTAGTCTTCTCACTATCTAACTCACCAACACCATAGCTTGTAATGGATCCTCACCCAACTCAGATCATGTGTTCAGCTCGAACCCTACCTCCTCAATTCATCCTTTGATCATGACTTGGCTCCTACTACTCCTTACTCAAACCTAACATGTCTTGCATTTGGATTGTACCACGGCTTTGCCCTTGTTATAAGGAAACATGACTTTCTCGACATTTATTGGCCTCTACCCTAGCACAAGTTTGTCAATACCATCGATTTCATCTCCTTGACTCCACTCCCGGATCTTCATAGCCCTCACCTATCCATTTAGATGACATGATCCCAAACTCGAGTCTTCAAAAACAAAGGAAAACAAGTTCGATAAGAAGAAAGGAAAATCCATCGTAGTAAGAGTAACCTCCTCATCGACATGGGTTATATATTTTGGTGCTTCACACCACATGAGTTCCTCCTAAGTTGATTTTATCAACGTGGAACCATGTATCATGTCCCAAATCACCTCAGGTGATGATACATCTATCACAATTGTTGGCATTGGATCAATGGAATTTGACAGTGGAAGCTTCAATGATGTCCTTAGTGTTCCCCAACTCTCCACTAACCTATTTTTAGTTTATTGAACCACCCATATTGGCCAAGGGATGCATTTTAAATTCAACTTGAATTCCGTGATCATTAGATAGCTACATAATGAGTCTATTTGTGGTGGTAGGGAAAGGCAGATCACCGGTCGGGTTATGCACCTTTCCCCACTTTTCTCTTGACTTTCTCCCACCACCTTGTTGACTTACACTGATGATGTTAATAATCTATGAAATGAATGATTTTTCCATTTAAACTATCATTACCTTGAAAAATTGAGCCAACATAAGATGGTCCAGAGATTTCCTCGAGCCAAATTTTCTAAGGGTATTTGTGAGGGTTGTGCCCTTGGGAAGCACCTTGAAGAGAAATTTGGAAAGGGAATATCCTAGAGATATTCTCAAGCCTTGGAATTAGTCCTTAGTAATATCTTTGGGCCCCTTCTATATCCTTCATTCACTAGAGAAAAATATCTCCTTACCTTTGTAAATGAATTTTCATGCTTCACATGGGTGTAATTTCCCAAACAAAAATATGAAGTTTTCAACCACTTTCGAAACTTCAACGCTCTAGCTGAGAAGCAAGCTGAAAATTCTATTAAAATTATGAGAATTGACAATGTTGGGAGTACATTAGTAACATGTTTGATGATTTTTACACCATCAAAGGAATTGCCTTACATCGTATAGTTTTTTACAGTCCTTCACAAAATAGATTTACAAAAATAAAGAGCCAGACCCTCGAAGAGATGGCCAACTGTATGATTCATTCCAAATTCCTACCACCGTAGTATTGGGTAGAAGTCATGAATTGTGCTTATTACATTCATAATAGGATTCGACACAAAGTAGTAAAGGGAAAGACCCCTTTTAGGTTTGGTATGGATGTAAACTGATGTTGAAAAATTTCATGTCTTTGGTTCACTTACCATGGCTTGAATACCTAACAAGAAATGCAAGGCCTTAGACCTTGTATTTTTGTAGGTTATCTTGAAAGTGTTAAGCGATATAGGATTTTGAACCCCACCACTCATGATCTCTATATTAAGATAAGTGTTAAGTTCCAAGAGACTTATCCTTCTTTCACTTCTCTACTTTCAAAGGTAACCCTTCACATCTCGACATTGACTCGACTCTTCTAATGAATTTTTTTATTCGAGTCTCCTACTCCCAATCCTCCTGCTCCTCCATATTTCACTATAACACTATTAATATGAGGAATATGTCCCCTCACATGCAAGTCATGAGTTGGTATATTCTAAACCTGACTCTCCTCTTGGTCCTCTCTGGGCTAGGTGAAACTTATAGAGCATTGGTGATTGGATAGGGGATCCTTCAGATGAGAGATGAACTCAATTAGAGTTTTATGGACCCCATGCCTTCTTTGCCTCTATGATCCATAATATTTTCGGGAGGCAAATGGGACTCCTGAGTGGGATTTAGTTATGGAGGAGGAATATTCCTCCCTCATAAATAACCACACTTGGGATCTCACCCCTCTTCCTAAGGGAAGAAAAATGGTTTGGTGTAGGTGGATATATCAAACCAAGTATGGTGTCAATGAGAATGTCAAAAATACAAATCTCGACTCATAGCTAAGGGTTTCTCTTGAGTTCATGGGGTTGATTATTTTGAGACATTTTCTCCTATTTCAAAGATGACTTCTATTTGATGAACCTATCCATAGCTACCGCTAATGGATGGGATTCCACCAAATGGATGTTAAGAGTGCCTTCATGGTGACCTAGAAGAAGAAATATTCATGGAACAACCACCACTTTATGTTTACTCCTTAGTTTTCAAACTTAGGAAGTATATTTATGACCTTTAAAAAGTGCCTCAAGATTGGTATGCCAAGATGGAATCCTTGCTTCTTACTGTCGGGTTCACTAGATTTCACTCAGACCCAAATGTTTACATTCTCAAATAAGCTAAGTCTATGCTCATTTTAGTTTTTTACTTTGATGCCTTGTTGATTACATACAACTCTTCATTCATTGTTGATTATGTTAAGACTTCCTTAGCCAATAAGTTCTCCATGAATGACTTGGGTTTTCTTCATTACTTCCTTGGGATTTAAGTCACTTAGAATGACTCAAGGATCATCATTGTTCAACCCAAGTATGCCCTTGATTTTCTTTCTAGGTTTATCATGTCCAATTGTAAGC
Source organism: Taxus wallichiana var. yunnanensis (assembly GCA_018340775.1). Taxonomy (NCBI): domain Eukaryota; kingdom Viridiplantae; phylum Streptophyta; class Pinopsida; order Cupressales; family Taxaceae; genus Taxus; species Taxus wallichiana. The sequence goes on along the minus strand of CM031238.1, from coordinate 590,819,846 downwards.
CATATCCCTCTCCCTTCCTTTCTAGATTCAAGTTAGTAGCCAATTTCTCCACTCCCTTATTCGATGGTACCATTTATCACCAATTGGTTTGGAGCTTAATCTACTTAACCCATACTAGACTCGATTTAAAATTTGTTGTTTGCATTGTGTCTAGGTTTATGTAGGATCCTCATGAGTTGCATTGGAAAGAAGCTAAGCAAGATTCTTTATTATGTTAAATGAACCTACACCGATGGAATACACTACTTGGGGGAAAAAGATAGACTTGGTTGGATACTCATATTCTGATTGGGATAGTGATCTTGATCATCATAAGTCTACATCCGAGTACAAGTTTTCTCTTGGTTCAAGTCCTATCGGATGATCGATTAAGAAGAAGAATATGATTGTTATATCCTCTATAGAGGTGAAATGCATAGGAGAAGTCAACGTTTCCACTTGAGAAGTCAACCTTCCTTGTAATATCATGGAGCTTTTCGAAGACAATCCTCCAAGTGAAGGCTCTCAATTTTCTCCTGAGCAACTTGGGATGATGGAAGAAGTAAATCAGAATGCTCGAAATGGGGCAACCACCTTCAAGTTCCCCATTACTGACAATAATGCAGTTGCTAGTATGAAGAATATTTCTCCATCAACCTTTACCAACTTTCACAGATCCATGACAGAAGACCCAGACACCTTTCTGTTTGAGTTTGATGTTTTGTGCAGAAGATATGATTATACTATTGATGCACACAAATTGAATCTATTCCCTACTACACTCAAGGATTCAACCTTGAGATGGTTCATGGGATTGGGAAGAAATGTTATAACCATGTGGGCACAAATGAAGGAGAAATTCCTTGAGAAGTACCAAGATTATTACAGACCAAGCAACAAAGAGAGGTGATGAAATCTACATAATGACACAAAAATAGGATGAACCATTAGAATAATATTTGGAAAGGTTCCTATTATGTGTTCAAAATTCAAGACACACCACCGACATACCACCTAACTCCCTCAAATTACTCTTTTGAAGGGACTCGGTGAGGAGGACATGGATGCTCTAGATCTGATAGGAGTAGGGGACATTTCAAAAGATACTTTTGAACAAATCTATGAAGCCTATAAAAATTACTCAAGAGATACTATGAAGAGGGTAAGAAATGTAAGATCAAGAGGTGGATTAGCTACCAAAATAATTGGGGACATATCCAAGTTAGAGATTGTTAACATGTTTAAAAACATGAAGCAGGAGATTGTTAATGATATGGCCAATCAACTAGATGTTGTACACGCCAAAAATAAAAAGACGTAGAAACAACACTGAAAAAAGTACTTGGCATGCATGCAAAAGGAAGAAATCAGATTGTAGATGTAGAGAATTGGCCAACATTTCTCAAGAAAGGGAGGCTTCACCTGATTTCAAGATGTTGGAGACAAAAGATGGGCAAGTTTTCTATGTTGCTCAAAGAAAACCATGGCCACCAAGGCAAGGAGGTATGACACAAGACCCTATGCATTCATTTCAAAATTGGTCTAATAATTCATATATGTAACCCCCACCTTGGGCTAACCCTCAAGGATGGGCCCCATATCCTAACCAATATCAACAATAGTGGAAACCTCAATTCCAAAGGCCAACCATAACAACAATGGCAAAAACCTCCTCAATCATGGAAATAACCTTGGAGAGGAGTACAACAAAGTGGAATAACCCACCTCCTAATTACCAACAAGATTATCCACAACCTCCTTATCAGTAGTAGTAACAATCTTTGATGCCAAACCCCCAAGCAGGATCCCAACCAAAAGCTACACAACTACTTGCTCAACCAATGCCTAATCCTAACAATAAAGTTGCTCAACCAACCTATTCCACTTGAACCAACTCAATACCCTACCTATTTTGTTGATATCAACAATATCCATCTTCACTTAGGAAGAGCACTTCCTCCACCAGCTGGACCTACCATTACTGAAATTGCAGAGGAACCCACAGTTTTTATATGATGACCCGCAACAAGGCTAGAAGACATTGTAGGATGATCTACAACAAGCTACGTGAATTTCCAGTAAAGGTAAAATGCAGGGTAAAGAGCCACCATTTCTTGAAAGGTTACAAGAAAATAAGAATGACCTCAGATTGGAATCAGTTACGATTTTGTCAACCGAGTTAAAAGGCGAAATTTGTGTAAAAATTCCATTAATTCAAGCAATCAAGGATGTGCCCATCTATAACAATTTTTTTGAAGATCTACGCATAAAGAAACCAGGTAGAAAAAGGAAAGATCCAACTACTGTGCAGGTCATTGGACAATTTTATGATATTATGCTTGGGAACTCAATTCTTCCCAAATATAAATACACATTAAGCCCTTTAGTAAATGTCATAATCAATGACACAGTGATAAAAAAACAATGATTGACTTGGGTGCAATAATAAATGTAATGAAAAAATAAATTATGGAAGATTTGAATCTAGAGGGACTAAGACCAATAACCACAGTCTTGCATTTTGCAGATAGATCAATAGTTAAGCCTGAAGGATTTATAGAGGACATATTAGCAATGATGGACTCTTGGGAGTACCCTACCGATTTTATTGTTCTTCAGCCAAAAGCAAGCTTTGGAGGATATCCTATCATCCTAAGAAGACCATGGTTAACAACTGTTGATGCATTCATAGGATGCAGATCTAGTAATATGATCATCTCTAATGGAAGTGGCACTAAAAATATTATGCTTTACCCTTGCACAACCATTCAATGAAGAAGACCAAACCATTTGGGTGGAAGAACCAGAAGAAGATCAGAGCTCAATTCAATAGCTCATGATGCTGGAGAATTCATGCATAATTGAGGGACAAGAAGAGGATGTTGTTCTTTCTAACGTCATCCGCAGAATAATTATGGTAAGAATGAAGAAGAAGATGGAAAATTATGATGCATAAGTCTGTCCTGAGAATCAAATCTTACCGCAACAAAGTACTATGAATGTTCCAGGTAAGAACTACATCCTACACTAGCTTCTTCCACATGATTGTATATTGAATTATGTAAATAATAACCTATGCTCTATGACTGATCTTTCTAAGCAAGTGGAGATTGCACCAGGAAATCCACTCAATGTGAACAAAACATTGAGCATACAACAAGAGTAGTTTTAGTTTCTCTTCTCAAAAACACATGAAAACATTTGTATGGGACTATGGAGACATGCATGGGATCCATCCTAAACTATGTACTCATAAGATATATATCAAAGAAAACTATAAGCCAATAAGACAACCACAAAGAAGAATGAACCCAACAATGAGGGATATAGTGAAAGAAGAATTAAAGAAATTATTGGATGTTGGATTCATATATCCAATTTCGACAGTTAATGGGTGTCACCCCTTGTTATTATACCTAAAAATAATGGAAAATGGAGAATATGCATGGACTATAGAGAGTTGAATGCAAAAACAAAGAAGGATAATTTTTTGCTTCCTTTCATTGATCAAGTACTTAACACTCTTGCTAGAAAAAGAATTTTTTTCTTTTATGGATGGCTATAGTGGCTACAACCAAATTCAAATTGCACCAGAGGACCAAGACAAGACCACATTCACATGCCCATGGGGAACGTTTGCATACTTTGTTCTTCCCTTTGGTTTATGCAATGCACCTACCACATTTCAGAGAGAAGTTCTTAGCATCTTCTCAGATCTAACCAATGATTGCATGGAGGTATATATGGATGATTTTATAGTCCATGGAATTACTTTTGATGAAAGTACAAAATTTAGACAAAGATCTCAAGATATGTAAGGAACATAACCTGTCCTTAAGAAATGAAAAATGCTACATGATGATGTCTAAAGGAATAGTGTTGGGACACTATCTATCATCTGCTGGAATCCAGGTAGATCCATCAAAAATATATGTGATTATAAATCTGCCAACACCTAAAAAGAAAAAAGATGTGAGGAGCTTCTTAGGTCATGTTGGGTATTACCAAAGATTCATTCAAGATTTTAGTAGAATTGCAACACCATTGTTTGTCTTATTGGGAAAAGATGTTGCCTTTGTGTGGACTGAGAAATGTGAAGCTGCATTCTAGAATTTGAAACAAATGTTAACTTTTGCACATGTGTTAAGAGGACCAGATTGGATTTTTCATTTCACATACACACAGATGTCTCAGACCACACCATTGGAGTTGTTATAGGACATAAGGATGAGATTCTTAATTATGCAATCTATTATGTCAGTAAGAACCTACAACATGTTGAGCTCAACTATACAATCATTGAGAAAGAGTTTTTGGCAGTTGTATACACCATTAACAAGTTTAGACACTATATCATAGGTTATCTAATATTTATCCACACTGACCATGTTGTCATTAAATATCTGATCAAAAAACTAGTTGTAAGTAGAGAATAATCAGATGGTTGTTTCTCCTACAAGAGTTTGATGTTACAATTGTGGATAAGCTTGGTAAAGACAATGTTGTTGCTAAATTTCTCTCAAGAATGGAGAATAATATTGAAGAGAAAGTAGTGGATGACTCTTTCCCGGATGAACACTTGTTTTCCATTTCCACTAAAACACCCTGGTATGTTGATATAACTAATTATTTGGTCTTAGGTAAGACACCTCCACACTATTTATACTCGAAAAATAAATACATTGTTGAGAAAAGTGTTATTTTTTCTTGGATAAATGGTTTCCTATTCCACACATGACAGGATAATGTTATGAGGAGATGCATAGATGATGAGGAAATATATGATGTCCTCAAAGCCTGCCATAGTGAGCCATGTGGAGGAGATTTTGCTGCAAAAAGAACAACAATTTTTTTAACAAGATATTACTGGCCTACACTACATAATGATGCAACATTATATGTTAGAAGGTGTGATAACTACCAAATAATGGGTCAGTATACCAAGACAGATGAAACACCACTACAGCCTCAGTTGGTATTACAACCATTTGACAAATGGGGATTGGACTTCATTGGTCTGATAGATCCTAAATCTCAGTAGAAAGAGTACATTTTGGTGTGTACATATTACCTCACTAAATGGACAAAAGTGAAAGCATTACCAAATTAGAAGAGTGAGAAAGTTGCTAAATTCCTATATGACCACATCTTCACAAGATATGGTGTGCCAAGAGAAATTATTACAGATCAAGGTACACACTTCACTGCTGAAGTCATCTCTGATTTAGCTAAGGAATATGAAATCAGGCACAGGAAATCTACACCTTATCACCCCCAATCCAATGGCCAAGTTGAGGTAACAAACAGGGAAATAGAATCCATCTTGACCAAAACCATTACACTCCACAAAAGGACTGGTCAGAAAGACTTCTAGAAGCAATTTGGGCATTCAATACAACTTGGAAGACAACAACATACTTTACACCATTCAAGATTTTGTATGGTAAGACTGTTGTTCTACCTATTGAATTTGAGCATAAGACATTAAGGACTACACTTGAATTAGGCATAGATTTTTTTGAAGCTCAGAGACAAAGGATTCTCCAACTCAATGAGTTGGATGAAATGAGGAGGCAAGCTATTCATAATACAAAGGTGGTACAAAAGAAAAGGATCAAATGACATGACAAGTTCATCAAAACAATACAATTCTAAGAAGGTGATTGGGCTCTCTTATTTGAATCCAAGTATAAGGACCACATGGGAAAACTTAGAACAAGGTGGTTGGGGCCATATGAGATTGAGAAAATATTTCCCAATGGGGTTGTGAAACTCACCACCATAGATCTTGTGAGATTCAAACTACTGGTGAATGGTCATAGATTGAAGTTGTACAAAAATCCAACTGATAGGATAACTTTCATGCAACAATTCAAAGGAGGTCAAAGCAAGATGGAGATGAGAATATCAGAGACAAGATCAGATTTTAAACTTTTTCGTTCATCTTCTTAAGTTCTTTGAGGAATGAGATGTTTAGTGGCCTTGGTATATTCAGCTTGTTGGATACTCCAAGGATGAATAAAAGTGATGTGATCATCCCTCTTGGTGATCATCACCACTCAACTAACATTTTTGTTTTTATAATTTTGTTGTACAGGTTTTGGTGTATCTGTTCCAAGGAGTGCATAATCTCTAACAAAAGGAGATGATGCAAAGACTAAAACTTCCACTTATAATAACATGCATCAAAGCTTTGTTTTGCTTTCCTATTGGCATAACTCATGATTGCATGAAGAAAAATAAGGATCAAATTGTGCTGCAAGCACTTAAGAAGAAGATTGGAACTAGAAAGATTCAGTCTTCCCTCTCCAGGAATTAATTGATTCTATTAAGGGACCTCTAACGTATATTTGCAGCACTCTATACAATGCCCGCATCAACGCAACACCTAACTTGTAACATCATGATGACTCTGCATGTAGCCAAAGGTGTAAATTTTGACAAGGCACATGTCACAATCATCAAATGTACTTCTTGAGATAAGTGCACTTAATCCACTTTATTAAAGTAGTAATAGAATAATTATAAGTGATTAATATTTGTGCCATGTCATCAATAAATTTATTTTCCATAATTTTCCACCGCCTTCCATAATGTGAGTTGTCTCCCACGTCACCCCACTTCGTCACCTCACATAGGTGCATCCTTCAAATCTAATTAATACATGCCCTTTCAAGTTGTGTGTGAGTCGGTTACAAACTTCGAAAACACTAAGTACTCAAGATCTTTACACTCATTTGAATTTTTGTAAATCAATTCAAACTATAAAGATTTCTTGCCTCTCAGAGCTAAAAGAAGTTACAGAATTCAAAAATGGGTGGCGACCTAATTAGGAACAAGCCTACAAATCATTCATAACTCCGTAATCAACCACAAATTCTATAGTATTTCCATGACAGTGGTTGGATGGAGTATATTAATAAATTTCAAGGATTTAACGAGTCAATGGTAACAGAGTTTACCGCCACCTTGAGACGAGAAAGGCCATAGTTAAGGGTTTGGACATTAAGGTGGATGACGAAATTATGGCTGAAGTAGCGGACTCTCGGAATAAGGAGAGTTTTATCCTACCAAGGAAAATCTAGATGAAGCTAGTGTAGAATTTGGAGACCCAGATGACAACTTCATAAGTGACAAACAAGGTATGTTACACACATATTTAAAATCCTTATGGGTTGATGTAGGGAAATTTTTAGTGGCAAATTTTCATAATCTCACGAAAATCAAGGATTATGGAAATTTGAATTGGCAAATATTTTGTGATTTGTAGCTGACTTATTCGTCGAAAAAATTGACCGACATGTCCCTTATACTATTCATTTTTCCTAGATTTTACACATATATAAGATCTTATGAATGTAATTTGCCACCATTTCGAATCATTTCATGCGCATATTCACCAAAGTAAACATAAGCAACCTCTCAGCCATCCAACTCAGATCCATCCAACCCTAAGCCATCTAACCCCTTATCCATCCAACCTTGAGCCGTCTAACCCTTGAACATCTAACCCCTAACTCATCCAACCCCTCACCATTCAACCTTGAGTTGTCCAAACCCTTAGCCTTCCAACCCTTAGTCGTCCAACCCTGAGCCATCCAACCCCCTAGATCCGTCTAACCTATAACTTGTCCAACCCTAAGCTGTCCAACCGTGAGCCATCCAACCATAAGTTGTCCAACCTTGAGTCATCCAACCCTGAGTCATCCAACCTTGATTCATCTAACCTTGAGCCATCCAACCCCCTCCTTTGTCCAACCCATGAGTCGTCCAACCTCTCGGTCATGAGCATTTTGACCCCTCATTCGTCTAAAACTTTTATGTTCAACCACGAGCTCTACAAGCCTTTTTCATCTAACCACTACCGTCTAACCCTAAACCATCCAATCTTAGAGCCTTTAAACATAAGAGTCATCCCTAAGCAGTCATGGATACTAGAAATCAGGGTAAGAAGGTTACTAATTTAGCCATGGATACTAGAAATAATTTTCTTGGTTATTTTGGTGAATCACAAAAAAATGAAGGGGGTTTTACGCATCACTTAAAATATCGGTATGTGGCATGTGCTATTTACAAGTTATTTAATCTTACAGTATTTAATAATTATGTTTTTCATATTGCTCTTGGAACTATTTGTATTGTGTAAAAATTTAACTATAGATAAAATTAATACTATATTTGTAACAATTTTATAGAATTATATGCAGACGTTTCAAAAATTCCTTCACAAAATAATCAATTTAAAGATATCGATGATCCATTATATGTTGAGGAAAACATTATGTCCCTTGATGACATAGAAGTACAAGAAAATTCATTGAATTCTCATGATACACCAACAGAGGAAGCTTCTACTCCAAGGTCTATTTCGAGAAAAAGGAGACATGAGAATCAAGATATTCTCTTGAGAGCCCAGATGCGAAGTTGAACCCTAAGAAAAAAAGAAAAATTCAAAAGAAAGAGGACAAACTGGACAATTGGAAGGAAATTCCAGTTTGAATGGGCTACAAAATATCTCATTTATTGAACTTGTGTACACTGAAAATGGTAATGATGTTCCAACACAATGTCGATGTAAAATATGTGGTTGGAAACAGGGAAGGATCACACTGATGCAACTCAAACTGGACACAATTGAAAAGCATTGTGGGAAAATATACATTTCCCAAAAGCAAAAGGATGGAAACATAGTCAGAACATATAAATGGAAAGATGCAAAATATTGTCTACATGTCAAATACGCAGAAGAATATGAAAAGGAACAAAAATGTATGAAATATGTGAATGAAAAAGGTGGGACCATAGTAGCAAGATTGAGCAAAGCTATGGAGGTAGAAATGCATGCAAAAAGTATTCAGTTTTCTACCGTATTCCATATATTGAAAAGGGGAAGACTGATGTCAGATTTCGGAGAAAATAAAATTATGTATCAGGTTATTGGTCTATAGAACATTCCTCAATCTCATTGGTCAGATACCGAGTGGTGGGAAATTGCAAAATGTTTATCTCTAGTAGAAAAGGAGGATCTAAAACTGTGTGTTCAAAAGGCTAAGTATATTTCCCTTTCAATATATGAGGTTACTGCAATTGATAATACTTCATGGATTTGTATTCATGTTTATACATTTGCTAATGAAATAAGAACTCCACACCTCTTAGAAATTCATAAAATGACTGAGAATTGTAATTCTGAAAATATTTATAAATTGGTGGTCTCAAATCTGAAGGATGTCTTTGACATGGATGAATTTTTCATTGCAAAAAAATAGTTTGTGTCGGAACCGATGGTGTAGCTGTAATGCAGGGAGCTAGAAATGGTCTCTATGTTAGACTTCAAACAACTTTTCTCTCGTATATGGTTGTTGTCCATTGTATGGCTCACAGAATGAATCTGGCTTACAAAATTGTGAGCACATTTGAAAATGTAGCTAGAGTGGAGGAATTGATACGTGAGTTGCATGCTTATTATTCTAGCAGTCCAAAGAGATTTTTGGAATTTCAAAAATTTGCAATTGGACTGATCAAAAGGAAAAAACTTCTCAAAGATGTAGATACCAGATGGATATCTATGTATGAACCTGCCTATAGAATATTTGATGAATATCCTTCATTGATAGGATTTATGTATAAATACCGCAAGGATGTAGATAAAGCTAAAGATCTATTGTGTCATCTAACAAACATAGAAACTTTAATCACACTCTGTGGTATTTTTCCCATGTTGAGGGAGCTTAATATCTTAACGAAGCATGCACAAGATCGTTCTTTCTACATAACAGACTTCATAAGACTCAGAAGATGTGTGTGCTGGAGTCTCAAAAGTTTATATATTTCTGATGGGAGTTTTTAGGGTGTTGCTTTTGAAAACTGGAATGCATTGACATATTTGAAAAATCCCAGGTGCTTCTTAAAATACAATATACATGATCATTTGTGTATAAAACACATGGAAAAGAGATTCCACTTCATACATTCCAAAAAAGAGTTGATATGGTTGTCTCGGAAATAGAAGAAGTAAAAGTGACATGGAATTTATATGGTGCAATATTAATGGAAAATAGGATTAATTTGAGAAAGATATCTGAATCGTTAGCTAAAGAGATCCAAGAAAGATTAAAAAATGATAAAATTCTTGAAGCAATGGGATTTGTAAATCCATAGTTTTGGATTTTTTCTGGGGGAAAACCTTATACATCTATCAAGTACTTTATTTGTGAAAAACACGAATGATCTAACTGACCATTTCTCTAAGACTGAAGAGATAAACGGAGTTTCTATAGAAGGTATTTTACAAAGAAAAATACTTAGTTCCCAATCAATGGATTTTGCTAATACTATGATAAGACAAGTTCAACTTCTACAAAACCCATAGGATTATGGTGCCATCAAAAGGATTTGGAAGGATATTTGTTCTAGTAGTATTCTAAGTGAAGATTTGAGCGAGTATATTAAGTTGTATGAACTCTGTCAAACTATGATTCTAGGTTTTGTGGAAGATGAGAGGGTTTTCAGTGCACTATCCTTTTTAAAATCAAAAGTTCAAAACAGATTGGACAAGAATCTAGAAAGTTGTCTGAGGTTGTATGTATCACGTTACTTAGTGGAGTCTTTCCCTTATGATAGAGCACTCACATTATGGAATTCACTAGTAGAAAGAAGAGGAGTTAGTAATATTTCGCGACCTAGGGGATGGAGACACATCCACAGATCATGCTACAATTGATTTCCAAGACACGAATGAAAGTGTTGATCCAGGACTGTTTCAATTCACATAGATTTCATTACAATAATTTAATGTAATAAATTATAACTATTGATGTATTTCATACTAGAGATTGCAACTTTCAATAAATGCAATATTAAATATTTTTTTTTATATTTGGTTTTTAAACTGAAATAAGAAAATATCTATCTTTTATATCTGTTAATTGATTTATTTTACATCTGCAAGAAATCAGAAACGTAAATATTTTAAACAAACAAAATCAAGTAAATTTAAGCAACATTTACGTAAACAAAGAGACAGAAACATCATTTGTATTATGTAGAAATCGAATAACAATATATAGTTACAATTCCAATTCCCAAAGTACTCTTGAAATCGTTCTCTCATGTGGCGGATTACTTTATGAAGAAAAGTACAAATTCATAAAGCATTGTCGGCCAATACAATTACAAAAAGGGGTTGTCAATACATTTCAAAGCTTTTGGACAAGTTCTGTCATATAAGGACACATTACGAGGTCATCCTCTTTTCTACCTATGATTCTGAATCATAGTTGTCCTTACGTCTGCCTCACGGAATAAAAACAAAAAAATTGGCTAGCCACTATCTTTTAATTCCTACGCTAGTGTCAAAATTGTGACAACACACCTGTCACATGGTGAACTTCACTAACATATTGAATTTATTATGTAGCTAGGAGAAGCTTGATATTTTTCTTGTGTTAGAGGTGGAGGAATATGTTGTGTCTGTAAAGAGCTATCTGCTATAACTCTTGATGCCTACAAATCTCATGTAGCGGTATTGATATTTTCAAGAATATTTTTTCCTCCCTCACTACGTCTCCTGCTGACAAAAGTGTTGCATCTGTGTCTGTATTTTCCTTCAGTAAGACTTTGGATCCATCTTATGCTCCTTGATTATTCTTCTCAATGTATTATTTTATTTATTTATTACTATCAGTTTTTCCTTCAACTGTACAAACGAATTCAGGCTTTTTTGGGCATTCTTTAAATGTGCTTCAAAAACAATTGCTTCTTTCTTTAAATTTTCATATTTTTCCTGCAAAACAGAAATAACAAATTTTAGTCTATTAGATAAGTTAAACAAATATATTACAATGCTTATAATATTAGGATTTTGCATGTAAAACATAAAGCCCACTCACCATAGCTTTTTCTTTTTCAAAGCATTTGCTATTAAAACATTTGTCTTGTCTTTAGCCCATTTGTTGTAGTAAGCATGTGCTTCAACATTCAGATTCTCCAACCTGTTTAACATTATGTCTATAATTTCATCATTGTAATTATTAGTATAGGAAATTGTTCCCTGACTAAGATTTGTTTAGCAAAACGTCCTACCTTGCCGGTTGGCTCTCTATGACAGTGAACAATGAATGCCTTTGAGTGTGATTATGGTATCTTGTATTTATTTCTTTTATCAAATTTTTTCTCTCCTCTCCCAAGACCGCACCAAATCCACATCAGACATTACAACCTCTTGAATTTTTCCCCCATACTATCTGATATCATATTTTCTAATATAAAATGTGTCTTTTCATCATCTATTTGTGGAGCGTTTGTTGGAGGAGGAGAGTCACTGTCTTATACATCATGCACATTTTTTTGTTGTTGTGGTTGAGGTGGAGTAGATTGAATCATATCATGAGTGTCAAAATAGTTTCCCTTGTCATCATCGCCAGTATCAAAGCCCAAATACTCCTCATCAAGGGTGATGTTGTTGAAAATTTGTGAGGTCGTTACACTTAAAACACCTCCTAGCGAGAGTCCAAATTTTTTTGTTGTAGGATGACTGTTCAAGTGATTGATTCTACTAGAAACCTTATATTCTTGTCCATGGATATTCTTTTTGTTTAGACTAAACGTGTTGGCGGTATTGGTGGCCTCCTTGCAAGTGGAATGTGCTCAGAAGATATATTACAAGATGCAAACAACAAATTGTTAGAAGCCATTATACGGTTAGGCCTTGTAAATTCTAAAAAGTAGTAATGTAATAAAACATGCTAAATATTAAATATTACAATTTACCTTACACATTTGGAGATGCAAGTGTAACATTTTGATCTTGTGCGTCAGAATGAGTTTGATCATCATCACCCGTTTTAGTAGTTTCTGAATATAATAAATGTAAAAAAGAATAGTAGAAATATTAAAATACAATACTACCTACATAATCTATATTAGTTGTTTGAAATTTAAATTAGTTAATTATATCAATAGTAAACTTCATACCTATAGTTAAAGGTTACGGTAGATGTGATGCACATAACGACCCCCTAGGTTGATTTTGACGAGGAGCTCTTACTGGTGTTGATTCTGCTAAATCCATGTCAGAATCAGCAGAGACCTCTGCAGGGGCTTTACCTCAAGAAATTGCCTCCTTATGAGTTGTTGCAGCAATAATTCTTCTTTGCAAAATAAAATCTTACAATTATTATTTTATTGAAAAATATTGAATTTGAAATTGTTATAACAAGAAAACTGTAAAAGTAACAATTACATGTTGTTCTTCAAGAGTGAGACCAATCATTTTATCATTAATTGTAGTTGGAATTTTAGCTTTCTAAAATTCGTAGAACGCTTCTTGATAGAAAGCAATAATAAAATTGCAACAAGAGAATACAATCTTGGATTTATCAGATTGATTGGCATTGTGGGCACGAGAGACATCTATTTTTATTCGGTTGGACAAATATGTGCACCAATCGAATTGTTGACCTGCTAGTGTCCACAATAAATATTGAACTACCCAATATGGAATGTCTACATATCTTCCTTGTAATACAATCCTAGCCTAAAAAAGTGATGCAACTGCAAGAAAGAATTGGTTTGTAATACCTTGAAGAAGTAGGCCTCGTGATGAACGATTAAGAGGAGCTACAATAACAGAAAAAATGTTAGAGGATTGGGTGGTGGAAAATGTTAAGAGAAAAATAATTTGAAAATAATAAACTTACCATCAACCTGCACACATTGTAATGAGACTCCAAAAACTTTTTGTCTTCATTTGTGAGGACAACCTTTGTAGTAATGGGTGATTTATTTTCGAATGGTAACCTAGTTAATCGATGTACATCTGCGGGCTCAATTGTGAATGAAATTTGACGACATCTCGGATGCACGAGGAGAACGAAAATTTTTTTCCATCATTCTCATTATAAGAGGCAAGAAGGTAATCAAGCACTAAAGTATCAGTATCAAATTGGGGCATGTCCACAAGCCCGGTAAATTTTGATTTTTTGAGCCAATCCTTTTGTGCATCTTTTGCTTTTAGAAGGGCTACAATCTGTGGGCACATGAGGTTTTTGTATTGGAATTTGGGTGTAGGAGTAGATGTGGTGCTTTCCATTGTTGAAATTTGGGAGAACTTTGAAAATTGGAGAGCTCAGAGCACTGGAAATTTTCATTAGAAAAGTGAAGAAATGAACCTTGTAGGGGTATTTATAGGGTTCTAAATGGGTCAAAGGACACGTGGCTAAAAATTATTGGCTAGCCAAGGTGGCCACCCAACCCATAATTAATAAACCCATCCAACACTTAGCCATCCAACCATTAGTCATCCAACCCCTCAACCAACCAACCCACCATCCAACCCTTTGTTGTCCAACTCCTTAACCGTACAAACCACCCGCCCAACCCTTAGTCCGCTAACCCTTAGCCATCCAACCCCTTAACCATCCAAGGTCTTTAATCATCTAACCCACGCATCCAACCCTTGGCCTTCCAACCCTTAGTTGTCTAACCACTCACCCATCCAACCATCTTGTCCAACCTCATACCCGTCCAACCCCTTACCCATCCAACCCACCCGTCCAACCCTTAGCCGTCCAACCAACCCACCCTCCTAACCCCATAAGCATCCAACCAACCCATCCAACCCCGTAACCATCCAACCCAACCGTACAACCCTTAGCCATCCAACCCTTTTCGTCCTAACCCACCCGTCCAACCCTTATCGTTTAACCCTTAATCATCCAACCCCCCACTGCAACCCACCTAACCAACCTTCCCACCCAACCTGCATGCTAACCTTCCCAACCTACTTTGTGAAACCAGGGAAAATTTCTCTCTGTGAAATTGCCTTTGCCATGAAACATTTTTTTCAGAAATTCACCAACGATTCGAAAGTTGATTTTTGAGATTCGCCACAATTTCTAAACTAATTTTTCAAAGGAACCTTCTTAAAATGAACCACGGGTTGATGTTGCAAAATTTTTTTATAAATTACTTCACCTGTGAGGGTAGGTACTCATGGTTAAACACTATGCATTTTAAATTTCTCAATCATTTGAAAAATGGAAAACATGTCAATGTACCTAACTTCCTACATGAAAGCCTAAAGAAAATGAGTAAGGAATCTCAAAGGGGTAGGTTTGCATTATCTCACCATTGTTTTTTCACCTTAGTTGTGAAACATGCATTGGCAATGGAACATCCTATAGTAAGATGGGAGGAATTTGCTAGGGAAAAACACTTGAATGATTTGTTGGGGAAGGGGAAGAAAAAGAGGAGAATCTCAACTAGTTCTTCTACACCTGCACCTGAAACCTTAGCTTCTACCTCCGTACTGTAGAAACCTCTCTCCCTACAAAACCTTTGTACCTATAGAAACTTCTATTCCTAACAAACCTCCATCTCCTGAGAAGGACCCTAGGCCAATCTCCCCTGATAGAATTCTTATGGCTGAAACTTTGTTGGGGATATCCACCCCTGAGTCCTCCTCATCAAAAGGAAAATGAAAGTCCTCAAGCAAAGCCCCTGAAACATTAAGGAGATCATATAGGCTCTGTAATAAAAATACCAAAACCTCAAAGCCTAGGAGAAACATTCAAATATTTCGAACAATGATGAAGAGGAGCTAGAAAATATTGAGGAACCTATTCCAATGGATGTTGAGCAAGGAGATCATGTAGACACATATGAAGACATAGGCATGGAAGATACAACTAAGGAAGTGGAAGAGAAAAAGGAGGAGGAGTTAGATGAGAAACCTTCTCATGAGAGCCCTAATGAACCAATTGGAGTTCAAACAAAGGTTTTCATGCTAGGGAAACCCACATACAACATGAAGGAGAAGTATCAATAAAGGAAATTGAAAATGTAGCCAATGTGACCACAGATAATGAAGAACAGACCGAGGAAGCACTAAAACACTCAATACCTGAACCACAGACTGATGTAATGGACACGGTGGATGATTTGCCACAAGATATTAAGGAAACAATTGAGAATATTGTCCAAGACCTTGAGCCAGAACTTGTTCATGAACCTATTGAGATAACACAAGTGGACAATCCTACAACTTCCCAAGATGAAGTTCATGAAGTCTTTGAGCTTGTGCATCCACCATTGCCACCACTCAACTTGTAGCCACATGTTGTGATCGAGGAAATTTTTAGAGAACCTCCTAGACCATCTTGTAGGGATATGGAAACTCAAACCACCTTGTTAGATTATTGGGTAAAACAATTTGAGAATTATGTTAACAAGTTGTAGAGAAAGTGGGACAGAGAGAAGGAAGAATTGCTCTTCCAACATCAACTAGATATTGAAGAGAAGGATAGGCAACTCAGGGCTAAGGATAATGAGATTTCTAGATTGAAGAAGAAGCAAGAAGACACTATTAAGGTAACCAATGAAATACTCTTATGCAGGCCACCTTCAAATGTATATGTTATCTTCTTGAAGGAACAAATGTTGTAACTAAAACTTACTTGCATCAACTCAGATTTCTAGTTTGACATTAGTGTAGCTCGTAACTTCTTCATATTGTATTTAAAGATGCCACATGAAATTCAATTGTTGCTATGTGAATTATATATGTATAACTATGTTATGGAGTATGAAAGAGATTAGATACCTACACTCTACATTGGGGATGTGCAAATTAGGGCATTGTGTTCCTACTTTAACAATGAGTTGTATAGGGAGAAGCAGATGGTGGATTACAGACACTTGTGCAAGGTACAACCTTTGATGATAAGGGAAGAGGCAGGAAACACTAAAGAAATGATTGAAGAATATGGAAAGTTTATGGTAATTTAGCAAATTAAACAGAGGGTTTATTGGATGAGACAGGAATCCCATGATGAAGCAAGAAACTACATTAAGTTTAATAGCATGGAAATAGTACAGGCCTATAGGGTAAGATGGGAAGAAATGTCACAAGAGATGCAGAGAAAGGAAATGCATTCTTATCCTAATATCATCCCAACTTTCAAGAGGATAAATGCATATATTGAAGTCTCTAAGGGATGTGGAAAACTTGGTTTCCTATTGGTTATTATCCACCAATTTTCCACTATCCTATCCCCCACTGGTATGGAAACACAGAGCTAAATGAGGACTTGTAGGATAGGATAATGGAAAGGTACATAAAGAATGCAAGTTATTTTTCTTGGTGAACTAGAAGGTATCTCAACACCAATGAACTTGGGGATTATGCAACCTTATTCGGGATGACCCAAGAAAGTATAGGAAGAATGTAGGAATTCTTGAATGAGGACATTCAAGAAGCTCAGTTTGGGGTGTGATGATCCCTTTTATTTACTGTTTAAAATGTCTCATCTGTTGTATTTTGTTTATCCATGTGTACCCCCGAACTTTTGTTTCCCATATACTGTTAAACATATCTACTATATCTTGAACTTATGGCACTTATATTAATTAATATAATTATTACTAAGTTTACTTTATTTTGTGGATTATGGATGCATTTATTCTTCTTGAATGAAATGTGATGATTAAATAGTGCTTTGAATAAATGTCACCTTGATTTCCAAAGAGTTTTTATGTGTATCCACTAACATGCAGCCAAAGAAACTCATTCACAATGTAAAGGGACTTGTCCACAACAACTGACATGCATCAACTGACATGCAAAGCAATTGGGACTCATCCGTAGCAAAGACCTATAACCAAGGGAGGTCACATGCATATACAAGACTGTAATTTTGGAAATCTTGAGAAATGTGGACACTTCACCTAAGTTTGCACGTGTTGCTAAAGGAGAAGTTATGAGAACACAAAGAAGATTCAATGCCATCACCTGATTATGCTCTACAACTCCAACAAGGAACTAGTTGATTTAATTTGATAATTGGTTGTTTAAACCAATCAGTTAGTTAAGTTATGTCATTGTATGAGGACACCTTTTAATAGTTATGTTACATGCATGAGAATCTCTAGATTTCTTGGTTGTGATCTTGTACTTAATCAAATTGTAACTGTTAGTAATGAGGCAATCTCTTCACATATCTTCTAAAGGGAATAATATAAAAATAATGCTAAGGTTGTAGAAAGGGATTGATCCATAGGTAGATATTTTGTTGTATGTTCCATTTGTAATCTTCATGCTATTGAATAAAATCTGAGTTCTGTTAAATTTTTGTAGACATAGGCCTTAGGAGGGATTAACACCCAAGGCAGGGCCCACTTGTGGTCTGCTAACCCTCTCCTTTTGTTTGTTGTTATAGTTTCTTGCATGATTAGATTAGATTTGCAGCAGCTTATTCTTTATTTATGATTTGTCTTTTACATGCTTTAATGATAGCCATAGTATTCATTTCCAGTCATAAACTAGTTCATTTCCAACATTGTATTTCCTAATTGTAGTGACAAAAATTTTCCCTTATACCTCCCAACATCTGTAACTGTGCATACAACACTGGAAATATTGAAATTTTATGTCCCTAGGTCTGATAATTAAATGAATGTGGATTAATAAACAACATACTAATTACTACGAGTTAATTTGCACCATCACGAGCTTAGGTGTAGTGTCCACATTGTGCAAGCTCCTCAGAATCACGGTTTCATGTATGTGTGTGACCTCCTTTGGTTGTGGATACTTTGATATAGATGAGTCTCTTTGGCTACATGTTAGTTGTTGTGGACAACGTCTTTTTTGTGAACAAGTTCCTTTGGCTACATGTCAGTTGTTACATATAACAACTTATTTGCAAATGAGGCTGACATTTATACAAAGCACTATTTAACATCATATTGCAATCAAAAGAATAAATGCATACTCATAACCCACGAATAAAGTAATATTTAGTAATAATTATATTAACTAATATATATGCCATGAGTTCAATTTATAATGGAAATGTTTAGTAATATCACCAGGAAATCAAAGTTAGGGGTACAATTAGCTAAAGAAAATATAATAGATGAGATGTTCAAAAAGGAAATAAAATGACTTATTAGATGAACTTCCACATAGTTAATCACCGCACCTTAGACAAGCATTTTTTTTGAAAGACTTGCATATAGAAGTGATCAACAAACTCAATGTATAATGTAAACACAAACACACAAAATATTTTTTCCAAATTTTAACATATAAGAAATACCTAAACAAATAACCATCCCGGAAAATCATGAATAGTCCACCATAAGATATTTTAACATGTGAACTTCCTCTAACCAATGGGTTTTGAAATCTCATAAATTACAATGCCATCCCATAATGCTTGTAACTAATCAATTAAGGGTTCAAGGTAGACATCCATATTTTTTACATGGTGCTTACCAGATATCAATAATGACAACATTAAATGCTCCTTATGAATCATCAACCATGGATGAATATTATAGTTTACAAAAAATAATGGCCACGCACAATAGCTAGTTGACAGACTAGAAAAGGGGTTAACACCATTCATTACCAAATCAAACTATACACTACGAAACCTAGATCTCTAAATTTTTCAGGATGTAGTTTCTCAATGTGCCTCATAACATTTGAATTGGAAGGTACATTCCAAATCGCATCACTACTTTATTCTTATGATGTCATAACAATAATTTTCAAGTGACTTGTAATGGAAAATATGCTTGAGACTAGGAATTATTTTAAAATGTCTCAATACCTTATTTGGAATGGTGATTCCTCTCACTCCTTTATTGAAATTGTGTTTCCCCATAATTGGGACGATGACCTCATTCTCACATTCCTTCCTAAATAGAATGCAATCATTTATGCATGCATCATATTTAACATAGGCAAACCCTAACTTTGATGATTTTTTCCTCTCTATATGAGGAGGGAAGTGTGTTATTTTGAGGGAAAAATTAATATTGAGCAAGTTGCAATAAAAAAGAAAGAAAAGGAAAATATAAAATAATGTAAAACATATCAAATATAAAATATAGTTATGAAATTGTTATTTAACATCAATAAATAATTCACACTAATGTTTTACCAACAAAACCTTGTTTTCAAGTCCATTAACGCCAATATAACACTCAATAATGATGGTATAGACTCTCCTAGCATAAACAAAGGAATTTGAGCACATTTAAAAACCATCCTCTCTTGTTCCTGATCCTTCTCTTCATCATCCTCATAATCATGGTAGGAATATTTATGATCAAATAAAATTTGAACCATGTTTTCAAGTGCAATGTCCTTTTCCATTTTAACATCTTCATCAGAAGTCCTTAGAAAAGGTGTTTGTTTTTCCTAGCAAACCATCATTTCCTTTGAGTAAAGTCTTTTCAGATGAGATTTATGAGCCCTTGTGATGTTGTTAGCATGCATTTCATCATTGGGATGACATAATGAGAAGGTGTACTTTGAATTTTTTTGGTCAAACATTCAACATCAAATTCATTACTTGAATTTTTAGTCTCGAGATGTCTACATATCAAATTAATATTAATGCAATATTCATATATAATGATCAATATTATTATGGTTTCATATGAATTCAACATATTAAAAATTAAATTTTCTTGAAAGGAAGAACTTTGTGGCTCTATAATCACTCGGCCAATACGCCCCCTCTTATTCCACTTCTTTTATTTCAACCCCTACCTCAACCATGAGATTGAGATGGCTCTCCCTATATATAAAATTAAAATAAAATAACATATATTAACGTAAAATGAAAATAACGTATATTAGTAGAGAATTAAATTTTTCTATACAAAATTACAATTACTTACCAACTCATATGTAACATCTATATTTGATTATGAATAAGTCGTGTTATGAGGAAGTACATCTTAGTATAGATGAAACACTTAGATATATCAAAGTAGACCCATGTATAGAGGATGATGTATACCTACTAGATGATGACATAGTATCTACAAAATAGTAAACCACTTGTTTAAACAATTGTAGGTTTAGGAAAAAATGCAAAGTGTGATAGCAAGAGTAAAATTGAATTTTCTACAACCCTTATTTCTAATTATGTAGTTAAAGATGCTTTAATTTTGTATTGTGTGATTTTATAAAAAAAATGGATGTGTCATAATTTAATATTAAATGCAAATGTGAAAATAAGATAAAATTGTAAAAATAGTTGCCAAGGGAGAACACTAAACCCTATATTCATGATTTAAAAGTATTGTTTAGTTACATTGGGATATGCATGCAACTCTAAATGCCTAACATTTTCTATCGTCTACATATTTTTCCAAAATAGCATAAATTTCATATTTCATGAACCAAAATAATTCATTTTATAAAAAGAATCTAATAACCTTAAAAATTTATACACAATCTAAAAAAATCTAGGAAGAATAAATTTGTAATCTTTGGAAAGATATCTTATTTAAGAAATCATGTCAAAATAGTAAATTTCTCACCTTATTTTTAAAAATAGCCCTCCACTTTCTAATATGAATTTCAGCAATATATTTTATCCATAAAATTCAATGTGTGATATAAAATGGATTTCCAAAAACGCTAATTTGTTAAATATGTGCTAAAGGATTCTTTAATTTCATGTTGGGGAATTTTACAATAAGGAAAAAAAGATGTGACATAATTTAATACTAAATAAAAATAGGAAACATGAAGTGCCTCTTTGTTGTGTAAATTGTGTAAATTTGACATAATTTTTGCCTCACATTTGTGTCACATATTGGTGTTATATTTGTGTCACAAATCAAGTATCAAACACACACAAAAATGACATGAAATTGACTCAATTCATGACATTATTTGCATTATATGTAGTAGTGCATATCTCAAAGTTAAGTAATTTTTATTTTATATGAAAATAAAAAAGTGGCCACTATTCCCCATTATCTTGTACCTACCCAAATATTTTAGTGGTTGTGATCCAAACAACACACTAGGTAGCAATTCTAGTGGGGCAACTTCTAGGAGTCATAAATTTTTCATCATAGCTCCAATCGACCCGATTCAAAATGCGTCGGAAATATTAGAATGTGTAGATTATGGTGAAAGGATGCATAAATTTTTTCAGGAAAGTTTGACCCTCAAAATCTGCTTCTAAAGGCCTCAAAATGTAATTTTTGTAGTGTTGTCTAAAAATAGTAATTTCATGAAATTTTCGCATATGTAATTCATGGAAGGTGAACCACCTTATCTCCCTCGAGATTGGTGACCTTCCACATTCTTCTATATGTCTCTTCATATTTATAAAATTATTATATCTAACCCACAAGGTAAGGAAAACATCTCCTTGTAGAGATAGCTATTATAATCTCAGTCTTTTGAGTAATATACATCTCTTTTCAGAGATAGTTTTACTATTTACATCTAGCACGATTGTTATTCTTTTCTTTAATCCTAAAACCCCTAATTTATAGATCAGGTTGCTATGTCCAAGTAGGTAATGAAGAGGGGATCATTGATGTCAATTGATACAAAGAAGACAAATCTAATCTAAGGCCTTCAAGCAAAACCTTTGATAATGAATGTAACATTGGTGTGTTGAGCAAATTGAGTAAGTATTAATAAAGGATTAGGTTGAGATGTGGGGTACAATGCTATTTGTGAAGATAAATACAATCGATGTGTTATGTGGTGAGCTTGATATGGAGAAGAACATGCATGCCCATTTGAGTAAATAGGGAAAATACAATCAAGTGATTATCCAAAATCGATAATTGGATATGTGGTAATTTTGAGTTGTCAAGGTGTGAAAAATTCAATGATGGAGGTGATTTAAATGAGCTCATAATCAAGCATGTCAAATAGTGACAATTGATGGAACCAAACAAATCAAGTCTGTGGCAAAGATGATAGACACGAGAACATCAAGTCGATGATTTGTGCACATAGGGTAGTCAAGATTTGTAAGGAACTCCATATATGTAAATACGCCATGCGAGACAAATCCAAATTCAAAGGTTGAATTGCAAAACTACTCAAACCATGTAGTGTATACAAATAAAATCCATGACAAGATGAGAAACATGAACTCAAAAGTGATTTTGAGGTTGGATATGAACTTTGTTTGATGTCCCCTCCGAGGCACTATAGAAATTTTCACGAGCCCAAATAAGATATTAAAATGACCATGTTTTAGTAATATTAATTCTTTTGAGAACTAATCATTTTATAAAATTAAATTATGTTAATTATTTTGAATTACTTAATTAAATTAAGAATTATAAATTCACCTAATAGTTCAACTCAAGTCAAGTAAAAATTAGGTATTATGTTAAGTCAAAACGTAGTTACCTAACAATATTGGAGTAGGAAAGTGTCGTAAAGGGACAAGATTCTCATTGTAAAAACGGTTCTTTTTTCTCAACTCTAGAGAGGGATTGCTTCAAAAAAATTTATTGTATGTTACTTTCAAGAATTTATTGATGGAATATATATAAATACATGAGAACATTTCTTGTTTTATTTGGCTTTTGATTCTCTTTGATTGTGAAATATTCATGGATTCTCCTAGATAAAGGAATCCATCAAAATATAGTATATTTCATGATTATGTGCAAACCTTCAATGTATATAAACTCTATGTTGAATCCCTTGTATGTACCCTTTGTACCAGGAACTTAACCTAATGTTTGAGGAGATTTTATGTTCTCAAGAAGCTTTTACTCTTATTGTAAATGTTATTTACATTTCCATTCCCAAGTGAAAGAAATATTCTAACTCTTTAGATCCAACCTAAATTATCCAAATGGTTTTCTATGCTTTTTATATTATAGGTTTTTCCTTCTTCCCATTTTCTCTTTCTCCTCTTATCTTTCCTTTATATTCTCCCTTTTGTTCCTTTTGTGCTTTCTGGTGAAAATTACCAAAATACCCCTATCATACAAGAGAGTTTCCCCTCTCAAATGAAGATTCAAATCACCCTTTTATGGAAATTTCTCCAATATTACAAGTTTGTGTCGCTCTTGAAATAATCAAATAAAATGCATCAACCTAAAATTTTGTGAACAATTTTTGGCAACTTTATTAGGGATTGAAGTGCCTTTTGCATCCAATTTCTAAATATTTCAAGGAACATCCCATAAAATGGAGGTTGATGACTACTAAAGAAAGGTACATGTTACTTCATCTTTTCTATTCAAGTAATTTGATGTTGGCCTTTCCCAACCTCATTATTCTCCCTACTTGCGGGAAACTACTTTGGGCCTTTGGTGTTGGATCAATATACTACCTTGACTTCAAGTTCAAGAAATAACTTCCTAAAGTTTTCATAAAGATAACTCTCAAGATTTTGATAACATTATTTGTGTTTGTGATGTAACATGCAAAGATCATAGGAGTTAAAGTTGGAGAATAAAATGTCTCTGTGAGAGTTTTTGTTGAAACCCTCATTAGACCTAAAATTGAATCGTTTTAACATTTAGAGAATGGTTTTATTGTTTATTTAAATAATTCAAAACCAATTTCATTAATAGATTCAAGTTTGATGTGGATTTACATGTATCATTATTCAATTTTTCTAGGCCAAAAAGAAAAGAAGGTAAGAGAATTCGAGGCACGATTAAGAGGTCCCAATTAGAAACGTTGTAACACAACTTGAGTCATATATATATATATATATATATAAAGAGTTTGATTTCAGAATCACAAATATATTTTATATATCAATGATAAATCATATGATATGATTCAAAACATTTATTTAAATAAATGTGACATTTTTTTACCAAAAGTTGCTCTCTCATTTTAATGAAATGAACAAATCTAAGGTATTTAACAAAAATGCCAAACCACCCAACCCACAAGAAACTCCCTACATACAAAATAAAAGTAAGCCTTTCCATAGAATCAAGATTTTACAAAATTCTCCAATTCGCTACAAATTATCCCCACTATCTAGTGTGTGTGTATATATACATATATATATACATACATATATATACATATATACATATATATATATATATATACATATATATATATATACATATATATATATATATGTATATATATATATATATATATGTATATGTATATATATATATATATATGTATATATGTATATGTATATATATATATATATATATATATATATATAGATATATATATATATGTATATATGTATACATATGTATATATGTATACATATGTATATATGTATATATACATATGTATATACATATACATATGTATATATACATACATATCTATACATATCTATATATATATATATATATATATATATATATTATATGTATACATATATATATATGTATACATATATATATATACATACATATGTATATATGTATACATATGTATATATACATACATATGTATATATACATACATATGTATATATACATACATATATATATATATACATACATATATATATATATACATATATATATATATATATATATATATATATATATACATGTATATATATATATATATATATATGTATATATATATATATATGTATACATATGTATACATAGAATCAAGATTTTACAAAATTCTCCAATTCGCTACAAATTATCCCCACTATCTAGTGTGTATATATATATACATATATATATATATATATATATACATATATGTATATATACATATATGTATATGTATATATACATATATGTATATGTATATATACATATATGTATATGTATATACATATATGTATATGTATATATACATATATGTATATATATGTATATATGTATATATGTATATATACATATATATACATATATGTATATGTATATATACATATATGTATATATATGTATATATGTATATATGTATATATACATGTATATATATATATATATGTATACATATGTATATACATATATATGTATACATATACATATATACATATATGTATATATATACATGTATATATACATATATATATATATATATACATATGTATACATATGTATATATATGTATACATATATATATGTATATATGTATATACATATGTATACATATATATATATATGTATATATATATACATGTATATATATATGTATATATGTATATATGTATATATATATATATATATATGTATATATATCCTTCTATATGAATTTTCAAAAAATTAAAATAGAAAAATGTGCCTACTAACTCACAATACAAAAATGCTCAATCATGCAAAGATTATTGCCCAATCATGAAAATTTGTTAAGTGACAATACTCTCTTGAATTTCTACCTCTGTTGTGCATATGAGGTCTTAAATGTAGGTCATTTTGATCAAAGAACAACACAAAAGGAGAGGCTTATGACATTAGAAACTCTCAGACAATGAATAAAACAACCAAGACATTTTTCATGGTGTTCCTTTAATGAAGTAAATTTCTCGGTTTCTCGAAGCAAAGAGGAAGTGGATTTGAATAGATAGGTGAAATGATAAAATGCCATAAAGTTCCAAACTAACTTCATATCGGTCCACTACTAATAGTGCAAAATTGTCATGATGTATGTTGAATTTTTGTTGTTCCCCATTTTAATGTTTTCATTTTTGATGGAATGTTTTATGCAATTATGAAGTGATTATAGTGGCATAAAAGTGACACAAAAGTAATGCAAATAGCATCAAATTTGTGTCACATTTACACCACCATCACCCCTAACTTTAAAAATAAAAGGGATGGGTGCATTTGCATCCTTTTTATTTTACCCTATTGTGCATTCAAACAAGATGGAAAAAAAAAAAGAAAGTAGGCGGAAGGAGAGGAAGAGGGCGAGTGAAAGGAGAATAATAGAACAAGTTGTATGGAAAGACATTTGGTCATGTAAAAATTATTACAAGGTCATAGAGTGACCAGGAGAAGGGATAGAAAAATTTGGAATGCATGAATGATTTATAAAAAATTGGGTAAAATATTGGAGGAGGTGGAGAACAAATTGTTGAAAGGAATTCATCTTGGGGTTTAACAAAATCAATAAATTCTCTAATTCATTTTTACTTTTGAAATATATATATTTTTGAAATTTTTAGATGGCATTCAAATTTTTGAAAATAATATTTTCTTGCCTTTGGTTTGTAGAGAAATAGAGTTAAATTTGAAATATACTTTTATATTTAGAGTTATTCCTTTATGGATGACCATAAAACAAGCCTAAGATAAGGTTATGGAGCTAAAGGAAGAAATATTAGTAAGAAAATAGGGTTGTTACATGTTCTATACTATTCTCACTCTTTTGGAAAAACTAGAAAAATGTTTTTCTTTTTTCATATGGGTTAGTAGATTTGCTTTTAAAAGAGGAAAATTTAAAAAAAAATGGTTTTTAAATGAGTGCAATCATTCTCAATTCACGCACATACCTAAAAATTATTATATGATCATTTATATGGAATTTCATAAATAAAATTATAAAAATAATGATGTTTTCCAAGTTTTTGACGAAATGTGCAAACGCTAAGATCTCTAGTAACCCTAGGATGAAATTTTCAAATGTTTTACTATATTTTAACAGCTTTAAAAGTGTTATAATGATCCATTAATTGATAAAAATGAGAGAGCAAGTTTCAAAACAACTCCATTAATTCAAAGCATTCTTACAATTTATAAATCTATGTTATTTAGCCGATATGATTTTATCATGGGAATACATTCTCAAATAACATTTGGTAACCTTGTCACACACTGGTTAACTACTTATGCATCACCACATATTGTTTCCATTTCTGAAAAAATATGTCTCATCTCACTTTCAAAAAAAAAAAAAAGATTGTTTAAGTGTTTCACACCTATGAATGCCAATAACCAATGACCTAACACATCAAGCATTTCACCCGATGTGCTATCCTACTTAGACATCATGGGAAAAACACTACAAGCTTATAAAGACTTTAATGACCAATGTTCATTGTAATTTTAAACAAATAATATTTAAATAAGAATTTGTTTAGGATTTTGAGAAACTAAATATCACAAATTAGCATTTCTTTTACATTTTCTGGTCAAAATATAGTGTAGCTTAGAAATTAACGAATCAGTCATCTCAAACCTAGTGTAATCATTGTCTTGTAAATAATAAGTATTTTAAGTTGTCACTTCTTTTTTAACAATTAATGTGTCACTACTCACATGGTTGTAAATGTGAGTTAATATATTTACATAATGAGTTGTTTTAACAATTCATATAAACTAAGAGTTTGGGATAATAATGTTGTGAGAGATTTGTAGTGAGTGTTGGATTGTTTAAACAATTCAAAAATATAGGAAAGATAAAATTAAGTTGAGATATTTTAGGTTGTTAGAGAGAGAATAGGGATTGTTGAGTAGACTTGTCTCCTTGGTTAAAACATATATAATTATATTATGATTGATTGTTAAATTAATAAACAAAATTTATAGTATAAAACTCTAATCAAATCATCATAAGCATCATAGAAACATAATGGAATTTTAAATATTTGTAAGAGACATTTGGAATCCTTTATTTCCCCTTGTGGATGGTGGCATGACATTCTTCTTACAAGTTCTTAGATTTTGGCTTTTTTTTTTGAAAAATCAATTGTTGTGTATCCATTTGTGTACATATCCATTTCTGTTTTATATATAGTCTATTGTAAGTTCGATATGTGTATCATTATTATTTATGACCCTAAGTCTCTCCATAAATTGTGCTCCACCTCAGTGTTTACCTCCCTCCTCTGTTAATTCTTTTCTAGTCTGTGCGACTTCAAAATCAACTCCTCATGACACCTGTAACAGGAATCTATAAAAATGATTGGATTAATGTTGCATAAATATTTAAAATAAGGTACACAATGAATTAATTCTTAGGTAAAGTTTGATGGTGGAGAGATTTTATCATTATTAAGCTCCACAAATATAACTTTTCTATCGTGTAACCTATTCACTCTTCCTCATTTGTGTCACATCACCATGCCGGAATACATCTTAGAGAAAACTATCAAATGCCATATTCATTCTCATCTGAACGTGAACAAATTTTATGGTAACTCTAGTTTCAGATATGTTTTCCAAAATCATTGTGCATATTCTATCCTGGCTCTTTGATCTACATCCAAATGAATAATGTAATTATGCATGACAAATCTACCAGGTCTCTCTGTGTTCTGCACTTGTCTTACCTAACATGTACTAAACCTACATTTCTATCATTCTTCACCCTACAAGATACAGGTATTTAAAAATGTGCATTGAATTTTTCACCTCACGTATTAGCCAAGTTGAACAGAAAATCTCAGGATTAATACAAAAATATTCCAAATATGAATACTCAAATTTGCTTCATGTTCGATACTTTACGTTGGTTTTACCTTACATTTTCTTAGTATTGGAGTTGTGTCATCTCCCATCCTACACTCTTGGTTGCATTCTTTTTCGCTCTTCACTACCCAGCTTGGACTTGTCTCACAGTCTCCAGTTCGATCTAGTTCCTCTTATGGAAAATCTCTCTCCCACATAAATCATAGGTATCTATTGACTTGAACAACTCCTATGGTGATATACAATCGAATATAGCACATGGTTTCCCACTGAATTTTTATGTTTAATCCATCCCACCATCCTTTTCCACAAAGACAACACATGGTTTCAAACATAATAGGAAAGGTAATTTTTAATCTTTTAAATTCATCATTTGGTAGATTATTTATTTATTGAGACTTTTACTTTTTAATGGCCAAGGGGTCGAAACCCCAAGTGGGATCGACTATGCTAAGTAGGTGATGAAATTTTTACAAGGGAAGTTGAAATAGGGGAGTTTATTGTCAACGGTCACATTATTGTTATATAAGTCATTTAGTTGTAGTTTGATGGTCAAGAGATCATTCATGTTTTCAGTATATTGTATTGTGTGAGTTGTTTCAAAAAGTGTCTAATTTTCATTTTAGTTTATGAGACGTTAATATGTCATTTAGTAGATATTTTTTTATGAAAGATTTCCTTATTGTAAATGGATGTATTATCGGTTGAAACCGACATCTATGATCTTTCACGTTGTCGATGGGGGTTATAAAATAAACACAATCGAAAACCATTGATCTTCAAATTCTAAGCTATTGAGTTGTTAACAACACAAAGGAGGATGGAGGCATCAAAGGATGGAGGAAAATTAGCATCCTCTCCTCAACCACTAATAATGGGATCGTATTCTACTATAGTGGGACTAGATTTTATTTTTTTATTTTATTTTTGTGATGTGTTTGAAAATAAGAACATAAGTGCATTCCGGTTCACATATGTAATAAGTGAGAAACTCATATGTAATCCCTTGATATAAAATGTAGTGGAAAACTAAAATCACAGTGTATTGCAACATCATGACACTTGTGAAGGGAGAACAAATGTGTGAGTCCTTCTTCATGCTTAGGTTAGTGACCTAATAGGTTGATTAGTTCCTTCTCTACCTTCATTTTCAGTTATGGATCAAGATCATGAGCACGTAGGCGGCATACTATATTTGAGGAGTGTGATTATTTTTCTACCACGTTCACACGAAGTGGGAATGTTAGGAATTAGTGTGTTAGTACTCATATGGCTATTAACGTGGGTTAATATATTTGTATAAATGAGTTGTTTTAACAATTCATATAAGTTAGGAGTTTGGGATGATAATGTTGTGAGAGATTTAAATATTAGTGGTGCGTTGTTCAACCAAATCAAAAATATAGGAGAGAGAAAAGAATGTTGATATATTATAGGGGTGTTAGAGAGAATAAGGATTGTTGAGTAGGCATGTCTCCTTGTATAAATCCTATATAATTGTATTATAATTAATTGTTGAATAAATCAATGAAGTTAATGGTGTAAAAATCTAATCAAATCATCATTCTTTTAGGGATGAAATGATATTTACAAACATTCATGCAATGGATGAATATGTAAAATTTTATTATATCATGTCAAACTATACAAACCATAATTGTTATCTTTACCAAAATCGTGAATAACCATTGTTTCATTTTAAACTCTTATTACAATCACATCATTTTATTTGGTTTAATAAAAAGCTATACTGAGAGAAATTTATATTAATAATTATGTGATGTAAAAAAATCATTTTTAGATTCATTTGTAAGTTCTCATCTATATTGTATAGATTTATTCTTAATATCTAGATTCTATTTTATAGCAATTTAGTAGTAATAGATTGATTTTGTACATGGTATATATGTTGCTTACGTGTATACTTTTTAAGATAATTATTTATGTGTGTGCCCAAATTTGATTATCACACACTTTGTGTCATGGATTTGTACTTGTATGCCTCCTCGTTATGCTTATAATTTTCTCCTAATTATTTGAAAGGAAAATTTGAATTATAATTCATTTTTTTAATTTTGAAGATAAAGTCCTTCCGTATACACATAAATTTTCAATTTTCATCTTTGATACTTGTTACTAACAATTTCCTTTGTGCGTATAAGGGTCACGATGCATCTATTTCTTGAGCGGGTTCCTTAAGGGGCTCATCGAGAATGGGGAATGATTATTTACATAATCATTATGGGTTAGAGACAGTACAAATCTCGGCCTTAGTTGTCCTTGCCTCCTTAGGTCAATTACACATTGCACTTATGAAACCTTGCTTGCATCTCACCATTTGGCACTTTGTTCATCCATTCTCATGATCTACAACACTCTTTTTTCACTTTAAACGACACATTACCTCAATTTACCATCTTTGGTCGACGTTATCACCCATGGGTGATGGTGTTGGTGTAAGGTTTTTCCTCAGCCAACACCATCACCCACAAGCGATGGCATCATATATATGCTCACCACATCTTGACATTCATGAAGGAAGGAAGCCCAAATCTTATGAACTACCACTTGCTCTACTCTTTTACACCATCTCCGCATCTGCTCACTCAGATCTTGGTTCATCTTGCACTTGGCTTGGATTGGATTGGACACTATTCTTCTTGGTTGGATTGTTTGCACTATTGGGTCATTTATAGTGAGTTTAGGATAGGAACGATGTTCCCCTTCTCCACCTAATAGTGATTATCTCTTGATGTGTTACTTCTCTGGAGAGATAGATGCGTCTGTGACCACCCTAAAATTACAATTGACTGCTCTAACTATCTTTTTCATTTTGCATATATTAGTTCATTTCCCTTCCCCATTGCTCTATGTTAGCTTAGTGTTACATGTACATTGATGCTAGTTAGCATAGTGCTCTTATTTGATCAAGCTCCTTAGCTTCTCTTTATTTTTATTTCAGTTACATTATACATGCTTGCCTTATCTATTATCGATCCATACCTCTTCTCACCCATTTATCGATATCTTAGTAGGGTACTCTCCTCTATCTTGAATGTGGGCCTTAGAAACCCTAGGTTGACCTAGTGTAGGGATTACTGCCCTCTGGATATGCAACCCTAGTGCTCAATTTAGCCCCTTTAAATCTATCCATTATATGTTAGTTCATGTGTGTCTCCTACTCATTGCCTTGATACCCTTGTAGAACGGAAGACTTAGGAGTGCAAGTTATTGAGACACATTCTTGGCCCATCATACAATTACCAGTAAACCCGACGTGAATACTACAAACATTTTGATCGATCACATCTCGTTAAAAGCATCCATTTTCAATCTTGACCTCATCT
Source organism: Taxus wallichiana var. yunnanensis (assembly GCA_018340775.1). Lineage (NCBI taxonomy): Eukaryota > Viridiplantae > Streptophyta > Pinopsida > Cupressales > Taxaceae > Taxus > Taxus wallichiana. The sequence goes on along the minus strand of CM031238.1, from coordinate 590,787,360 downwards.
AAAATTAAAAAAACCCATAAAGCCTTAAATACCAATTTACACAAACACGGGCATTTAGGGAGAACCTATATGTTCAAGTTTACTCATTCCTGGATGCCATTGGCACCTATGTAGACCTACTTGCATGATTGATCCATTTTGTTTCTCCAAACTTGTTTCTAGATGTCATAGGACCCTATGCAAACTTTTTTGCAGACAAATCGATTGTGTCTATAGCATTCATTTCGAACCTTTTCTCATCCATATTATCAATCAATCATGGAGTATCTAGGCTTGGGGTACTCCAAATCTTGTGCGCATACATTTTTTGAGACATATCATCCCAAAGCTAAGTTTCCCTTTTGTATGGATTTTTGTGTCATAAGAGCACCTAGAAATAATCCTTCTACCCACCGTAATGTCCCACCTGAGGATGAGTAAGAATAAAACCAAAATGATGATACTTTTGATCATCTTCCTGAGATTCAGAATTTTCTATCTCAGTTTCCCTAGTATAAAGGAGAATCATAAAAAAAATGAGCGAGCGTCTTCTCAAATTTATTTTTGAACAACTTGACCATAGGGCAGAAAAGGGGAAATCTCCCAATGTATGTTCCTTTGATAATGCCTCTAATGATGACCCTAATAATCTCATTCTCCAACTTATCAATAGGATGAGCCAACAATAATCGACTACTATGTCTCAATTCCTTTAAATGCAAGTCAATATGGCTCAATTAGTCAACTTCCCTACAACGGGCTCTTGGGGAACCATGCCCCTCCTTTTCAAATGGGCCTAAAGGGGTTCCCATCACCCAACCCCTATCTAAAACAAGGTCTTAAGATCAGTTTAACAAGAGCCTCTAGAACCCTACATTGCTAGCATGGATATTAGTGGGATTGTTCCTTCTATCTCCTACGATGGTTATATTGATCCCACCCTTCACATCAAGGCCTTTGGTAATCTTTATAAGGAGTGGATCAAAACCAATTCATACACTACCACCAAACTCCTAGCTAAGACTCTCACTAGAGATGATTTGGATTGGTACCATACTTTTCCTCCTAATTCCATAGTTGAGCTAGAGTCCCTAGTGACAACCCTAGTGAACAAATTTCAATATCATGATCTACCTGAGAACAATATCAATGCTTTCATCAATTTCCAACAATATGAAAATGAATTAGTGTAATATTTCATCAAGCATTAGAATACCCTATCCACACAAGTATAACATAATATTCCTAATGATAGCCTCTTCCAACTTTTCTTACGAGCTCTTGAACCTCGCCTTCAATATAAGGTGAGGTCCTTTTCTCCCACTTCCCTAGAAGAGGCCTTTGAAAAATCCAAAATGCAAGACTATCTCATGAGGGAATTCAAGAAAGATCCTCCTAAGACACAAAATAACAAGTCTATATCATCTAACATTATAAGAACAAGAATGCAACAGACGATGGAGTCTTCGACACTCTTCCTCTAATCACTTATTTAAATAGGATTGTTTTTAATATTGACCAATAACCTAATAAAAAAATTCAGCCTAAATATCATCAACCATTGAGTAAAAAAGATTTGAAACGTCACGTACCTATGTCATTTACCCGATCTTGGATCCTTCTTAACTTATTCCTCATTAGCATGATGAAAGTAAGTTTTTTTAGTGGCATGTTAATTGGGGTCACTCCCATGAAAATTGTTGTGCACTATGAATGATTTCCATCAACTTATTCTTAGTTCCTCAATTTGAATATGATCCCACCAATCAATATCATTTGACCGAGGCGGTCAAATCTTGTGATGCTTGACTCAACAAAAGGATCATCATGAAGATATCATCCAAGCCAATGAGAAACTACATATCTTCTCGAATCTATGCCTAATCAAAATGTCGTAAAAATTTATAAGAAGCAATAAAATTCTACGGCTAGTGTAGTTGACATGAATTATCCTCCTGAAATTATAGTTGGAAGTAATGATGTAAAGCATGTCATAGCTTATGTAGAACTTGAATACCTTGTAACATTCCAACCTCGGACTCACAGGGTTATATATCCCTCTATACCTCAAAACCAAGTTCCTCAAGGTAAAAATATGCCTCCTCAAGACCCCATCATCCCTGTAGAAATTCTTCTACATGGACGATGGTGTTTGGATATGTTTCCTAGACGCATGCCCCATCAACCCCTATGTAGATAAAAACATGTAGGGTTGATGGTGTAAGGACTGATAAAACAAGAGTTTTAAAGGTTTCATTAATCACCCTTACTCTTTCTTTCTCTGTTTCGAGGATTCATAGCTATCTTAGCCTACTTTTGCAAAATCAAGTCATAATGAGAGGAATCCTCTTAAAGCACTAGCCCAACTTCCTAGCCAAGTCCCCTTCTTAGAACTCATATGTACATTGTTTCACCATTGTGAGTGTAACATGACATTGTTGTTCGATATGAAAATTCCCTCTCCTCCCTCTTTAGGGAAAAGTATGGCATTACATGTTTCAAGGAAATCATCTCTGTAAAAATGTGAAGATCTCTCCATTTGTACTAATTTTACCATGGATGCTCACTCTTACATTCATTTTCCTATAGATTCTATGATCTCGATGAGATTTTACTTCGTGTAGACAATCGACCCTCTTCATTTTGGTTCATATCGGTCACACTATGATCAAGCATGCTCTCATTGATGAAGGAGCAAGCATGTGTGTTGCATCATTAGACTTCATAAAGGATCTTGGTCATTCTATCAATAACTTAAAATCTACATGAATATTTAAGGAAATTACTTGGATAAATAAGAATATCAAAGCAAGAGAACACCAAAGAACACAATATTGCAAATAAATGATCACAATATGCAAGTAGAATAGCTTAGCCACTTCAAGGGGGAAACCTCCAAACCATGAAATAAGACTCAAATGCTCAATATGATGATCAAATACTACCTACTAACCTCTATATATATTATTCCTATGCTATGGCCATCACCAAGGCCGACCCACTAATGATAATATAACATATATGAAAGAGATACATCATGATAATAAGTTATGATAGCCACAAGTTGGCTATATACATCCAATGTAAGATATATGATTAAGGGCATAGCATTCCCCTCCCCTTTGAAGAAACATTGTCCCCAATGTTGAGAAGCTATGGATGTTGTTGCAGGAAATTTGTATCCTCCCAAGTTGTGTCTTCATTTTCTAGATTTTTCCACTTGATCAAATACTCGGTGATGACCCTTGTCCTCAATCACTTAGTACATGTCTGAAGGATGCATTCTAGTTCCAAGATGATTCTTCCTCCTTGTCAAGCTCTGGTAACATTGTTTAGGATGATATTTTTGTCCAATTACCTTCTTCGGGAAAGATAGACGGTAAGACTGGATGCATTCAAGTGATTGGAGGAAGTTCCAATTTGTATGATACATTGTCAATCTTATGTAACACTTGATAATGGCCATAATACTTAGGTGAAATCTTATTATCCTTTTTTTTTTTTGTTTTAAGGACATTTTCTTATATTGTTGTAAATGCACAAAAAAACAATCACCGACTTCAAAATGTCTTTCGTTGTGATGTTGGTTTGTCTCGTAGCTTCATGCATTTTTGTGCCATGGCCAAGTTTTCCCGAGACTAGAAAGTACCTCATTTTTGTGTTGAATATGTTCTTCAACAACTTGAACCCTTATTTGGACTCTCAAAGATGAGGTGATGGATGGTGGATGGTACCTATATAATGCTAAGAAAGGAGACATTTTAGATGAAGTATGAAATGAGGTGTTATACCACCATTCTTCTAGTGGTAACCATTGGACCCATCTCACTTGCTTATCTAAGGTAAAACAACGAAGATATCCCTCCAAGAAATTGTTTACCACCTCTATTTACCCATCATACTAGGGATGATAAGATGAACTACGAGCTAGTTGCGTGCCCAAACATGAGAAAAAGTCAATCCAAAAATTACTAGTAAAGATAGGGTCTCAATCACTTACTATAATCTTTGGTGTCCCATGTAGCTTCTGAAATGTATCCATGAAGGATTTTTCTAGTGTAATCACAACAAATGGATGTGATAAAGAAAAAAATGGGCATATTTGGTGAGTCTATCCACCACCACCATGATTACATTTTTCCCTTCTGATTTAGGCAATCCAGTTGATGAATTCTATTGACACCTCTTCCCATCTCTCGACTAGGAATAGATAGAGGTTGAAAAATATTTGGTGACTTAATTATTTTCCCTTATTTTGGTAATAAACCATGCATTATGCCAAAAAAAATTGGACATCCCTTTTAGCCCTTCCTAAGAAATCATGCTTGATTTGATGATAAGTCTTTAAGAACCTGGAATGCCCCTACTGGAGAAGCATGGAGCTTGGATAGAACATTATCTTTAAGTGTTGATTTTTACATAGGTATAATCTATCTTTATACCATAAAGCATCTCCTTTCCATACAAATTTTTCTAACATGCTTGGATCTTGTTGGAGATTCTAAATGACATTTTTATGCAGGTCATTTTTCCATTCAAACATTGCATCCTCTATCTAAGCCTCCGTAATACAAATATAACACACAACAATGCCTCGATGATTCTTCCTTCGAGATAGAGCATCATAAACTACATTCTCTTTCCATTTCTTTTATATTATCTCAAAATCATATCCCAATATTTTGAGACCTATTTATGTTTTTCTTCATATGATAATTGTTGCTTTAAGAAGTATTTCAAACTATCTTGATGTGTCTTCACTTTGAAATGTCTACCCATCAGATATGGTCTCCATTGCTTCATTGCATGAAGTATGGCTAGCATTTCCTTCTCATAAATTGGTTTTGATATATTCTTACCTTTGAATTGGCGGCTCTCAAAGGCAATGGGTCGACCTTCTTGCATGAGTATTTCCCCCATACCATACCCTGAAGCATCACATTTAACAATGAATGTTTTGGAAAAATCTAGGGTGGCTAGAACTGGGGTGGTGCACATGGCCTCCTTCAACTTCTCAAATGTCATAGTAGCTTCCTCATTCTAATGGAAATATTCCTTCAATAAATTTGTGAGCGGTGCTACTATGTTTGCCATAATTCCTTACAAATCTACAATAATAAATCGTAAGCCAAAAATCCTCAAATAATTTTTAGGGTTTTGGAAACTTCCATTCAAGCATGGATTTCATATTTTTAGAATCAACTTTAACACCATCATAAGAGACAATATGACCCAAATATTCAATCTCCTTGACTCCAAAAGAACACTTAGAAGGATTTTCATAAAGTTAATGTTGTTCAAGAGTTTCAACACCTTATGTACATGATGCGGGTGTTCCTCCCATGTTTTACTATAGATTAATATATCATCAAAGAACACTTTGAAATAAAATTTTGCGAAATGTCTTAAAGATAAAATTCATCAGGCTTTGAAATGTAGAGGGTGCATTCGTTAGTCCAAAATGAATTACCAAGAACTCATAATGACCTTCATGTGTCCTGAAGGTTATTTTATGAATATATTCATCCCTAATTCTAATATGATGATATCCGAACGAAGATCAAGTTTTATGAAGTAAACAACACCATGTAACTCATCTATAAAATCATCAATTACAAGAATATGAAACTCATATTTGATTTTGTACTTATTGATTTCCTTGTAATTTGGACACGTGTGCCAATTGTCATCTTTTTCCCATACCATCACTATAGGAGAAGAGTAAGAAATCTGACTATGATGAATAATTCCTACTTCTAACATCTCTTGTACTATCTTATAAATCGCACTCTTTTGAATAGAGGGGTACCTATAAGGTCGATTTTGGGTGGTTGATTCCTTAGTACTAGTTGGATGGCATGTTCATGGTCTCTTTCTAGAGATAAACCCTTTGGAATATCTCCAAACACAACTGAGTGCTCATTTATAACTGCTTGCATATCTAAGGGTATAAATGTATTTGACTGATGTGCTTCCAATGAAAATAGTTTTTCCACAAACCCCTCTACACCTTTTCTAAGAAATTTTTACATCTGGTGAGATCTCACCAACTGTGGGGACTTTGATCTTAATCCTTTTAGTTTAAAATTCCTCCCTTTTGATTGAAATCACATGAACAACTCTTGTAAATTCATTTCAATGGTTCCCAAGGTGATAAGCCATTGAAATCCTAACATAATATCTGCTCCTCCCATGGAAATGACATACATAGGGCTGGTTAATAATTAATCTCCCATGGTGAGATTAATTTTATGGAATATTCCTAAATAATTAACAATTCCCCTATCAATGATCATTACTTGACATTCTTGGAGCTAGATAAACAAAGTAGTTCAAGCATACCACCAACTTATGATTGATAAAGTTGTGAGTAATTCCGAATTAATCAACATTTTTACCCTCTTTTTTTTTTAAGAATCTAACCACTTTGAGAGTTTAGGGAGTGTGAATACCTTAAATTGTATGACATGAAATCATTGCTTGGGGATCTCCTAATTCCTCCTCTCGGATCTACTTCTTCATCTTTTTCATTCTCTTCTTATTAATTAGGCCCCTCAATGTAGAACAACTTCTTTTCAGCAAACTTATGTCCCGGTACAAATTTGTGGTCACAATTAAAATATAACCCTTTAGACCTCTTTTCTTCAATTTGTTAAGGTGTTAGTCTAACTAGACGAGGGAATGATGGTGGCAAGGTGCTACGATCTCTTATATTAGTGACAGTTTGTCTCCTACTGGAAAGAAATTTTTCCTCTACCCTACGTGTCATGATAATAGAATATGAAACCTTATGAGGATTAAACATACGCACCTCATTCTCAATGTGTTCCTTAATACCCACAAAAAAATCATTTAGATTCTCTTCAATAATATTTTCCACCCGCATGAAAAGGTTTTGGAATTGATTAATATAATCCTTGACTGATCTTGTTTGTCTTAACTTTGCTAATTGGCTGAAATAATTATCTAACACACTAGAACTATAGTGCAATTACAAATCTTCGGTGAAGACTATCCATGTAACATTGAGACCACTCTTTTGCCTTTGAGCACATAACCATTAATATCAAATGAATTTTTAGGTTCGAGATACATGGATGCTATGGTAACCTTTTTTTTCTTGATGGAATTTAATGTAGATCAAAGAAATTATCCATTTGGTTAATCTAATTGAGTGGATAATTTATATCAAACTTACACATTTCCACTTTCATAATCATGTTACGGGCTTGCAGAGTGTTTGTATTTGGATTAGGCATGCTCAAAGATCCACCTTGGCTAGTTTTTCCATTACTTTGACTGAAGATCCACCTTGGTTGATATGAGTATGATTGAGTTGTGGTTGATTAGGAAGAAGATGATGACCCGTTAGATTTGAACTAAATTGGTGAATGAAATCCTCTAATCATTTTCCAATCTTTTCTACATCTTCTTTGTTGGCCATTCTAAACTCGAGGTTTCATAGCTCAAACTCAAGTTGGCTTACCTTATGGTCCGTCGAAGTAAAACCTAGCCCTAAGGACTCTATAGTTACCCCTTCTGACTCTAAATCCTCAAATATTATCTCATCCTTTCTAGGGTTTTACCCAGAGTGATGGGATTATTTTTTCCTCTTGTGGAAGGCCCCACCATGATGCCCCAAAATGGTAGGATTTAGGGATCAAGGTCAAAATTTAGGGTTTGGGATTTCGATATGAATTCGACCAAATATGAAAAAATTAAAGAACAAACTCAAACTAATTTTTTATCCTCTTTCTGGAAATGTAAATAACTTGGAAAAAATTCCACAATTTGTAGTCGATAGAGTAAATTTATCAAAAACCTAAAATTGATGTAACTTTTACAAAACAAGTCAAAATATATTTAAATTTGGAGAGGAGCTTACTTGATTGATTTCACAACACCCCAAAAATATTTGTAGAAAACTTCGCTAATAATTTGGAGATATATCTAATTCTTTGAAATTAGGGTTTTGACGCAGCTGGGCATGGTGAGATTAAGCTTTGATACAACTTATAAGGAAATTACTTGGATAAATAAGAATATCAGCAGCAAGAGAACACTAAATAACACTATATTGTAGATAATGATCATAATATGCAAGTATAATAGCTTAGCCACTTCGAGGGGAAACCTCCAAACCATGCAATAAGACTCAAATGCTTAATATATAATGATCAACTACTACCTACTAACCTCTATATAAAGTATTCCTATGATATGGAAATCACCAAGGTCGATCCACTAATGATATTATAACATATATGAAAGAGATACATCCCGATAAGAAATTATGATAACCACAAGTCAGCTATATACATCCAATGTAAGATATATGATTAAGGATGCAGTTGAATCACTTATCAAGGATACTACGGCCGCTTTCACATGCCTCATATGGGGTGTATTTGGTCACTTATCATTGTTCCCCTAGGATTATCCACATCAAATTCATGGTCTTCAATTTTCCTCTATATTATAATATTCTCCTAGGGTAACCTTGGACTCATCGTATGTGCACCATTGTTTCTTCTGCACGTCAATGTGTGAATTTCGCTCACCAATAAGCTATTTATAAGATTTGGGATACTAACCCTTGGAACTATAATACACTTCAACAAAAGGGGACATACAAGCTCCCCACAATTGATGAATTGTCTCATATCCCCTTCTAGGATTATCAACATTTTAACTACCCAAATTGGTCGAGCACACACCTCCAAATATATTGGAGTCAAATAACAATGATCTCGATGAGGTCATACTTAGAATAAATGCTTCAATCTTCCCGAGCTTATTGTATCCCAATTACCTCCTTCCTTATTGATCCGTAAACTTTCAACTTTGGAATAATTCACAAATCACAATTATTCGTTGTTGTTTACTTTCTATTAGAAATAACAGAGAAAGCTAGTGAATGAATTATAATTGTGCTTAGAATCAATAATTGCAGAAAAGGGAAAGAACATAGAACTCAAACACCAACAATTTTATCTTGGAAACCTCCAATGGAGGAAAACCAGTCGGGAAGGGAAATTGCTCTTTCTTCCCACTTCTATTGGCCAATTCAAATCACAAGTACAAAATTTACAATAAGTATGAAAGGGAAGTAGATAATATCTCAACACTTCCTTTCAGTTACTTTGCTCTGTCTCAAACTCCTTTCTTCTAAAAATACAATTTCCAACACTAAGACTTCTTGCTCACTTGCTCTCATGCTTCGATGATCTTCTACACTTCTACAATCATGAATTTATAGCCTTTCTCATGTCCTCCTGTGCACTGGAGAATGGGAAAGGTCATGAAGGTGAAGGGAGACGAACACCCTTTCAAATTCGGAAGTTGTTCATTTCAAATTTTGCTTTCTGTCCGTAATGGACAGGACCACCGCCCCTATGCAGTGACAAGTGGTTCTAACCACCACCCCCCGACCGAGCGGCGATTCTCAGTGACCGCCTGCCCCGCACAGGGGTGACGGTCCTGTTACTTAAAATACAGAACCTCCGTTTAATGTTTTCCTTCCTTGTGCTGACTGTTTCTGATGAAGTAGAGTTTTTCTAGATCCCTATGGATCACACCTCCCCTTCTTAGGAGGATTTTGGTCCCACAAAAGCTTAGTGGGGAGTAGATGAGGAAACAATTCCCTCACTTGCTCCTTTGAATACCACCGGGCTTGCCTTGGTGTCTTTCCTTTCAATCCAATCTGCCAAGACTCTGTGGACCTCTTCTAGTCTCTCTGACCTTCGATGCAGTACTACATCCTCCTCTAATTCACCTCATGAGTCCAAGACGTAATCCTCGATGGAAGGTAACAACTATAGTTCTTCATATTCATCCAAAGCATGGATGGCTCATATAGGTGCAAGTTCTCACAGTTTACTACAGAGTACATCCTCATGAATGATGGAAAATCAAGTCGAAAAGCATTTTCTCCAATCTGCTCCAATATGGTGAAAGGTCCATATCGTAGTGGCTTGAGCTTCCGTGCTTGACCTTGTAGTCTCTCCTTGCTCAAGTAAAGCCAAACTTTATCTCCAACATGAAGCTTGTGTTCCCTTCTATGTTGATCATGCCTAGCTTTGTACTTCACTTGAGACTTCTCCAGTTGTTCTTTGACCTTGAGATGGATTTTTGGATCCTCTCAATGAATTTGTTTTCTCTAGTCACCTCTATGTCTCATGTATCCTCCTCATCCTGCTGTCCAACTGCTATGTCCAGTGGATTTGTAGGTAGATATCCCAAGCATGTTTCAAATGGTGACTTCATGGTGGATGTGTGTACTGCCTGGTTATAGGAATGTTGAATGTAGGCTAAGGACTCGTCCCAAGTCCTTGGGTACTTACTGTTATACCCTCTGATTAATTGTACCAAAGTCCTGTTTACCACCTCTGTTTTTCCATCTGTCTGTGGATGGAAAGTTGTGCTCCTCTACAACCTGGTATCCATCTTGTCCCACAATGTAGTCCAAAACTTCCCCAAGAATTTGGAATCCCTGTCAGAGACAATAGACTTTGGCAAACCAAAATGCACCCATACATTAGCAAAGAAAAGATTTGTTGCCTCATGTGCTTTTATTGTATCTTTTTACATGCCATAAGAATACACATTTTACTAAATCTATCAACAACAACATAGAGATAGTCATGGCCATGTTTAGACATAGGTAATCCTCCTACAAAATCCATAGAGATGTCCTCCCACGGATGAGTAGGTACTGGTAAAGGCATATACAAACCTTCCTTCCTAGTCTTTGGCTTGCTAGTACAACAAAGTTTACATCCACGAATGAATTTTGATACTTCTTCTTGCATATTGGGCCAATATACATACCTTTGCAAGTGGGTTACGGTCTTACCAACACCAAAATGTCCTGCTACTTTCAAGGTATGTGCTTCCCTCATCAATAAAAGTCTTTCTTCCTTAGGCACACAAAGTTTTCCCCATCGGTAGAGCAGCCCATCCTTGAGATAACAATCTTCAATCCCCATCCTTTCAGCCCCTTGGGACTGCAACTTTTGAAATGTCACCCCAAAGTCTTTGTCTTGGGCATATGCCTCTTCGTATGCTTCCTTCGTGAAGGGCTCGATCTGAGAAATAGTGGCCAAGCAGGAGAATTTCTCCTGTGTGGGTGGCCTAGACAACATGTCTACCACCACATTTGTACTACCTTTCTTGTATTTGATCACCAAATGGAACTGTTGAAGAAACCCCATCCATTTGTAGTGCCTTGCCTGCTGCAATTTAGACTGTGCTTGCAAATATTGGAGAGGTTTGTGGTCAGTGTGCACAATAGTTTCTTTACCCATCAAATAGTGTTTCCATTTTTTAATTTCCTGAACTAGTGCATACATTTCTTTATCATATATTGAATATCCTTTAACTGCTGAAGTGAAAGTTTCATAATGATAACATACGGGTTTACCTCCTTGAAGCAACACTGTGCCCATAGCATAATCGCTAGCATCTGTCTCTACTTCAAAAGGCTACTGCAAACTAGGAAGAGCAAGTACTGGAGCATGACTAATCTTGTATTTCAATAACTCAAAGGATTTTTCTTGTTCCTTACCCCAGTCAAAACCCTTACTCTTTGCGGCCACTGTGTGTAGAGGTGTTGCAATCATGGAGAAGCCCGGAATGAACTTCCGCATGTATTGTACTGCTCCCACAAAACTTCTAGTTTATGTGGCTCCTGTTGGTGTTGGCCAATTAGTGATGGCTTCCACCTTCTTTGGATCCACTCGTAGCTCTCCTCCTCCAACCACGTGTCCAAGATAGACAAGTGATTGCTTGGAAAATTCACATTTCTTCATGTTACAAAGCAATTGCTTCTCCCTGAGAACTTGCAAGACTTGCTACAAATGTGTTAAGTGTTCTTCCCATGTGGCACTAAAAATCAAAATATCATCTAGATATACAATGACACATGAATCTATGAAATCCCACAATACATCATTCATCAATCTCATAAATGTAGCGGGTGCATTGCATAACCCAAAAGGAAGTACTAACCATTCATACAAACCCTATTTTGTTTTGAAGGAAGTCTTCCATATATCCTCCTCCTTCATCCTGACTTGGTGATAACCGGACTTGAGGTCCAACTTCGTGAAAAATTTAGCATGCTGAAGTTGGTCCAAGAGATCATCTATGCGGGGAAGTGGATATCTGTTCTTTATGGTGATCTTGTTCAAAGCACGGTAGTCGATGCACATTCTCCAAGAACCATCCTTCTTTGGCACCATCACAATAGGTGAACCACATGGTGAGGTGCTCGGACATATTACCCCTTGGTCTATCAGTTCCTGGAGTTGCTTCTTTACTTCAGTACTCTCAAGCAAGGATTTCTATACAACCCGATGTTCGGTAGAGGTGACTCTGACAACAAAGCTGAATCTCATGCTCTACTTCCCATTTTGGTGGTAATCCACTAGGAGTCTGAAATACTTCCTGAAAAGACTGAATAATACTATCCAAATCTTGTTTTCCTTGGTTAGAAATTTCTGAAACTTCTACCCCATCTTGCTTATCTTTTAACAAAAGTGATTATGATTTACCTTGGTTTTGCTTGGTTGCACTCACCATAGTTAGTGTTGATGGTGTGCCTAGATGTTATAGTTGATCCCATCCTTGACCCATCTGTACCAGTTCTCCCTTCTCATAAATATAGCATCCCTAACATACAAGTAAGGACTCCCAAATACCACATCAAAAGCATCAAGTGGAATAACGTCAGCTTCAAAAACATCTATATATTGGGAATTTATCCCAAACTTGACCTTACATCTTTTTGTTACCTGAATTTCAACACCCTTCTTTACCCAACCCAAAGGATAAGGGTGTGGATGCTCGTAAGTCTCAAGACCAAGCTTCTTTACAACTACCTCAGAAATCAAGTTAGATTGAGAACCGGTATCAACCAAAGCATTTACCTTAGTTCTCTTGATCTAGATTTTGATTTGGAATAGTCTACTCATCTCCTCTTTGTTGTCCTTGTTGGTGGCCATGCATCCAAGCCTTTTGTCTACATTAGAGTCATCTTCGATTTCTACCTCCCCCCTTTGTCTTTACAGCTATCATGGACTTCTTTGAGTCCTTGGTTCGGTTCTTCAGATGTAACTCCGGATGTAACTTCCAACATGTAGCATCAGTATGACCATTGATATCACAATTCTTGCAAAAATTCTTGGGATCTTTACAAGTATTTAAAGTAGTGGCAGCTTGTTTACCTTTTCCTTTCCACTTACTCTTGTTACTTGTTTGCCCATAATCCTTTTTCTACTGATTTGTTGACTGCTTTACCCTCGGCTCTGCTTCTCCTTGCTTCTTCTCATCATCTATGTAGTATGCATGTACACATGCTTCATTGAGATCCTTGGGCTTTGTGGAGATAACTTTTCTTCGAAGGTGAGTGTGAAGTCCGCCTAAGTATTTGGTTAGAATATCCTCATCCTCCAAGTCCATATTTAGCAACATGGCTTGCCTCCGAAACTCCGTAGTATAGTCCTGCACACTTTGACCACTGCCTTGTCTAAAATACTGCCATTTAATCATTTGGTCAGTTTTATGGCCAATAGGATAAAAGTTAGCTCTAAGTAATTCCTTAAATTCTTGCCAAGACTTCACAGTAGGATGTTTCTTCCTTTCACAAGTAGTTAGATGGGTTTCCCACCAAACTAGAGCATGTCCCTCCATTTTGAGACGTGCAAAGGTGATCCTTTGTGCCTCAGTGACATTATGGATGCTAAAGTAGACTTCTAACTATTTCAACCATTTATCTAGCAACTCTACATCTACTTGTCCTTCAAAGCTTTTGATTTCGACTTTAGTCTCAACTTTAAAAGGAGTATGTTCAGATTTTACCTTCTCTCTTGTGTTAGAAGTCTCTTCTCCATGCTCTTCTCCATAATCAACTCGAACCACCGAGTCCATGGAGTCTTGTTTGACAGAATCCATCTTCTACAAATCTGCAAGTTCTTCTTTCCTTCTAAACATCCTATCCATCATGGTCTCCAACATCTCGATCCTCTAGACCAAGTTCTCTTCCTCCATTTCTCCCTAGATTCTTTGTTTCCACTTCTTTGTAGAAATCTCTGGATCGCAAGGTAAAGGTTCTTCACCTTTAGATCTTGTCACTATCATACAAATTCAAGAATGAATACCATAGTCCTGGATACTTGTTAGCTCTGATACCAAAATGATCCGTAAAATTTCAACTTTGGAATAATTCACAAATCACAATTATTCATTGTTGTTTACTTTCTATTAGAAATAACAGAGAAAGCTAGTGAATGAATTATAATTGTGCTTAGAATCAATAATTGTAGAAAAGGAAAGAACATAGAACTCAAACACCAACAATTTTATCTGGAAAACCTCCAATGGAGGAAAAACCAGTCGGGAAGGGAAATTGCTCTTTCTTCCCACTTCTATTGGCCAATTCAAATCACAAGTACAAAATTTACAATAAGTGTGAAAGGGAAGTAGATAATATCTCAACACTTCCTTTCAGTTACTTGCTTGCTCTATCTCAAACTCCTTTCTTCTAAAAATACAATTTCCAGCACTAAGACTTCTTGCTCACTTGCTCTCATGCTTCGATGATCTTCTACACTTCTACAATCACGAATTTATAGCCTTTCTCATGTCCTCCCGTGCACTGGAGAATGGGAAAGGTCATGAAGGTGAAGGGAGACGAACACCCTTTCAAATTGGAAGTTGTTTGTTTCAAATTTTGCTTTCTGTCCGTAATGGACAGGACCACCGCCTGCATGCAGAACAAGTGGTTCTATAACCCGCCCCCGACCGAGCGGCTTCGTGACCACCGCCCCGCACAGGTGGCGGTCCTATTACTTAAAATACAAAACCTCCGTTTAATGTTTTCCTTCCTTGTGCTGACTGTTTCTGATGAAGTAGAGTTTTTCTGGATCCTTATGGATGACTTGTGGCCTCGCAAGAAGGATCCTTTGGTTCTTGCGGTCATCTCACATACATCACAACCCCTACTAGAGCATGTGATCTAACTAGAGACCATTGTGTATTCTTGTACGGATGCTTCCACATCAGATTATGATGATGGTTATGATTTAAATGATTCTCACCTAGTGAAGATATGCCTAGATCCATGATCGGGAAGTCTTGCATTACCAATAGACCCTTCACACCTGATTTTTTCATGACGTGAACGTCATCCTAATACAAGAAGAACCATCAAATATAGTTTTCAATTCTCCTAACTCATGCCTAAGCCTCAAATTTATCGAACAATTATACCTCCACATCCTACCATCGACTTGGCCGACCCATTTTCCCTTATAGAAGCAGGCATTAATTGGGTCACCATTTTTAAATACGAAGTTGATGATCTCATGGGTGATGATTTTATCTATTGTGCCTCGATGACTAAGTGACATGTTGCTCCATCTATAAACATCTTCACCCATTGCATTTTTGTCATCCTTAGATAATATCACTATCCTTCTACAACCTACAAGACCTCTCCCCTTACCTCTTTTATTATGGCTCCTCGGTCTACGACCGATCCATATTACACATGGCATAAGGGTCGAGGCATTATGTTTCGATTGTAAATCCTATTGACGCCATATGAGGAATCTTAAATTTGAGGTCAAACACGACCAAACTAGAAAGGCTATTTAGCCTTCCACTTCATCTCCCTTATTTTTATCTCATCACTAGTATTGTGCACACATCGATATCGACTATTGGATTTGGTGTAGCAAGCATCCCATTCTCAAAAATCCTTCCCATAATCATAAGTGTGGGTTGATTCTCTCAAAACCAACCACCTTCCCCTCAACTGACTAGACTATAACCTAATTATTGACCACCACCTCATTATGATCATTTCCCCTTTGTGAATGGAATTTGATGTGATATTATCACTTGGCTAGAGGATCAAATCAATTAAACCTTATTTTCTACGTGGTTTGAAGTTCATCAACAAGTTTTTATTTCACAACATTCCATCGAGGACCTCATGACTCATGCTAGAAGTCACATCTTGAATCAAATTGATGATATCATTAATCGATAAATTGCAATATTTTTCCCCTCATGGCTAGTTACATATAATACATTGATTAAATTTCATTTTCCTTCTTTGGCATGAACCCTCACCTTATCTTTGGCTCTCGGCCCCCACTTGGGTTTTACACAATACCTTTTTCCTTTTCTTGGGATCTTGATCCTTCTTGGTTTTTTTACACGATTCTTAACTATCTCATTACATCCTCGCTTAGGTTATCACTCTACTTATATTTTTCATCACGTAATCCTTGGTTACTCCTACCATTGAAGTGCCTTGAACTTGATTTCACCTATTTTTTCTCTGATTCACTATGTTCTTTCCTATTGGATAACCATGGTGTGTGTGTGTGTGTGTGTGTATCGAATCGGTTTAAATACATCATAAAAATCATAAAAAATGGATATGGCCCATCTATAAAGTGGCTTAAGCCCCTCACCCCTTTTGGGAGTCTCTGGATGCTTTGGGATGATGGGTTCATGCTAGTAGCTATGGTTGTGTGGGCAGGACTATGCCCTAGATTGGGCTCTAGAGGCCTCTACATTTCCTCTCACCAATTTTGTCTCTAATGAAGTAATATGTTATGTGGCTCTCTAGGCATTCGATAGGTGAGATTCCTCCTCTTGAACAAGGGCCACCGCGCCTACAATAGACTCTACAGCATCACGTCTATGCTTTGGTATTTGCCAACACCTATGCATCCTTATATCATTGTAATGTTTGGGATGCCTCTCTAACTAGATGAAATGATCTCAATGAATCTCCCTTTGAAGATATTTTTGGATCCACCATCACTGCAGTATCCTAGACATACAACATTGGATCTAGGATATCATGGTGGGAACTCTCAATTAGCATGTGTTTCCTCTACCATTCACTCGCAAATCCAAATACTAACACATGTTGCTTATGATATTAATATAACACGTAAAACCATCTAAAATAACATAATATTACATATACCTTACTTCTCGCACCTCACCATGACGGTATCATTGTCTCCACAACCACCTAATACCTATTTCTCTTCATTATCATGACAATGTCTCAAACCTACATAATTTTCCCACCTATCTCAAGGCACCAATATCATATCCCCTTTACGTTGTGGTTTGGGCCTTTGTCTCCAATGCACTCTGTCATCACCAATCCGGCACTATGATAATTCTTTACCGGGAACTCCTCGTGCTATGATTATTTACTAATGCATAGCTTTTAGTTTGGTGGATGGAATCTAGAAACACAACAACAAACATAACACAAGAATACCATAGACTATGATAAGAAGGAATGATGATAAATATGAAATATAAGTGTAAATTATAATATCAACATGAAATTGTTACAATCTCACCCATGAGGTACTTCAAGTGTTACTGACTTCACTTGCCTTCCAACAATAACTATGGGAGAAACTTCACAATTACACCTCTTAATGGCTTCTTTAACACACTTTCAAAATGATGGCTTCCTTTACACACTTACTCATACAATATTTCTCACTACTTCCTTCTATGTTAAATGAGGGGGTGGCCTCTTTATTTATAGGAATTCAGGCTTATCCACCCTATCTCTAAGATAGGATAGGAAATATTTTCCAATCAATCATATTCCATGCCTAAACTCTTGCCTTTACATGTAGACTTATCTTCTAAGATAAGATAAACCTTATCATCTCACATGGGTTCCACCTTTTTAGAATTTTCCAAAAATAAAATACACAAAATATTTATGACATCACTCTTTGTCCTTATTACAAATATAATATTTCTAATTCCTAATCATGTAGACCCTACTTCTCTACTTACCCCAACTTTGACATTTTAACATTACCGGACCACTTACGACAAATATTTACTTTTTACCACAACATTCCTATTGTACTTTGACTGTTACCGTACTCTAATTTATTAAGCGGACCTTGATCATCTTGACGATGTTGTTATCTTCTATCAAATGCCACTACTAATCATACTTAACAACATCCTATTCCTAATACATACATAATAAAAT
Organism: Taxus wallichiana var. yunnanensis; assembly: GCA_018340775.1. Taxonomy (NCBI): domain Eukaryota; kingdom Viridiplantae; phylum Streptophyta; class Pinopsida; order Cupressales; family Taxaceae; genus Taxus; species Taxus wallichiana. The sequence goes on along the minus strand of CM031238.1, from coordinate 590,769,323 downwards.
AGAAATTAAGGAGGAAAATTTTAATGTCGACATTTTCCCCCTTCCTAGCTTCTACTCCGTCCTGAGTAGACTATTCTAGTGCTTGGAAAATATTTAACTTGTCATGGTTGACCCATTTCGTAATGGGAGTGCCATCCAATTCCTCCAGTGATATGTACCATTTTCATGCACACCTACTATTTTGTAGGGCCCCATCCATTTGGGAGGAAATTTTCTCTACCTTCTTTTTTTTTTGGAATCATAGACTAGAACCAAGTCATTCACATGAAATGGAGATGAAACGGATATTTTGATTAAAGTATTCCTTTTGCTTCATTTTCTTCTTATAACTTGTATCCTTCACTATTTCCCTCATTTCCTCTAGCAAATGAAGATGCACCAACCTTTCTTTTACTAAATCACTTTCATCCATCCTTTCCTTTTTCATAACTCTCACAGTGGGAATATCAAACTCAATAAGAAGAACTGGATCAATGCCATAAGCCAACTGAAATGGGGAGTATCATGTTGCTGACTTTGATGTTGCCCTATATGCCCACAATGTTGCATGAATCCTTTTATCCCACTTATGTACTTGCAAGGCTGCATCTTTTGCTAGAATTTGACACAACACAAAATTTGTTCGCTCCACCTGTCCTATTTGTGCTTGGCTTGTAGTATGTTGTTGCCTTCCGTGCTTAATAGAAAACTTGTTGAATAGGGCTTCTACCACCTCATTAATGAAGTGGCTTCCTTGATCTATTACAATTTCTAATGGGAAACCAAATTTGGTGACAATGTGTTCATATATGAACCTTGCCACTTCATCCATGGAAGCTATTTTCAATGGCCTAGCTTCAACCCACTTGGTTAAATAATCGTGGCAGCAACTACAATATACTTATTTTGGTGGGGTAGTTGGAAGTGGACCTACAATATCTATTCCCCACTTTTCAAAGGGACCAAGTGGAAGAATAGGGCATAATGGAGCTGATGAAGTCTTACGGTTACCATGTGTTTGACAAATATCACATGTCTTACAATAATTATAACAATCTCTAAAAAGAGTGGGCCAGTGATAACCTACATCTAAGATTCTTCTTGTTGTAAGTTGTCCAAGAAGATTCCTCCACATGTACCATTGTGGAATTCTTCTATCATCTCCTTCACTTGATCACATCCACTTGCCCTCTCAGATCTACTGTCCATCAAGTCCTATTCGAAATAATACTCCATACAAAATAGAATATGGACGACTGGCTTGAGTAATCTTTCTCTTAGTCTTTGCATTGGCACCATTAGGAAACTTGAATTCATTCAGATAATTCCAAATATCTATGTATTCACTAAGGATTGTGTCAAGGGATAACAATGTTGCATCTGGGAAATCATCATCATCACAAGATGATCCTAAACCATCATAGGCTCAAGAGAGTGCATCGCATTGACATGCTTCTTTCCTGGCCTATCTATAATATCAAATTCAAATTCTTGCATCAAAATTATCCATCTTGATATCCTCCCGATGGGTTAGGCTTATTTACAATATATTTTAGAGCTCGATGATCTTACAACTATAAAAATTTTCCCTAGCAAGTAATTTCTAAACTTTTTTACAGCAAAAATGATAGCTAGAGCCTCTTTTTTAGTTACAGTATAATTTACCTCAGCACTACTCATTTTTCTGCTCCCAAAGTAAACTGGATGATCATTCCCATTTTCATCTTTTTGGCTCAGAGTACTTCCTAGTGTTGCATCTGAGGCATCAGTATACACAATGAATGGCTTGCTTCAATCTGGATTCTTTAAAATAGGTGAAGACACCAAAGCTTCCTTCAATTGTTCAAAAGCTTCATGTGCCTTATTTCTTGGTTCATAAGTAACATCCTTCTTCAAGAACTGGGTTAGTGGCTATGCAATCTTTGAGAAATTCTTGATGAACCTTCTATAGTAACCCACATGGCCTAAAAATGATCTCAACTTACTTCTATTAATAGAAAATGGTAACTCTTTGATTTTTGAAACTTTATCAGGATCAATACCAATACCATCTCTAGATACAACATGCCCTAACAAAATGCCTTTAGAACATCTAAAGACACACTTTGTAGGGTTTAGTGAGGCTTGTGCTTCATCTAACCTTTGAAATGTTGTCTCCATCTGGTGTAGGTGGTCCATCTTGCTCCCATAGATGTAAAAATCATCCAAAAATACTCTGATGAAGTTCCCAATGTAGGGTTCAAACACCCTATTCATCAAGTGTTGGAACATTGCCGGAGCATTACACAACCCAAAAGGCATAACTCTATAAGAAAACGTTCCCAAGGAGTGGTGAATGTGGTCTTCAGCTGATCTTTCTCTGCTATACGAACTTGGTTGTATCCGTTATATCCATCAGCAAAACTATAGCACTCTTGGCCAGCTACTTCATCCAAGATCTGATCTGAGAATGGAAGAGGGTAATGATCCTTCTTTGTTGCCTTGTTGAGCTTCCTATAATCAACACAAATGTGTAGTTTCCCATTATTTTTTATTGAGATCACAATGGGAGAAACCCATTCTGAATTCTCCACAAAGAAATATGAATCTTGCATCAAGCAACTTATCTATTTCTTCTTTTACAGTCTTGGAAAAATTAGGATTCATTCTATATGGCATTTGCTTTATGGGCTTAGCACCATCTACCAGCTCAATAGAATGTTCTACCCAACTTACTTGATGGAGTTCCTTGTAATCAAAAGTGAATAGGTGTATGTACCTTCGAAAAGAGTTGGAGGTAGGATTCCTTCTCACTCTCCATCACAGCATCACCAATCTTTATTTGTTGGAGATGATCAACAATTTCTTCTTCAGATAATCTTATGGGTTCATGAGTCGGTGTGACTGGAAGGATATCCATGACCGAAACATCAACCTCACTTTCTTCATCTTTTGTGTCCACTTCACTAGTACTAGAGTAATCAGAGGATGTCCAATCATCAGTTTCATCACTTGAATCCATAGGTTTTGCCTTATGATGCCAAGGGATCATGTTTATCTTCACCCTCTCTCTGCCATGTCCAAGTGTCATGAAGCCTTCATTCCAGTAGTTTCTTGCATGAACTCTCCTTATCCATGGCCTTCCCAACAACATTGGGTATGCAATGTACCATTTTTCATCACCTGAAAGTCTACCACACATACAACACCCATAATAGATATTGCCACATTTGAAACAACACCTTCTGGTTTAGTTTTTCCCTTATTTAATGACCTTAACATAAGTGTTGAGGGGCGATCAATTTTTAAACCCAACATATTCATTACAGACTCGGTCATTACCTTAACCAAGCACCTCCATCAACTAAGACATCATGAATTGAAATACCATTACATAATACCTCAGCTTGTGGAGCGTAGGGATCCGCCTCTGCCTCCAAAACAGGTACCTCAACCTCCTTACTTCGTCGAGCATTGAGTCCACTTCGCAGCTCCCGCCTCTTCTCAGAAGACATAGCCAGAAGTTGACCATATGTAATATTTGTAGGCCTTTTGGACAGATCTTCTAAGATGGAGTATGGTCCTTGTCCCTGTGAAATTAGAAAATCTTGCACACCCAACTTTCTTCTCCTATGTTTCTTACTAGTTTCTCCTTTCATCTTCTTAGGATCATTTCCATCTTGGTTATCTTTTTCTTTCTTTCTTTTTGTTACAAACACATCTGCTTCATTATTTATGCTCCTATCTATTACATCAAAAGAATTCACAGGTGTTTTTCCTTTATCATTATCTCTTGTACCAGATGTAGAAGCTCTATCTGGACAATTATACTTATAATGACCCTTTTTATGACAACCATAACATACAACTTCAGTTATATTTCTTTTTGGACCTCTATCTCCTCCCTGAGAACTAAATTCCTTTCCTTGAAGAAGATTAATAGTTAACTGACCCATCTTCTTGAGCAGATCTTCATACTCAGTAGATGTACTAGGGAAAATATTTGTGCTCACCGAGAGTGGTTGTGGATTTTGGACCAAAGGTGTTGGTGTAGGCTCTACCTTAGCAACAATTTCTTTGGGCTCCTCTTCCATGCTTTCTTCTTTCCTTCTTGCAATCTCCTTTGCTTGTTCAATGGTAGCTGGGCGGTCATACTTCACTCGTTGTCTGATCTCTGGCTTCATCCCAAGAATGAAGTGCTTACAGAGGAGATTATCCATGCCATTCATCAACCCATCCACTAATCCTTCCTTCTAGATTTGGGCATCGAGCTTCCTCCTTAGCTCTAGAACACGAGCATGATAATCCCTTATCTTCTCCTTCTCTCCTTGGGATAGCTTTGTGATATCGATCATGAGATCTGCATATTTTTGTTGTTCACCAAATTCTTCAAGAAAACTTTCAATTAATAAATCCCATGAATTTCTCACATTATCACCTAGTGTTTCAAACCACCTAAGAGCTGAACCATCCAAAAAGGTAGGAAAAAATTCAGTCCATTGTTCCCTTCTTATGAGGCCATTACAAATGCAAGATCGTTTAAACTCTTGAATGAAAGAGGAAGCATCTTCATTAGATTGGGCTGAAAAATAGAATCTTCCCCATTTTTAAAAGTAACCACAGTGAAATACCAATTCACAAGTACAATCAGTAAGACTTGTGTGCACAAATAATTGGACTCACTACAATAGAAAGTGACTTTACACCTTTCTACAGTAAAATAGGAATGACCACGGTAAAACTTGACTTACTGCGGTAAAAACTGACTTTACTGTGGTAAACACTATTCACGGTAAAAAGTGAAGTTACTGTGGTAAATACTATTCATGGTAAAAAGTAAAGTTACTATGGTAAATACTATTCACGGTAAAAAGTGACTTTACCATGGTAACTACTATGCACAAGTAAAAACAAGGTTACCCTCCAAATGATTTTTGACTAAGGGGGAATATTTCTCCAGAAAATCCACCAATGAGGAATGGTCCTACAACGGAACCAAAAATGTCATCACCAATCCGGCACTATGATAATTATTTACGGGAACTCCTCATGCTATGATTATTTACTAATGCATAGCTTTTAGTTTGGTGGATGGAATCTGGAAACACAACAAACATAACACAAGAATACCATAGACTATGATAAGAAGGAATGATGATAAATCTGAAATATAAGTGTAAATTATAATATCAACATGAAATTGTTACAATCTCACCCATGAGGTACTTCAAGTGTTATTGACTTCACTTGCCTTCCAACAATAACTATGGGAGAAACTTCACAATTACACCTCTTAATGGCTTATTTAACACACTTTCAAAATGATGGCTTCCTTTACACACTTACTCATACAATATTTCTCACTACTTCATTCTATGTTAAATGAGGGGGTGGCCTCTTTATTTATAGGAATTTAGGATTATCCACCCTATCTCTAAGATATGATAGGAAATCTCTTCCGGCCAATCATATTCCATGCCTAAACTCTTGCCTTTACATGTAGGCTTATCTTCTAAGATAAGATAAACCTTATCATCTCACATGGGTTCCACCTTTTTAGAATTTTCCACAAATAAAATACACAAAATATTTATGACATCACTCTTTTTCCTTATTACAAATATAATATTTCTAATTCCTAATCATGTAGACCCTACTTCTCTACTTACCCCAACTTTGACATTTTAACATTATTGGACCACTTACGACAAATATTTACTTTTTACCACAACATTCCTATTATACTTTGATTGTTACCGTACTCTACTTTATTGGGCACCAAATTGATGGCACCATTATCTTCTATCGACGATCTGCTACTAATCATACTTAACAACATCCTATTTCTAATACATACATAATAAAATAGAAATTAAGGAGAAAATTTTAATTTCTACAAAGACAACCATCTAAACCAAAATCGGCATCAAGTAACCTCCTCTCGGTGTCAAGTAACCTCCTCTCGGGTCGCATCTTATGCTCCCGCGGCCATGGTGTTGGTTTCCCGCTACTCCTCCCCGGTGTTAGGACTTACTCGCCCTGTACCCCCACCCGATAAACTTGTATCTACGTATCCTCTATCGGATCCCTCCTCTGAACCACTAACAACTATGATTTGTTGCGAGCCTTGAACATCCCCACCACACCTCCACTATCTCCAACCTTGTGCATCTTTCACCTATATCCTATGAGGTCATATTTCTAGTACCCTCACCTCTGCTCTTGTAGCCTCTCTAGCATGACGATGTTGGTAGGGTGGTAATGGTGGTATCACCATGAACGTTGTCCATCCAAACTACCTGGCACCTTTCCCACAACATGGGTCTCCACCCAATAAACATAATGCCCTATTAGCTTGGTGATGGTCTCCAATTAATCTACGTTGGGCTATTTTGGCCACTAATCCACATTCCCTATGTAGGGTTATCATGTAACATCATCCAGACCCACCTATGCTAGTTATTGAAATTATTTGAATGATCTCGATTACTAGCCCCGTGCCCCCACTAAAGCACTATCGGGGCATCCACCGCTACTTCATGTGGTGTCCTTTTTGGCCTATACATAGGGAACATATCATATATCCATGATGTATATAATATGATGGGGCCCACGACCCTATGACCCCGCATTCGACCTATATAGATCATGCACTAACTACACCCATATGGTGGTGCCCTAGCTAAACAATACCCCATTATAAAAAAATAGCTCTACATATTATGATCAAAGACAATGTGATGGCTCCATCTTCCTCGTCACATACTATACACGTAAAATGATCCCCATAACCACCGTAATGAAATTACTTGAATATTACAACAAGTATGAAAGAATATGTAATAAAGTATTGAGCCACTTTGAGGAAAAACCTCCCAAAATCCTTTATCAAGAATATAATTCACCAAATTGATGCCTTGGGAGATCCATGCTCATATATATAACCACAAAGGGTCGTAACCCTTCATCTATACCTATTCATTAAAGTTAAGTTGGCCTACATTAATTACTAACTAATGAATGTAAATATTAATGATAAGTGTGCCTTAGGTCATCCCACATATATCTATGCATGTATCAGGTTAAGATCTTATCATGCCCTTCCCCTTTAAAACAATGTTTCCCTCAATGTTGATCAACTCAGGATGGTGTTGCAGAAAATATTCATCTTCCCATGTGGCCTCCTCATTGGGAAGATTCTTCCACTTTATTAGATACTCCTTTATCTCTCGTGTTCGTAGTCTTTTAGTGCGAGTCTGAAGGATTGTCTCAAGTTCCAAAATGATCCTACTTTCCTCATCAACTCTTTCTATGTATATATTTATTTTTCAATGACCTTCTTCAAGAAAGAAACATGAAATACTATATGTATGTGTGTAGATTGGGGTAACTCCAACTTGTATGCAACACTACCAATTCTTTGTATGATTTGGTAAGGGAAATAATATTTAGGAGAGACTTTGTTATCCTTTTTCTATTGCTTGAGGTAAAATTAGTTATATAGTTGAAGGCATACAAATACCCAATCACCTACTTCAAAATGACTCTCACTACAATGTTGATCTACTTTTTGCTTAATTCATTTCTGGGCCATTTCTAAATTCTCTCTCAAACTAGCTAAGATTGCTTGTTGGTGTTGAATGTGGTCTTCCACAGCATGAAATTTGGGTTGGAATTTAAAAGATGAAGTGATTGAGGGGGGTTGGTACCCATAGAGTGCCACAAATGGAGACATCTTGGAAGAGGTATGGAATGAAGTGTTATACCACCATTCTGGGGTAGCCAATTTACCCATCTATCTTACTTATCGATGTGAAGCAATGAAGATAAGATTCTAGGCATTTGTTGACTACTTCTATTTGCCCATCAGATTGAGGATGATAAGATGAGCTATGAGCCAACTGAGTACCCAAACAAGAAAATAAATTAGTCTAGAAATTGCTAGTAAAAATTAGATCATGATCACTCACGATGATTCTGGGGGGGCACGTGTAATTTTATAACGGTGTCCATAAAAGCCTCGACTACTATACTAGATGTGAATGGATGTGATAAGGGAAAAAATGGGCATATTTTGTGAGCCTATCAACTATAACCATGATGAAATTTTTACCACATGACCTGGGTAAACCTGTTATGAAGTCCATAGAGATTTCCTCCCACCTTTGACTAGGAATAGATAAGGGTGAAGAAGACTTGGTGTCTTAATAGTTTCTCCCTTATTTTTTTGGCACACCATACATTCAACCACCAATTTTGGATCTCCTTTGAGGCCTTCCCAAAATAAATCTTACTTGATTCGATGATAATTTTTCAAAAATCTAACATGCCCCCTACTGGAGATGCATGAATCTTTGTAAGGATTTTTTGTTTTAGGGAAGAATTATTACAAAGGTATAATCAATCTTTATACCATAAGGCATTCCCTTTCCACTCAAATTTTTCTGAGGAACTAGAATCTTATTGGATATTTTGAATCAGATCTTGTGTATCTTGGTCATTTTCCCATTCAGATCTTGCCTCATCCATCTAATTAGCTTGCCAAATAGTCATGGCACATAATAATTCCTCTATGGCATCATCCCTCCTCGATAGTGCATTGGCTACAACATTCTCTTTTCCTTTCTTATAGATGATTTCAAAGTCATACCCCAAAATTTTAGTCACCCATTTTTTTGTTTTTCAGATGATAATATTTGTTCCAAAAAGTATTTGAGACTATCATGATCAGTCTTCACCTTAAAATGTCTACCCATCAAATAATGTCTCCATTGCTTAACTGCATGAAGAATAGCCATCATCTCTTTCTCATATATTGGCTTTAACAAATTCTTACCCTTGAGTTGATGACTCTCAAATGTGATGGGTCTTCCTTCTTGCATGAGTACTGCCCCTATTCCTGAACCTGATGCATCACATTTGACTATGAAAGTTTTGAAAAGTTTGGGGTTTCAAAACTGGAGTAGTGCACATGGCCTCTTTCAGTTTCTCAAAGGCCTTGGTGGCTGGTTCATTCCAATGGAAAGATTCCTTTTTTAACAAGGATGTGAGTGGTGCTGCTATGCTACCATAGTTTTTTACAAATATGTGGTAGTAACCTGTTAACCCAAAAAACCGCAAAGGTGTTTAAGGGTTTTTTACTGGCCATTCCAAAATAGCCTTTATCTTTCGAGAATAAAATAACCTTCATGTGACATAATATTCCCAAAATATTCCACCTTTTGCACTCCAAAAGAACACTTGGAAGGATTTGCATAAATTTGGTGTTGTTCTAGAGTGAGCAATACCTAGTTCACATGTTGTAAATGTTCTTCCCATGTTTTACTGTAAATTAGGATTTCATCAAAAATACTAATACGAATTTCCTTAAAAGGACTAAAAATTGTCTTCATAAAACTTTGAAATGTCGATGGGGAATTTGTGAGACCAAAAGGCATTACCAAAAACTCATAATGGCCTTCATGAGTTTGGAAAGTTATCTTATGGACATCCTCATCTTTGATCTAAATTTGATGGTAGCTAGAACACAGATCTAGTTTTGTAAAATAGATTGCACCATGTAACTCATCTAACAAATCATCAATTACTGGTATAGGGAACTTATCTTTGATGGTATACTTGTTAAGTTCTCGATAATCTAGACACATCCTCCAAGTATCATCCTTTTTACGCACCATGATTACCGGTGATGAATATGCACTTTGACTATGTCTTATAATACTCTCCTATAACATCTCTTGTACCATTTTTTCAATCTCACTCTTTTGAGCATAGGGATATCTATATGGTCTAATGTTTGGTGGTTGAATTCCTAGTAGTAGGTGAATGACATGATCATGATCTCTTTTTGGTGGTATTCCTTTTGGTATTTCTCCAAAAACAATCGAGTGGTCATTAATAATCTTCTATAAATCAGGAGGTGTATAAATTTTATGGGTTGGACTTCCATGGAGCACAACTATGTGATGAATCCTTTTGCCCCCTTTTTAGAATTTTTGTATTTGATGAGAACTAACCAATTGTGGAGTTTTAGCATGTAGTCCCCTTAGTTCAAATGTCCTTCCATTAGAGTGAAAACACATAAATAACTCCTGAAAATTCATTTCTATTGTTCCCAACGTTGTAAGCCATTGTACTCCCAAAATAATATCTACTCCTCCCATGGGAATAGCAAACATAGGTGACTCTAATGTGTAATATCCCATTGCTAGCTTGATTTTATTACATTTTCTTGAACAATTAATTATTCCACCATCTGCAATCATAACTTGAAATTATGGGGGCGAGGGTAAATAAAAAAACTTAGACGTGCAGCCAATTTAGTATTGATAAAATTATGTGTACTTCCATAATCAATCAACACTGTTACTTTTTGTTTTTTAACAAAACCCACAACCTTGAGGGTTTGTGGAGTGCTAATACCAAACAAGTGCATGACATGAGATTGTAGGTTGGGACTCATCAGATTCATCTTCAATCACCTCTTTTACATCCATTTCCTCTTCATATCCTTTGTCTCATTGGCCCCTTCAATGTAGAATAATTTATTTTCAGCACATTTATGTCCCCTACTCCATTTTCTATCACAATTGAAACATAAACCTTTTGCTTGTTTTTCTTCAATTTTTGAGGATTCAATCGAGTAGGTCTAGGGAATGATTATAATGATCCCATGCACTCTTTATTAAAATTTAAAGACATCCTTTTTACTAGCTCTCTTTCCTCGGTCCATCATGAAAATATCATGGATTCAACTATAGAACTTGGATTGAACATGTGCACATCCAATTGGATATTATCCTCAGGCCTCCTAAGAACAAATCATTTAGGTTGTTTTCAGAGATATCATCCACCCTTAAATTTATGGATTTTTTGGATATTATCCCTATTTTTCGTAATTTGGCTAATCAAGCTAAACTAGTTTTCTATTACACTATTAGAGTAGTCCAATTGCATTTCATCTGTGAATATTGACCAAGTGACATTAAGACCCTTCTTTTTCTTCGGGTACAAAGCCATCTATACCAAATGAACTTTTGGATCGAGATATAAGGATGTCATTATAACCTTTTGTCCACAAGGTATTTTATGTACATCAAAAAAATTCTCCATCTGATTGATCCAAGTTACTGGATCCTTCCCATCAAACTTACACATTTCTACTTTTGGAAACATGTTCCTTCCCTATTGTTCATTATTATATACATTGGTATGGGTAGAAGATCCACCATGGTTTAGTTGTGTATAAATATGTGTTGGAGTTGGTTGAGGTTGAGAAACATTCAAGTTTGGAATGATTTTTTTCATAAGATCATCTAAGCATTGATTGATTTGGTCCACTTTAGTGTTCATATCCAATTGTAAGTTACGCATATCATATTTGATTTGGCTCACTTTATGATCCGTCGAGGAAACCCTAAAGAGCAGATGATCTATCTATCCCCATTTTTGATTCCATATCATCTTTATAAGGTGTTTTACCTAGAGTATCAGAATTCTTGTTCTTACCCCTAGTTTGTGGACCTGCCATAACAAGGGATTGCCCTTACACAATTCAATTTTCCTTGTTTGACTAAATTTGACCAAAAAATTTCTCAATGTAGATGACCTCAAATTTGAAAATGTAAAGAATGGACCTATATGGAAATTTGAAGAGCTTTCCAAAAATGTACAAATAATTTCAAAAATTACAAAAATGTTGCATGTAGATTGAGTTTATGAAAAATATTATATATGCAATAACTATCACACAACAATGTAAAAATTATAAATTTTTCATGAAGCTTTATAATATATATCCCCAGACGTGGTAAAAATATCTAAAAAATTTGCAAATGTGCTTGATATATAGTGAAACAACTAGTCGTTACCAAAATCAATGCTCTGATAACACTTGTAATGAAATTACTTGAATATTATAACAAATATGCAAGACTATACAATAAATTATTGAGCCACTTTGAGGGGGAAACCTCCCAAAATCCTTTATCAAGAATATAATTCACAAAATTGATTCCTTGGGAGAGCCATGATCATCTGTATATATAGATCTAACCACGAAGGGTCATAACCCTTCATCTATACCTATTCATTAAAGTTAATTCAACCTACATTAATTACTAACTAATGAATGTAAATATTAATGATAAGTGTGCCTTAGGTTAGCCCACACATATATCTATGCATGTGGTAGGTTAAGCTCTTATCAAGCACCTTCTAGATATTTGAAATCCCTACAAAGATACACTATGCCGAGTCAGACACATAACATACTCTCATTGTATGTGTCGTTCGTAGTATCCTATACGGCTAAGGATCTCCACTCTGCAAAGCATCTTAACTAATATTGTAATACATATGGAATACTATAATCCCATGTACATCCTCTAAGGTAAATGTCATCTCCATAGTCTTCTTGCATGTCCACCACCAAAAGGTGTTGGATCTAGTATCCCATGTAGTTAATAACATCTATAATAAATCCAAATCCAATGGTATCCTGGGCATTTGCATGATGCCCCAAAACCCCAACCCTATAACTAAGCCACCTCCGCCTAACTCAATCCAGAAATCATCCCACTCATCCACGATACATACACACTCCACCATAAACAGATCCTCCACTCTTCCTACATCAACAAAATGACAATCAAAGAGCATTAAAATTTTGAAAAATCAATTTGGAATGAAAATTCACAATTTACAACCTACATCTACAAAAATACCTATGCCAATGACCCTCAAAGCAAATGCCATCAGCCCCTTGAAATTCTTCCCTACACATCATTGACCCTATGGCAGATGTCATTGGCCCTCCTGTTACAAAGGGGTTGATGACATGTGGCCAAAAAGTGGCCACGAATTTCAAAAATTTGACTCATAAAAGTCTACAAAATTAAAAATTAAAATATAAATACCTCCCAAAACCACTTGTATTTTTCCCTAATCTATCCAATGACACAAGTTTGGATGAAAATGACATGCTAACAACTCCAAAAAGGCAAAAATACCAAATAACACCTAATCTACTCAAAAAAATTAAATGCAATGACTCACCGTGGTCGCACCATGCAACATGCTCCATATCTTCATCCTCCATCACCACCTCATAGTCATGCCCTAACGTTGAAATACATCCAAATTTAGAATTCTATGGTTAGTTCTCTCAATTCCAAAAATAATAATAAGAAAATCAAAATCAAAATCACTATATAAAACTAAAATTTCTATTCAAATTTGGTCATGATTAACATAAATCTTTCAACTACTATCATTTTTGATTCCAAACTCAACAACACACATCATTTGTTACGTCTTGATCGTATTTTCAACCCGTTGATTTTAACCTATTACATACATACTTTCGATGATCCTATATTTTTCCTATTTTTGACACCATATCACCATACGACATTATGACATCTTGACACTATGACATGAAATCCATCCCATAGGCCCCTAGTTAGGTGATTTATGTCTTATTTTACTAATGATCCTCTAATGTTTCCTTTTAGTTTTCCTCCTTTAGGGTTCTTGCAAAGCATTGATTGCGTGCGCACATGGCAAGACAACTAACACTATCAGTATGCATTTATGGGTATCTTTCATTTCATCTAGTCCTTTATGTACTTAATTTCAATATCTACTTTTGATAAAGTGTTATGAATTGTTTCTTTTATTGATCACCCCATGTTTTACTATTACGGCATGCGCAAGTGATCAACATCTAGGGCATATGTATACACATAATTTTTCACTTTTCATCTTTCATACTTGTTACTAAAAATTTCCTTTATGTAGATAAGGGTCATTGATGCATTTATTTCTTGATCAGGTTCCTTAAGGGGCCTATCAGAATGGGGAATGATTATTCACATAATCATTATGGGTTAGAGACAAATACATAGAGAGAATGTTACTATTTGGTCCCGGCCTTAGTTGTCCTTGCATTAGTTGTCCTTGCCCCCTTAGGTCTCATACACATTACACTCATGACACATTACTTTCATCTCACCATTTGGAACTTTTTTCATTCATTCTCATGATGTACGAAACTCTTTTTCACTTTGTAATACACATTACCTCTTTTACCATCCTTGGCCAACGTCATCACCCATTGGAAATGGTGTCGGTGTAAGGTTTTTCCTCATCCGACCCCATATCCCATGGGTGATGGCGTTGTATATATTCTCACCACATCTTGACATTCATGAAGGAAGAAAAGCCAAATCTTAGGAACAACCACATGCTCGTGCTCTTTTGTGTCATCTTTTCATCTACTCTCTTAGATCTTTGTTCATCTTGCACTTGGCTTAGATTAGATTAGACACTCTTATTATTGGTTGGATTGTTTGCACTATTGGGTCATCTATAGTGAGTCTAGGATAGGAATGGTGTTCCCCTTCTCCACCTAATAGTGATTCTCTCTCGGTGTGCTACTTCTCTAGAGAGATAGATGCATCAGTGACCACCCTATAGGTACAAGTGAAATCTTTATTTTTGTCATTTTACATAGATTAGTTCATTTCCCTTCCCCATTTATCTATGTTAGCTTAGTGTTACATGTACATTGATGCTAGTTAGCATAATGCTCTTATTTGATCAAGTTCCTTAGCTTCTCTTTACTTTTATTTCAATTACATTGTACATGTTTTCCTTATTTATTGTTGATCCATACCTCTTCTCACCCATTCATTGATATCTTAGTAGGGTACTCTCCTCTATCTTGATTGTGGGCCTTAGAAACCCTAGGTTGACCTAGTGTAGGGATTAATACCCTCTAGATATGTGACCCTAACACTCATTGTAGCCCCTTTAAATCCATCTATTATATTCCAGTTCATGTGTGTCTCCTACATATTGCCTCGATGCCCTTGTAGAATGGAAGATTTAGGAGTGCAAGTTATTGAGGCACATTCTTGGCCCACCATACAACTTATTTACTATTATAGGCTTAATTTTCTTCACAGATTATATTCAACACTCAAAAATATATAAATATATCACTAGAAAATGACTTAATGTTGTGGTCTCCATAAGGTATTCTACCGTATATTAATTTTATTTAAGTAAATTAGTTTTCTTATCTTACTATAGGTGCATATAATTTACATAGAGTCCAAATTCATGGACCTTTATAAATTATTTCAAATCAATTTTCAAATGAAAACTCAAGCTTAAAATAGATTTACAAGCGTTAATGGAAGTAACCTATAATACAACCTAGATTTAATAAATTGAATGAAGGGTGGTTACATTTTCAAATCCAATTAAATTCCAAGTGGGTGATCGGGGAAGTGTCTAAGATGTTTGATTATTCTTTTTATCTCCAAAATATAATTATTAAATGTATCCAAGATCTTAAATAGTCTTATATAGATCTAATTTTGTTGGTGGCATGGAATGCTCAATGCCATGCATGTGGAGATTGGATGCATAAGTTGATATTCACATTAGATTTCCCACCTTCCATATGACATGGCATGTCCAAGGGGCATATTCATATTTTAAAGTAAGAAATAAGGGGAAATCTTAGATTTTCTAATAAAGGTGTCCTAAATTATGGCACCATTGATTTAGGGAAGTTTTTTTGCACCCAAGGTGTTCCACATTGGGTGCACATTTTGTTTTGCACCATGGAACTTTCTTTTTTAGTGTAGAATCATGTTTTAGCTTTGAATAGGGAAAAATATTTAATAACCTTGGTGACATTTGTGTGGATCTCACATTCCTCCCATTTTTTCAGTTTTCTAGGTGTAGTGAATGCATGTTCAATACTTTCACAAATAAATGGAAGAAATAGAGTTACTTGTCATGTACAACTAATTATGAAAAAGGTAAACATACTTAAATTGCATGCACTATATTCGTACATGTTTCTCTATTAATGTTTCACATGTGAGATATTGTGTCATTGATGGTTCATATCCTTGCATGATGTGGGCCTTATAATTTACATTCGGGTATACATAAATGTGTACTTAGAGGGTTCCCTAACATATAATTTTTGTAGTTCTTTGAGCTATCATGAATGTAATTATAACACCTACATAATATAAATATTTAAAAAACCAAGTGTTAGGTGTCGGGTAATCTTAAGTGGGTGATGGATCATAAAAATATTTATGTGCCAAAATATCATAAGGTTGCAGGAGTCTATGAGGTAGAAAATATTATTAGGGAGTTTTGTGAAATTTTTGAGTTATGCACAAAGTGAATAGTGGGCCATGCTACAAAGGAATCACATCATGTGGGCCCCTTTTTGATTTTAAGTGTCATAGAGCATTGTAGTGTTGAAGGAGATGTTTAATGAAGTGTATGACTTGGTTAAATGTAGGAACCAAAAAAATTTGGTGGATTTAATGGATAGTGCCAAGGTGAATGGGAAGGATGAAAAGAACTATGAAATGAATTGTGTGAGTTGTGGATGAAAGATAAGGTTTTAAAAAAACTAAGGCAGGCCACAAAATTAAATATAAAGTTATGCAAAAGTAAGGGTTCATGAAAGAAAAATTAATGTATTACGTGGGCCGCAAGATGAAGATAACGCCTGTAAGACTAAGAAGACATATGAGACTTATAATATGTTGCACAAATTGTGATATAAATGGATATTACATAAGGCCAAATGGTCCATTTTTTAAGGGCATGGATGGTGACATAGGAAAATGGCACAATAAAATGCATCTAGACAAGTAAATTATTATAAACAATATTTTTGCAATAGATGAAAACTAATTTTTAACACAAATTCACACTACCTTAACAAAGGCCCAACTTTTCCATGATTTCACCTGTGAAATTATGGGTGTGTTATGGATACAACAACATTATATAAATATAGCTTGGATGAAAGAGGTAACACAATGTAAAATTGAGTAAGGGCTTTTGTTCTTTTGTCTAACCTAGGAATTTGATGTAAAAACATTAAGATGAACCCAAGGATTCACTAATATAAGGCTCACAAAAATGGTAGTCACAAAGTTTAATTGGTATTTTAACAATATCAAAGAGATCTACAAATGTCAAACTATCGTTGAGATCCTTAAGATGAGTTTAAAGGGAACATAAGAGCACAAGAAAATAGCTTAATCATAGTAGAAAATGTGTAGGTCATAGAGTCACACTAATGGTAATAATCCCACATGCTCATGGATACAAGAACACCAGATGTTTTTATATAAAACCACTTTCTATACTTAATAGGAGAGTAAATCCTATTTTTCTCAAGGATAAATTTGAAGGTACCCATGACAAAGTCCCAAGCATTGTATCAAAGTAAAAATGAGTGGTGTTAATGGATGATTTTGGTCAAGTTAGATCTTGTGGGAAAACTAGAGTTTAAGCATTGTATGTTTCCAAATAAGATATGCATTCTTTAGTTCATGAGTTCAAATGAACAATAGTATGAAATATTTATAGTTTAATCATGCCACATGGAAATATATTAAAGGGGGTCATAGAGATAGGTATCTAGATCTTGGATAAGGTGGGGACTCGTAGAGTAAATATATCTCATGAGACAAGAAGCGTGCTAGGGGAAATATGGATACATGTCATAAGGGGTGCAAATATTGAGAAAGGAATAGTCTAAGAAAATGATTTTGAGGATCCCTTGGAAGTAAGTTCCCAAAAATGTTACACTTATGATGATGATGGATTAGGTGATCATAGATATTTAGGGATTTGAATGAAGAGATTCCTCAAGATATGTGGGGCCTAAATGACAAAGTAACATGGATAAACAAAGCATAAAGGAAATGAGAACATGACACTTGTCTCAAACATGAAATCAACATTTGAATCTCATATAAAGAACCAAAGACATGAGGAGCCAACATCAATAAAGGAGAAGAGGTCACAATTGCTATGAGATAAAAAGGGACCCAAAATAGAGAGAACACCATGGAAGCATCCCAAATAAAAATAGAGGCATTTGTATTTTAATAGAGAACATCATTTTAAGTGATCGAGGGATTAATGGAAATATTTAGAGAAGAGAAATTGAATGGGACCTAAAATGAATCACATGGACCCAAAAGTAGGGACAAAATAGTGGTTCGATTCGAGAATGTCATTTGGGATATTGGTAAAAGGGGATTTTCAAATTTTATTTTTTCTATAGGAACCATATTCATAGGGATACCATTAATGGAGTTAGATTTCTCGAGCCTTATAAAATCTAGAAAAGAAGATCAATTACATTTATTTAGGCCACATAACCATTGGAGCATGCATGAACCCGGATATTTGAATTCATGACTTGGAGGAGTGTGAAGTGGGCTCAAAGTCTCTAGAGTCCTAGTAAATCCTATAAAATGGGTCAATTTTTTGTCATGGGGAAAAAAACACTCTTAAGTAATGTTATTTTGAGATATTGATTTTAGATCATGTAAAGGTCACATAAAGAGTCCATGTATTTTGTTACATAGTCATAAAGAATCTGATTAGTGTTTATGGAACCCAAAAATGTTGTAGTGTGTTGATCTAGTATATATAAGAGGATGGAAAGAGTGTCACACACATTATAGATGTATGGATTTGATCACACAATAAAATTAAGTTCAAGTGTCACATTCAATCACAGTAAAAGGTTATAGTCTTATTTTCTCTGTGTGTGTGTGTGTGTGAAGGTATGAAGATGTGAGGGATGTATCTTGTTCATTCAAGACACCATATTCAATTGCATCATAATCACAATGAATAAAATAAATCGATTTCTTATTAACAACGAACCTTGATAAAGCGTATTCAAACTAGTTCAGTGATGGATTCCATGAATGCTTCAAGCATTGGCTACAATTTATATACGGAGTTCAATATTATGTCCAAGATATAACACGGTGATGATAGATGAATCAATCATACCCGCATAAAATAAATGTGCCCCTAGGTTCAAATGTCAAGATACTTTGTACAAACTCCAAAGGATTCAAGTAACAACTTGTAGCTAATATAAATGAAGATGATAATAATTTAAAAGATTGACAAAGAATAATAAGTAACCTAGTCTTATTCAAGGCTTGTACAAGTGAGAATACTAAATATCAATATTCTCATATGAATGCAATCAAAGATGAACATGTTTACCATAGTTGAATCTCTCTTGATGAAAGTATGAATAAAATTATAATATATAAGATAATCATCTCTAATGGTATCGAATGATAAGAAACTAACCCTTATTTGATATTTAACTTAGAAGGGATTTGATATGTAGCCAATATAAGCTACAAGTCCTATTTTCATGTTAAAAAGTGATAGACCTAAGGTATTAAAAAGAATCCAAGAATTATCTTCAAGTTAGGCATAACCCATAGAAAGGTCTCCAAACAATCAAAATTCTAAAATTTTGGTTTGAGAATGACCTCAACAATATCTTCACAAAATATCAAGCAATTTCCAAATTATCTAAAACTTATTCAAACCCACATAAATTCATTTGACAACTTACAATATATGAATCCTTTCTTAATTTTTGTATTTATGTCATGATTCAACAACTCTATTGAGATAAAAAATAATTAAAAGTAGGGTTTTTAGAGATAATCATACACGTAATAATTATCTTGATGGCTCAACCTCAAAGAAGGCTTCTTCAATTAGAAATTCTTATGACACCTCTTATATCTATAGTGCTAAAACTTCTACCAAAAAATCCAAAAGTATGGTCCCAAATACCTAACAACAACATAAAACCATACATATCTTCAATTTAACACTAAATTATAGGCCAAAAATTACCTCTCTAAATACAAAATTACCCAAATACACACCCCAAAAATGGATTTTAACTGAAAAAACTTCACCATTACTGTTTATGACTACTCAAAAAAAATACTTAAAGAGTGCATGACTTTTTGTGTAAGCTTCCACTCATAATGGAGCTCAATAAAATATTATTAATGTGTTATATACCCATGCAATCAGTTGCATGCATACCTAAAATAAAATTTTGGAAATGGATTGACCTAAGGGATTGTTAGTATCATTATGGCCAAATGTAAATAAAAATGTGCTTACCAAATCCTAACTCAAACTCCACGTCTCTGTTGAATGAAGATTCAAATTTTTTCAGATTCGTGAGCCTCCCAAACATAAAGAAATCACGTTTTCAATCAAATATTATTCAATATTCTCACTATTTATTGTGGCTTATGTAATTCCCAAAGCAATCTAGAAAAAAGTATAAGATTAGGCAAGTTACATTGTTTGGTTTAAGGTTAGGTTTAAGTAATATTAAGGTAGGTTTAGTTAGTATTAGGATATCAAAACATTAATAAACCCATTTAAAGACACTTGTATTTTAATACTAAGTTGTCATCATGCTACAAAGAAGCACATTGGGGTTGATTCGCAAGGAACCCCTAAATTAAGACAAGTAATCAACTCAAGACAAGATAACAATATTTTTAATTAGTAGTTTATCATCATAACAATAATGGATTTAGTGTCATAGCATTTGGCTGAATTTACTATCATCATGACAATGAGTCCTAAATCATAGTGACCAATTAAGTCACAATTAAAACCAATGTACAATATAAAAACACATAATATGCCAATGGAATGCCACCCAATGGCAAGGTACTTTCAAGTGGCCTTAGAGCCACATGTGCCTATATAGTAAGGTTTATACAACTAAATCATGTGACATGGGATTCATGGCTTTATAATGACCATTTCGTACTTGTAAAACCTATACTTGGATTCATTGGTCAAAAAATATTAATAGCATCTATCAAGGAAAATAAACCAAATATTGAAATATTTAACAATATAAATGGCTCGACAACATACCGAAAAACATATATATAGACAAAAATAACAATTTTCTAAATTAAATCATTTATTCCATCATATAAATGTCTTAAAAAAAATCAACATAATAAACAATATTTGTTGTTACCAACAACTCATAACATAAACTTAATCAAGAAAATAAAAGCATATAAGGTTTTTCTAAAAGAATGATTTTATATTCTATTAATAAAACAATATAATAAGGATCATTATTATTGTTTATTATATTGCCTTTATGAGTAGTCATTACATTGATGGAATTCTCATTAAGAATTATATTTAACACTCATTAGTAATTATTGCATGAAAATCATAAGGAAATGCCTCGTTCTTCATATGCAATACCATTGTATTATTTTTTACTTGTGTGAGGAGAATGTACATTATACAAGGGTGACTAAAAGTGGGATATGCCACTCTCAATAATTCCTTCATTCTATAAAATTGTTCTAAGTATACTTATATATTCATATATTTTTTTAACAAAATCATTAGTGAACACACTAACACTAATACACTAGCACACTTTGTTGAATAAATGTACAAATACACTAAAAAAATTATTTACGTAGATTTGTGTGTGTGTGCGTGTCGCGCACATCCCTCGCCTAGTTTGTTCTCTCGAGAAAATCAAGTGAGATTTTTTTTTAATTAAATGAAAATGTTAACAAAATAAATAAATTAGGAATTAAAATATAAATTTAAATTTAAATTGGGAGGGGAGCAGGGGTTAAATTTGACGGTCACCCTTACCTACCAAGATTTTTTTGTTATAGTTTTTGAGTGAATATCACTTTGCACATGACGTTTATTTTTCATTTTTGACTTTCATGATTTTTACATAAATACAAAAATAAAAATCATATAATAAAACCATATAAAATAGCGATATTCTTGACATAAATGAAATCCTATTCTATTCTAAATATGTGTTAATATATCAACAAAATAAAAATAAATTTATGCTATCCACTTTGGAGATCCGGAGCTATAGCTTCATATATGTATTTTAAAGTAGGCAAACATTTTAATAAAATTAAATGTTTTAATTGTATTATTGATATATTTTGTAAAAATATGTAAACCAATAAAAAAGGAAAAGATCTTAAAAATTGAAGAGGGAACATATTTTTGTTATTTTCATAAAATAATATTTGTATAATTTTTTCAATAATACCCTTATTTTCTGTATCTAAATTGCAATGGTGCAACTCAATCAGAGGAAAATATTGTAGTCATATATGATGAAGAAAGGAAAAATAAAGAAACTAATACATTAATCTAAATTTGAAGAAGAAACAAGTTAATAAAATAGGGCAAACAAAAAACTAAGCACAAATTCTTACCAGATAGATAAAGATTGAAGAAGGAATCGAATGAAGGATTTTTTCAAATTTGTATAGCTCTATAAATTCTCTAGGTTGTTGGGTGTATTTGATCTCAACATTGAAACTTAATCTTCCAAACTCTCGAATCAACGAATCCTCACACGGCCACACGTAATGCAACGATTTAGTGTGTTACAATGGCTTCCCCTTGACTAGATATTAAAAATAACCTCATCAAAAATACATAAATCACCTTTCCATTATGCTTTGACATTCGTCCATGCTTTGTTTCAAAACTCCCATTTTTTGGCAGGTTGGGAGTTTAGATATTCGCTAGCAGTGGTATCTACATCTATTCGTTTGCATGTTGGATTCAACTGAATTGGGAGATCAGTTCAATGTCTTAGGAATCCGTTGGACATTAAATATGGCACAACTAAATGAATTAAATTCGAAGACTTTAAAATATTTTCAAATCTTAGCAAACAACAAATTTTTAATAAAAAATGCACAAATCGGTATCCATCTTTCCAAAAAGGATTTATATTATCCACATTTATTTATAAGTGTGTATATCAACTTTTCACATTTTTTAATGAGCATTACGAATTCAAAATATCATTTATGCAAAATGGCAGTAGGGTCGCTTAGGTCTTAGTAGATAATCCGCACATCTCTTTAAAACATCCCCCAACTCCCATGACTTATTAATGACAAATTAAACTCTTCTAAATCAAGATTACCTTTTATAAAACAACCTTATCTAATCATAATCTTGTTTTACCTTTATCCCACATTCATCAATTTGCTAGCCTTGCCTCTTCAAGCAAGCTATATAAAGAACCCTCCTTCTTACCTTTTCTCTTGCACCATGTTTTGAATAGTGAAAACTATAAGCATTTTAATCTTGAGCCATTCTCCATTGATGGAAATAGCTTCTCCATCTTGCATCCTTTCACTCAAATTGAGCAATATGGGAAGATCCAAAATGGCCTTATAGCCATTCTTGGTAAGATTCCATTCTCAATCCTTGAGATCAAGCAAAAACCCACTTTGATTGCTTATGTTCTTCATAGGTTCATAATTTAAGTTAGCAATCATAGAGAGTAGGAAATAGCTTAGCATGTAATTTCATTTATGCATTGAAGAAGCATTTCCTTTAAGCTTTTATCTTGATGGTTCATTGTTTAATTATCATTTGCTTTTGAATTTATGTAGATATTAGTTTCAATTTATAGCTTAGCACACACGCGCGCACACACACACACACACACACACACACACACACACACACGTGTGTGTGTGTGTGTGTGTGTGTGTGTGTGTGTGTGTGTGTGTGTGCATGTGTTAAATGAAATTGTAGAGGATAATTCAACATTTTTGAAGTATTAAAAGGCTTATTATTGAAGTTTTGTAATATTTTTAAGATGCTAGTGTTTAATAGAAATGTTCATCTAAACATGGGTGTTATTTTGATCCCCAAATTTTGTAATGTAAAAGTTGGATAAATATGTTAGATGAAATTGTATTTGACATCTTCGAGCGCATTCTCGTTGTGAAAATCATGATGGAGTGTTGCGTTATGTAACTTGTAAATATAGAAAATAAACCTAAATATAACAGTTAACCTTACTTAAAACTTGTGCATAAATACCCTTCTGCGTAATTCCTTTTAGCATAAGAAACTAAAACCTTAGAATGAACTTATAGCTTTACACTCAATGGCACCTTCTAGCTTAGGTAAATAATATCCCTAGTTTGAGTTATTGTCATAGCATGTATGTTTAAGGACATCGTCATAAACCCAACGGTTAGGAATGACATGGTCAAACATTATCTAGAGTATGTGGTTCCCTTCAAGGATTAATAATCATGTATGCATTAAGGATAACGTGTCCTCTTAAGGTATTACTCTTGGGAACTAACATTAAACATGGTATAAAATCCTCTTAGACCGACATACATGTTGAGTGATGAAGATTTCCAACTAACCTTGGAAATCACTTTAAGAGTTGGGATCATAAATGAACTCGATACCTAATCTCAATTATTGTTTGGGTTTTATGGTGCAATACTAAGAGTTAATTGTGAAACTTAACAACATTTTAGTGTATGATTAGTTTGTGAAAACGTAACCATAAGATGATGTGTTTGGAGAAAGGTGAAATTTTAGGTCATTCTTATATCATGTTTAAACCATCTTGTGGTGAGAAAAGGGATCACGTTGTGTAAAATCTAATGTAAACCTAACCCCTTAAGATGATGAACTAATCCATCTTTCTCTCCCATTAGTCCTTTTAGGTAATGGATGTCTGATGTGAAACTATGTGATCATGTTCTTAGAGACAAAAAGACAGGACTAGTAGTCTCATGAGGATACAAATGCCCTTGTTAACAATAGGTTACACAATTCATTACAAAAGGTATATGAACCTAGTTAGGGAGAAATAAAACCTCTTAAGTCAGACATAAAATGATACTTAGGAAACCTAATCTAGAAACAAGAAAATAAGGAAGTATGTTGCCATGTTTAGAGCCTTCAAATCATTAACTAATTGTTGGAGCATAGCTATAGTAAACTTATAAATTATGTTTGGCCTTGGGAAGTGAAATCATGGGAATGATCTTCCTTGTAATGGGGTTAAACCCTCTCACTATGGATAAAGAACCTATTTTGTATAACACTTATTGTGTACTAAATCAACTATCAATTTTTAAATGAGAGAAAGAAACGTGACCCTAAATCCTTAAACACATCCTTTGGACTTACACTTGTTCCGTTGTGTAACGGAGGTATGATATAAGATCAAGATGCATGCCTTAGGAGTGACTCCTAGGGATAAGACCCAGTATCCTTGTGTGTAAATAAATACCCTATTAACGAACGAGTGAATTAAACAAGTAATTGAAATAATGTAGATGATTCTTATTTGATGAGATACACCATAAGTAAATGTTAAATTGTATTAAAGAAAAGGAATGTATGATTCACATATTATGACCCTTTCTAGAGCTTAAAAATTGAAGCATGATTATAATAAATGTGTAATCCTAAAATTGTGTGTGTTGTGGGAAGACCCTATTTATAGTTTATATTGTGGTAGAATCGTTATGTTGTGCCTTGTCATTAAAAAAAAAGTGGTTGTAATGTTCATTTAAAAAAAAAGTGGTCGTAATGTGCATCACATGTTTTCATGTTATCTATGTGGGTTAATGTTTGTGCAAACATATCATGTGTTGTGTGTTGTCCTAAGTGATCTCCTGTAGTGTCTTGTGTACTACAATGTAAGCCAAAAAAATTATTCGGTATTTTAGTGTTGTATTTGTGTGTGTAAAATGTGGGTGTTATAGTGAAAGCAAGTTAAACATCCATTTGGATGTATTGTAAAACAAATTTACTTGCAGAAGATAGTTACAATCTTGCTAGGGTAGACATATATGAAAAATGTGAGATCATGGACAATGCATGTGAAGTGTTTAACAAAATACCTTAAAGAAACGTGTTCTCCCGACTGTAATAATTGTAGGATAGGTAGAAAATGGATTTTTGGAAAGGAACATGAACTGTTTGTTGTATTTTCTCAAAGAAATGTAGCCTCATGGAATGCATTAATTACAAGAAGTGCCAAAATGATAGCCTCTCTAGTGGTGGTTCATATGAGAGGTAGGCAAATTTTATCTACTGGATTGAAAGTGATTGAATGAGACTCCATATGATCTTTACATTGCTTAGAGAAATTTTGCTCTCTCATTTTCAAGGAGATATTTTTATTAATGAAACCATCAAGTGTACTGGGCTCACCAAGAATCAGCAAGAATGGATAGTATGGAGAGTTTGTATTTTTTTGTTTCATTGAATGCATGTGTTCACATGATTAGTCCACCTTATTCATCATTCTCAACCTGCATTGAAAATAGGAGATTTGAAACAGGGCTTGGACATACGCCAAACCATAGTGGATGGGGGATGGGAATTTGTGATATGTTGTAGTTGCATGTGATTTATTATACATGTGTGTAAATGTGAAAACATACAAAAGGAATGCAAAATATTTACCCGAATGGCACATAAAGATGCCATTAGATCGATGGTGATTTTATGGGTTCTGGTTGTTGGGTCATGAGAGCATATAGAAGACACGTGAAGTGTTTGACTAAATACCTTCAAGGTTTTTTGTCTTATGTTGTGGTTTTAAATGTCTTGGAAGATTTGTAAGCAAAATGAGGAAGCATGAGCAATCCCGTAAACTATTTCCGAAATGCCCGAAGGTGATGCGGCCTTGTCGAATGCAATGATCGCGAGTTTTCACAAAATATGTATGGTTTTCCACTTCCTTTTGCACTAAATTTTTGTTTTCTTCATTTTAAAATTTTGGAAATTAAATTTTCAATGATAGGGAATTTAATCCCAACAAATGAAAAAATCTTACCATGACCCGAAATGTCAAAACATCAAAAAAATCTAACCTCAAAATTCACCCGCATCAGTATGCCACACCCAAATATACCACAAACCTAAAAATCCTAACATGATCCTTGGTAATGTAGGACACCATGGAGAACCTTAACCAAGTTGTTTGAACTTATTTAACTCCCTTTCAATTCAATTTTCAAATCCCACTTAGCTTATCAGTCACTTATAATAAAGTGCCCGTTTTAATAAAATTTGATCGCTTTTGGATAGCGAAGTTGTATCTTAGTTTGAGTGAACCTTAAAACCACTACCACCTACCTCTAGAATGTTAACATAAGAATTATAACCAACCATAATTTCAATGAAAACACTTTCGGATGCTAGTTTTGCAAGTGGGTTTGGGGCCCATTGGTCATTGTGCGACAAGAGTTCCCGACATGTTTACTATAACAAGGGTCAAAGTTTCCTTTGTAACTTGAGCCTTGCTCTTCGTAATTAACTTCCATCAGATGAAATGAAGTCTCTATATATAAGGGATTTGGTAGAAATAATCATACTTTGTTTTTGAACTTAAAGCGAGTGTTTTCAAGATCCAATTTGTAAGCACTTTAGTTGTTTTAGCCAACTTTCACAAAATTGTAACTTTAGCTAAACACACCTTTTGAGGGTTCCATTTGATTCCTACTATCATGGAACCTTGTAGATATTAGTTTTGTACTTTATTTAGTATTAATTGATCAAATTCTTGTATGAATGGTTTTTGTAATTTATGGTGTTTCTCTCTCTTCCCTTTTCTCTCTCTAGAAATAACTATGAAAATTTTGACCGGTTTTGAAAATGGTCAATGGGTTAAAAATGTATATGGGTTTGAAACAAAATGGAAATTAGATACGCGATGTATGTAGTTATGTTATTGTTATCATCGAATCACAACACCCTCTCGATTTGCACAAGTGTGTGTGTGCTTGAGCTCACGGTGTGACTAGGTAACATGGGTACTATCTCCAAGTTGTGGGACTTGCTACTTGAGATAGACCTCCAGAGAAAGTTGGTTCTTCTTCCTACTCCTAGTGCAAACTAACTCTAATGAAAGAAAACTACTGACTATCTCTATCCTACAATTTCTAAGGGACCAAGGAGAGAGAAAGAGCATGAAAATAACAAAAATCTACACTACAGAGGTGATGCACCAAAGATGGGTATGAGAACAATCCCCAATGTGTGAAAATGGAAGCAAAATGTAGATTAGAGAGGGTGATAATAGTTCTCCATAGTCTAATACAAGCACTCACAATAACATTTCCATGCATACACAATAATAGTGAAACCCGCAAGAGCATAGAATAGACACAATACACTTGTAATGAGATTGAAGAGGCAAGAAGAATGCAAACAAACACAAGAAGGGAAGATACATCCACAAACTTACATTTATTGCTTCATAGGTATGAACATTTCAAATCTTTACAAATGAAAGGCATATATCCCCATACAAGGAGTCCACTCCAAAGGCCTATAGCACATTGGCTTCACAAAACCAAAATGACAGAGTTTTGCTACTCAAATTATCCTCCCTACAAATGGGAGAAAATCTTCAATTTATAGAAAAATGGAAAGAAGGAAAAGGGGGCAAGAAATCTTGGATCTATCTTTTGCATCAATTGCAAAGTACCCAGAGTGGGTGAAAAACATGATTGTAACTTGCAAAAGCCTCCCCATACTGCCCATAACTTGTAGTAGTGGAGAAATGGCCATCCATGCCCATTAATTGCACTTCACCCACCATCCAGCTATCCTTTTGAAACAGGTTTGTTTTCTATGGAATACACCTCTAAAACTACATCTATATATAGATTTTTTTACTATGGTGTGTTGGTCTTAGAACCATGATTCCAACGAGACCAATTTTGTGTAATTTTGTTAAGAAATGCTCAAGTTATGGGCTTTTGAGTGACTACAACTCCTTAAGGTTTTGTTGGGCATCTCTTCTTCTTCACAGGATTGTGCAATTAATTATTTTGTTGAAATACATCATTGAAAATATTTTATCCTCTTTTCAATGCTTTGCATATCTTCTCAAATTATTTGCATTAAAAAAAATTGGTGGGGCCATCATTGAATTTGTTGCCCTCTTTTAAAATGGGGAAGGGTTATGTTTTAATAATTGGCAATTAACATTTCCATCTCGACCGAAAAGTGGATACTCTCTTAAACACCTCACCGGTCCTCCCTTGAACTGTTTCCAAGTTGTTTATACATCGAGTTCCCTTATCGCACCGGGCTCGAGACAATCACATGGCGCCTACCATTTCATGCACATCCCTCCTTCCTTAATTTCGACTGATGACTCACCCTCAATCATGCTAAGTAATGCCATGAGGGATCCTCTCCAAATGCCTTGAGCTCTACAATCACATGGCATGTTCCTACTAACACATATCCTGGATTGGTAAAATCATTTTTGCATAGCTCGTCGGGCCTTTTTGTCTCCCAACTTGTCTCGCAAAGCTTCCATGTCATATGACCTCGCCCATTGGGTTCTTTCTTTTCGTGGCTGAGTGGTCCCTACCTAATCATTGAGCTCCACGTGGAGGCCCCGCACAACCCCGGGGTCTCCACCTTCCTTGCACCTTTTAGAAGTGGGTCACAAAGACACATGGTGATATTTGGGTTCCCCTCTTCACCCATAATGGGCTTCATTTGAGCTACTCAGACAATGAGCTCATCGATTACTCTCTTAACTCACCTCTGTAACCCTTCAAAATGAATTGGCCTTTTCGTGATTCAACTTGCTAATACATATCCTGGCTCGATCCTTTGATTACTTGATTCTCCATGTAGGTTCTTCTTCGCCACTTCATACCACAGTGTGATTTCATTGAATGCCCTACATGTTGAGAAAACTATGGGCTCGTCACCCCGTGCCGCAAGTCCATGAATTTCTCAATTTGTTTGAGCCCTCCTCCGACGCATGGGCTCGGCCCCCTTCACAACTCATCGAGCTCGTATTTCACCCGAGTTCTTCATGTTGGGTCCAACTCGATCGGCGTGAGAGCTCATTCTATAAAAATAAACCTGGTTTACCTTCATGTTTGGTGCCCTTAGTGGTATGGCTCAACCGAGCTCGACGCATTAGTGGCTTGGTCTCCTCATGGAGATAGCTCGGTGTATTCCTACCAAATTAGTCATAGTCTATGTAGAGAAACTCGATGGTGTATAACTCATTTGACATTCTAATGGATCGATGATGCTCTCGAGATCCTCTTTGATAAATTGGCCTATAACACTTATTAACCCGACATGGTCCAGTCATCTTGATGAATAATGAATGAGTAGCTTGGTCTCCTTTGATGATTTTTCATAACTGGGTGATGATCCCTAGATCAGCTTGGTCTTCAAAAGGGAAACTTGGAGTGTGTTATGGACCATCTTGGCCAGGAGCTTGATAAGCTCATTTTAAACTCCCCAAGCTTCTTGATCCTCCACAAACTCCTAGAACTCCTGGGTGACATTTTATGGAAATTTTGGGGTTCCTCGGGTGCACTATAGATCTAGGAGGTGCTCTTAGGCAAAGAATGTTGGGTATTTCCATCTCCTCCCGAGTGTGCCAATTAATTATCACAATTAGTTGTTTTTATCTAATTTCACCAAGAAACTCGAAAGTAGATAATAGTTATAGTGAATGGAAAAGAAAATAAAATTTTATACTTTCTCTCTCTTCCTTTTTCTCTCTCTAGTAGTAACTATGAAATTTTCACTTGGTTTGAAACTGTAAATGGGCTAAATGTATATGAGTTTGAAATGAAATGAAAATTGCATACAAGATGTATGTGGTTATAATAAGAATATTTGAAAAGAAAATGAATCTTATACTTTCTCTCTCCTTTCCTTACTCTTTTCTCTAGGAATAAAAGAATAAATAGAATACATAAGTGTGAATGTGTGAAGAAATGACCTCTCTCTCTCCCTATCTCTATCTTTCTCTACTTTCTACTTTGATTGCTTGAAATGATGGATGTATGGAATTTATGCTTGAGTGGAGGAGATTTCCGCACTCACCCTCCGACCGACCATGCATTGATTGCAAGTACTTCAAACAAGAGGAATTTAGGATGTGATATGTTGTATTTAATGATTTTTCATTGTAAAGTTATATTCATCTTGTAATATGTGTATTACCATAGAATAATGATATGTAGTGTTGTTCGAAGAATTGTTCTTTGTACATTTTGAAAAGGAAATATCAATGTGGTTATATTTTATAGTGTCAAAATGGATGTGAAGTTGTACTCAATGTTGTACCTATGTTGTAAAGATATTAAACTAATATTTTACTATGTTAATTATTGATTTATCTCCTTAACACCCACAATGCTAGGTAGAATCTCATCTCACCCAAACTATTGAAATAAAAACGAGTTTATAATCCCTATTATACTCTCTCCTCCCAATTGATCCTTTTCAGGTATAAAACACTAATCATGTTAATAAAATACTCTAGTCTCATTAATCATCTTATTGTTTTGCACCTAAAACAAGTCTTACTAAGGACCATTCCCTTAAATATTTTATGAGGCGGTGAATATACCTTTTGAAACCTATCATATTTGAGCGAGTGAGGCCGTCATGTCTAGGTGTTGTAGGTATGACCATATAATGAATAAGTTTAATCCCCATGTGTGTAATTTCCCTTGGTACCCTAGTGGGTGGCCAAAGCCTTGCAAAGATAGTTGGTGGTTTTACCTATGATTGATCTTGTGTGAGATCTAAATTATGTGAGTAGAGAATATGTGTTGAATTACTTGCATATTAAACTCTTGCATTGAAACCTTTTTTCCTCTTAGATGAAAGTGTTCCCTTGGTGAGTAGTAGTGGATTACCTCGGGTTGATCGAAGGTGTTGAGAAGTAATGATTTCAAATTCTCTTGTAATGTCTTATAGTAGGGTGTAGTTTTCCCCCTTGAATGCCTTTGAAGTTAGTAGATCATGGACCTCTCCTAAGGTTATTGATGAAAGAAATATTGATGCATAGTTACCCAATGATTGAAATATTTCCTGGGAGGCATTTGGAATGCATAAAATTGTTATGATGTCTCACTTATTGATCCATAAAGATTCATAAAACACACCACTTCATCAATTCTATCGGCACCAAGAAGGAGAAAAGGGAAAAGTGTGAAAATGAGGTAAACGGAGGTTTGGAAGGAACCGCCACTGCAAAGTGGAAGTTTTAGAATCACCGCCCGCATGGTGGTGGTCCCGAAACCACTTCCCAGCCAAGCGGGCCTTGAGACCGCCACTTGATCGCATAGGGTGGTAGTCTTGACACTTTCGAATAAAAAGAAGAATGGAACACGAATGGATGCAAACTTGAAACACTCGGGCCGTGTCTCTTCCCTTTCATGCCCTTTCACATCCTCAAGTGCACATAAGGACATGGGAGGGCCTATAAATTCATGAAAGGAGAAAGAGAATAGTCATTCGAAGATCCAGAGATATCGAGAAGTAGAGTTTAATGAGAGCAGTGAGAAAAATCTTCAGTGTTGGAATGAAATTGTAGGAGCAAGGTGTAGAAACAGAACAAACAAGTAATTGGAGAGAAGGTTTACATTGTTTCTTCTTTTCATACTTATTGTAATCTATAATTGTCTATATTAGACCAATAAAAGTGGGAAGAAAGAGAAGTTTCCCTTCCCGACTGGTTTTCCTCCATTGGAGGTTTCTAGGATAAAATTGTTGGTGTTGAAGTTTGAATTATTTCCTTCTTTGTAATTTTGTTTCTATAACAAAGTAGATAATCAGTCACGAAGCTCTAATTTTCAAGCAAATATGTCATTTTCCAAATTTGAAAGTAGAACAACATAGTTGTGTGATTCGTAGAGTTCCAAAGTAGAAGTTTACGAATCATTTTGGTATCAAAGCTAATTATATATCCAGGATTGTGGCATTTGAATCTTTCTTGTGATTTTGTATGACAGTGACAAGGTCCAAAGGTGAAGAATTTTTACCTTGCAAGCTAGATATTTCTATGAAGAAGTGGAAACAGAGAATTCAAGCTCAAATGGAGGAAGAGAACTTGGTCCGTAGAGTTGAGATGCTAGAGACCATGATGGATAGATTGCATAGAAAACAAGAAGAGCTTTCAGATCTGCAAAAGATGGCTTCGGTTAAGCAAGATTCCATGGACTTAGTGGTTCGAGCACTAGCTGAAAAATTTGGTATCGAAAGAGCCATGAAGAGGAAGAATGGGAAGAGCGTGAAGAGACACCAATTGTAAGTGAGAAGGTAAAATCTACACATACACCTTTTAAAGTTGAAATGAAAGTGGAAATAAAGAATTTTGAAGGACAAGTAGATGCAAAATTATTGATAAATGACTAAAACTATTGGAAGTCTACTTTAGTGTACATAATGTCACTGAGGCACAAAGGGTCACCTTTACACGTCTCAAAATGGAAGGTCATGCTCTGGTTTGGTGGGAAACCCATCTAGCCACTTGTGAGAAGAAGAAATGTCCTATTGTCAATACTTGGAAAGGTTTTAAAGAGTTGATTAGAGCTAACTTCTATCCTATTGGCCATAATATTGACATGATGATTAAGTGGCAAGTACTTTAGATAGGAAGTGATCAAAGTGTGCAAGACTACACTACGGAATTTTAGAGACAAGCCATGTTGCTTAATATGGACTTGGAGGATGAGGACATTTTGACCAAGTATTTGGGAGGACTTCACACTCACCTTCGAAGGAAGGTAATCTCCATGAAGCCCAAGGATCTCAATGAAGCTTGTGTACAAGCATACTACATTGATGACGAGAAGAAGCAAGGAGAAATAGAGCCAAAGGAGACCAGTCAATAGAACAACAAGACAAAGAACAAGGGAAGACAAGTAGCAGAGGTAAATGGAAAGGTAAACATGCCACTACTGCTTTGCATACTTGTAAAGATCCTAAGAATTTCTATAAGAATTGTGATGTAAATGGACATACTGATGCCACATGTTGGAAGTTACATCCGGAATTGCACCCAAAGCACCGAACCAAGGATTCCAAGAAATCCATGGCCACTATGAAGATAGAGAGAGAGGTGGAGATTGAGGATGATTCGGATGTAGACGAGAGGTTGGGATGCATGGCCACTAACATGTACGAGGCAGCAGAAGAAGAA
Source organism: Taxus wallichiana var. yunnanensis (assembly GCA_018340775.1). Classification (NCBI taxonomy): domain Eukaryota; kingdom Viridiplantae; phylum Streptophyta; class Pinopsida; order Cupressales; family Taxaceae; genus Taxus; species Taxus wallichiana. The sequence continues at coordinate 590,735,653 of CM031238.1, read as the reverse complement.
GAGATGAGTAAGTTATTTCAAATCAGAATCCAAATCAAGAAGACTAAGGTAAACGCTTTAGTAGATTCTAGTTCTTAGTCAAATTTGATTTCTGATGTGGTTATAGAACAGCTTGGTCTAGATACTTACACACATCCACATCCATACCCACTAGGATGGGTGAAGAAGGGTGTAGAAATACAAGTTACAAGGAAGTGTAAGTTTCAATTTGGGATAAATACCCAATACATAGATGTATTAGAGGCTGATATTATTCCACTTGATGCATTTGACGTTGTCTTCGGAAGTCCTTACTTGTATATCAGGGATGTTGTGTTCATAAGGAGGGAGAACCAGTTCAGATGGGTCAAGGATGGAGTCTGTTTTTAACATTCGGGCACACCAAAGAAAATCAAAGAAAGCTATGGTAAGTGCCAACCAAGCACCAAGACTTATTTAGAAAATCATTAGTTTTGTTGCTTTCATTGGAAGAAAAACAAAATGGACGTGAGAGCGGATATTTCTGACCAAAGGATGGAGAATTTGGATAGCACTTGTCAGTTTTTATGAAGAAGCCACCACAGGAACTACTCATTCAAGGAGCAAAACAAACTTCCGCTATGCAATCACCATATCTACCTATGGATTCATTGGACCTTACCATGGGGCATCAGGAAGAAAAGAAGATACAAGGAATAGTGGTGACTAAAGGAGTAGCACACTTGGAGAGGATTCATCTAATCTATCTCAAGAAACAAATAGAAAGGACTAAACCACTACAAGTATGGGACCTTCGCCATACTTGAGTAGGTTGGAGAAGAAACCTTTAGGCCATACTTCATGCAGATGCACATGATAGTAAGTTGCAAGAGCTCGCATCCACTAACACCATCTATGCATGAAAAATAAGGAAAGATACAGAAGTTACCTTCCAAAGAGGATTGTACTTGAGGAAACTTGAGGAGGATGTAGCACTAGAACAACAAACCTAGAGATCCACATGAGTCTTGGCAGGTTGGACAAGAGAAGACACCAAGGTAGACCCAGTGGTACTCGAATGAGCACGAGAGGGAGTTAATTCCTCTACCACTCCCCCACTAAGCTTTTATGGGACCAAAATCCTCCTAAGTAGGGGAGGTATGATCCATAGGGATCCAGAAAAACACACCACTTCATCAGTTCCATCAGCACCAAGAAGGAGAAACAAGAAAAGTGAGAAAAATGAGGTAAACGGAGGTTCTGGAAGGAACCACCGCTTTGTGTAGAGTGGCGGTTTTAGAATTGTCGCCCTGCAGGAGGCGGTCCTAAAACTCGCTCCCACCAAGGTGGTCGTCTTGACACTTTAGAATAGAAAAGAAGAATGGAACACGAATGGACGTGAACTTGAAGCGCCCAGCCGTGTCTCTTCCCTTCCATGCCCTTTCACATCCTCCAGTGTATGGGAGGACATGGGATGGCCTATAAATGCATGAAAAGAGAAAGAGAATAGTTATTCGAAGATCTAGAGAGATCAAGAAGCAGAGTTTAATGAGAGAAGTGAGCAAGATCTTTAGTGTTGGAATGGAATTGTAGGAGCAAGGTGTAGAAACAAAACAAGCAAGTAATTAGAGAGAAGGTTTACATTATTGCTTCTTTTCATACTTATTGTAATATGTAATTGTCTATATTAGACCAATAAAAGTGGGAAGAAAGAGTAGTTGCCCTTCCCAACTAGTTTTCCTCCATTAGAGGTTTCAGGATAAAATTGTTGGTGTTGAAATTTGAATTATTTCCTTCTCTACAATTTCCTTTCTATAACACTAGATAATCAATCACGAAGCTCTAAATTTCAAGCAAATCTATCATTTTCCAAAGTTGAAAGTAGAACAACATAGTTGTGTGATTCGTAGAGTTCCAAAATAGAAGTTTATTGATCACTTGTAATATGCACTTATTACTTTAGTGTCTAAGAGCAATGAATTGAGTTTTCTTGTGTGAGGTCGTACTCCGATATTATTAAATCCCTAGGTGTCAAGTAAGTGTTATATGAATTACATTTTTCTAAACGATGTCAACACATGACCAAAGTAACCGTGTTTATGTACTTATAACTAGGGTAAATAAGATTAAACTAGGGAATGATCGCTACGAAGATCATATGCCCTTGAGCGATGTCAACAATTAAAATTCCTAATGTGATCAAAATGAATGTAATAAAGGAGAGTTACACGGGTGATAAAACAACCTATTAAATTGGGAAACCAACTCGAGGCATGAACACATACTTAGTACACATAAATGTGGTTAAACAACGATGCAAATGAAATAATGAACATGAATCCTTGAGAATGGAATACCTTGGGCTGCTACCAAGGTCTTGTGAGTTAAGGACATTACACTCTAGTTTGACTTGTAAAATTTAGTAGAACCCTTGGGCGTAGATGGGAATACATGAAACCTAGGATCACTCAAGGAGTAGAATTAATGGTTGAAACTTGTAGTTTCTCATAAATATCGAGAATAAATCCTTAAGATGATGAAAGCAGTAGATTGAAATGTGAGATTCATCACTTAAATTCAATGCAAAACCTCTATAACGTGAACATGGGTGAAATGTACCCTTCCATGTGCAACATGATTGTGAAAATATAGATTCCTAATTGGAGCAAATGGATTGTGAATCATGAATGATATAAATTAATTAGTTAACTTACATAGTTGGTTGTAATAACTTGAAGATGAAAAGAGTGTACCCTTAGTGTTATGAAAAGAACTCGGAATAGGTCCACTCTTGACCTAATAACCTTCCTTTTACTTTTCATGAACTTTTCCTCCTTGTAATGAAAGTATAATGCCAAACCAAGTAAACATGATTCTTAGAAACAAATTCTCAGGACAAGTGTTGGTAGACTCATGGGTTTCTAAATCTCCTAATGACCATCAAGTTATATAAATTAATAAAGGAAACGAGCAATATTCTAATGGATAAAGTGAAATGAGCAATATTCTAATGGAATTCAATTTATAGGTGAAATGTTAAACAAAAAATATGCAACCTAGTTTTAAGAGGAATGAAGGGTACCATTTTAAGTGTTCCATTTTAAGTGTTCTTCAGATAATTATAGTCAATTAATAAAAATAGGATTGTAATAAATATGTAACCACAAAAACACCCCTTCCTACCATACATACCCATGTGTACCATACTATACATCTTAAATCAAACAACCTAAATTTGTTAAATGAGTAATGTTAAATAGGCATTTAGTAGTTTCACACAAATGTGATATAGAATTTATATATAATTGATGTAAAAGTTTGATTCAATCTTGGTATGTTTACATATTTATAATCTATCTAAATACAGTGTTTATATTGATTATTATTACGCAACAAAACACCCTTATACCATCATACCCATGCATACCATACTATACAAATTATAAATGTCATTTTTCAAAAAACAAAGTGATTTCATTTATGATATCTATCATACACATTTATTAGATAAAGTGAATTATAAATGATTTATTAAAAACAATGTATTTTCAAACACTCTAGTGTTTTTCAATATTTAAGTCTAGTTTTATCATTTCATGTAGGCATGAATGCCACATGGAGGATACAAAATAACATGTATGTGTCCATGCATTGTGTCATGAGAATAACTTCTTCCCTATTTGTCTACTTATGTCCCTAATTGCTAAATCATGCAATTTCAATATTAGGACATGTTTGTCTACTTGTGTCCCTAAATGGTTAATAGAAATTAAGAGTTATTAGATTGCACAATTTTAATGCGTGTGTGTGCATGTGCGTGTGCATGCATGTGTGTGCATATTTGGCTAATTTTATCCCTAATATTTCTATCATCCCATTTTTATCAATGATTTCCTCCCATAAGTTTCATTTCTTAAAGCATTTCTCTAATGTTGTCTAAAGCTTCTAAACGCTCTTGAAATTATTTTTGTGGTCACTTTTTGCTTGTATCATTGTTTACTTATCATGTCTTCTATTTGTTATTGATCTTTTTCAATTTTAGATTATGTGATTATTTCTAGTTTATGGTTTTTTTAATTTATTAATACTTGTTGAAGGTAAGGTAGTATAAAAATTAGTTTTTCTTAATTGGTATTAAGTAGTCATTATTGTATCATACTTTCAGCCAATCAAAAAGTTATAATCATTTTTGTTTGTTAAACTTATTATGTCTTAAAGATCTAACTTTATATTTTTAATCAAAAAATTATTTAACATTCATTCATCTTCTTCCCTATTGATTAATAGTGGAATATTCCTTTAGGCCTTATTGTAGGGTATTCTTTTCAATTAAATGTAGTAACCATTCACTACTTTCAATGTTAGTTTTAAATATATTTTTATTCACTTATTACTAATACCAAAAGACACCTCAACATATATCGATGATTATGATGTAACATATAAAAAGATTTTTAAAAAATTTAACACGACATGACATCGTTTTTAAAAATAAATTTCCATCAAATCACACCTCAACCTCTATTAATTATGATGATGTGACATACATCATTGAATTTCTCGAACAAAATGAGACACACACACACACACATTTATTGAATGACACCTCAACATCTTTTAATAATTATGATGTGACATACAATATTGAACTATTAAACTAGATATAAATCAAAAGACATATCAACCTATATTTTAGAAAATTACCACTAAATGACACCTTAACCATATATATATATATATATATATATATATATATATATATATATATATATATATATATATATATATCCATATATATATATATATATATATATATATATATTATGTGACATACAACATTGAACTACCAAACAATTTAGTATAACATGACATATCAACATATATATTTTAAAAATTACCAAATGACACCTTAACCTATATAAATAGTTGTGATGTCATGTAAAATGTTTAATTACTAAGCTATTTAATATCATCAAAAGATACCTCAACCTATATTAATATTTATGATGTGACATACATTGTTGAATTACTAAACACTTTAATGTAACATGATATGTAAACCTACAATTTAAAAAAAAAAAAAAAACACCAAATGAAACATCGACCTATAATATTAGTTGTTATATTACTAAATAATTTTACACTACTAAGTCATTGTCTCAATATTTTTCGTATTTTTTTAATCAATTAACTTCTATTGCATGAAACCACATTCAATAACATAGATTATATGTCACATGTTTTCATTAGTATTGTCTTTGAGGCTAAAACTATATTTTATTATTTCATCCTAGAAAACTCTAAACTCTATTCACTATGCAATTAAAGTTTTTTATGCTCAAATATATCAATTTCCTCATCTCGATGTCATGACTATAGTTTGTTGTTTTGTCCTAAAATTTTCCAAAATTATTTACTTGTTTAATTAAGTTTTTCCATGCTCAAATATGTCCATTTTATTGTCATTCAATTCATATTTCTTCAAGCTATAGTAAGGACTAGTCATAGTCCAACTCTTATTGCTCATTGATGTGTGTGTGGCAATAATATAGTCCCCTAAAAATGTAAGCATTCTAAGTGGTTAGAGATTTCCTTGGGAATTAATATAGTCCCAATTTGACTTCAATTTAAATATACAAACATTCTAATTCAAATATCGCTAAGAAAACATAAACATGCCTATTTAACATCTAACCTATATAGCACATGTAAACATTACATTCAAATCAATATATAAATTAAAGACCTACAAAATTTAGATTAAACGTGTGTTCCACATTGATGATGTCATAGTTTATATACTCAATGAGTACTCACAAAAAAATCCTAGCAAGTGTTTATGAATTTAACTCATGACTCTTTAGGATGATTTTGGTGAGTTTTAATTTAGAACTCACGCTAAGAACTTCACGAGTCTAATTGATTAAACTAAAATGGAAAATGGGGACCTAATTTAGTTTAATCTAATGTTATACAAAGTAATAAATAACATGTAAATAAATAAAGGAAATGACCCAAGAAACTAATTAAAGGAAATGTGAAACCCTAATGTGCAAAGAAGGGTTAGCGAGGCCTTAGTTGATTCACGAGATATATCGAGAACCGTTTCGTAGTGAAGAAAAGATAAACAAAATGAAGAAATGACCACACCGAGGCTCGAGAAAAGTGTAGATGTGGGTTGTTTGGCTAGATTGGGGCGCTTGGAGAGGGAAGGAGATGCCTGGGGTGCCTTGGTTTGAGATCTAGGTGCCCTAGTCTACAAAAATGACTAGGTAAACTCCTCTAAGGTTTCATTAAGTGACTTCCTGCCTTCGCTTCTTGTCATGTGTATGTTTTGAATTGCATTGAATGTAATTATAAATAAGAGGTGGAGAAATCACCTATAAAACCCCAAATAAAGCATCAAAACACTAAAAAAATAAAGATGCATATGAAGGGGTGATTGTCCTCAACTATCAAATGGATGGACTTATCACTAAGTGTTGCACTACATCTCAGACCCAATGTATTTCTAGTGTGTGTGTGTGTGTGTGTGTGTGTGTGTGTGTGTGTGTGTGTGTGTGTGTGTGTGTGTGTGTGTGTGTGTGTGTTGTGTGTGCGCGCTAGGTGCTCTTGTGCTTGTGCAATTGCACTTTGTGAGTAGCGAGTAATAACTAGGTGTAGAATTCAAATAGATGGTGCATGGAATAGAATTAACTCCTCTCATATGAAGTGTGATGTAGAAAACCAACCTTGTGTCCCTTGTGATGGAGCTAGATGGATGTAAAATGGAGCAATAGAAGCCTTTGATGGATGCAACCTTAGGTGATGGTAGTAGTGCTTAGTGCTTGGTCCCTCATTATGGTCTCATAAATTTATATTTATATGGTTCTCTTGTTCTAATTTTGTAATTAACCCTGAAAAGGCCAACCACCAAAAATATGAAAATCTCAAATGGCTAGAAAGTTCCCAAAAGATGAGAGCAAAGTGTGAAGAGGATAAGGGTGCCCCGAGGAGGATAAAGGCGCCGGGGCCCTAGTCAAAAATAGAATAAACACAAAATGAAAAAAACAGGTTGGGAAAGTATAAAGCGGAAGGTCGAAGTAATGACATAAAGTAATGTGGACAAAGGACATGGGTTAATTAGTACTTTATTCACTCAAAAACCATGTGAATAGCAGTATGAGACCAGGAACTAAATAATACCCAAAGTGCATGTTTAGTGACTATATTTTCCCCCACTTTATATTGGTGAGCTAACTCGCTTGATAATATAAAATAGATAGAGATGTGTACCTGATATCCATGTAGAGTGATGTAGAAAGCATGCTGATGGACTAGACAAAGCATGGAGTGACAAAAATATGGAGCGTGGAGACTAAATATGTAAAAGTGTAAAAAGTGATGAGAGTGAACCTAGGGCAAAAGCGTGTCTCAGTAGATTCCAATGTTTGTGAGGTACTTGCATGTTAGTATAAGGTAAGGAATGCTAAATGAGGATGCTTTTGGTGTTGTTGTTAATACCTTTGTTGTTGTTGTTGTGTTTGATTGTTTGCTTCCCATATGAACAAACCCGTAAAGGAGAAGATGATCAATTAGTCAAATACACATGTATATGTGTAAAAATTGCATTCATATAGTAATTAGACTATAATGAAAGCATGAAAATGAAAAAATAACATGTGCACCTGATCTGTGATGAGAGAAAGGGTGTAAAAAGGATATCATGTAACCATCATGAAGTGTTAGTTTTTTGGGCGATCTCACACCACTATGGCTGAAGAAGTATATGGATAAAGTTGTGTTATTCTACAACCTGTAACTACTTCCTTGAGAATGTGAAGAGATCTTTGTGCTACTTGGTTTTTTGGGCAATCCGATGTCGTTGGCCAAAGAAGTGAAGGGAGGAAATTTTGATTTTCCTCCAACCTGTAACTACTCCCGAATGCTAAGGAAAACATGTCCTGTAAAATTTGTTGTGTATCAGAGTTCTATAGACTGGTCTAAACCCACTCATTATATAACCCACTGTGTCATGGATAAAAACTAAATGAACTATATCGGTGTAAACCGTCATGTGTAGTATGTAAACCCCAAATGATGTTCCCCTCTTTAGAGGCACATGCGATGTTGCAAATAAGAAGATACATCCCCAAAAGAGGACCGACCACATAAATTGTGTCCTATAAAGGGAAGGGAATGTACTTGGTAGAAACCAAGGTGCACGTAAATAAGTGGCTAGAAATAAGTGTTAGTATGAACAAGTATGTATATAGAAAACAAGTGTAAACTACCATACAATATGTAAGCTAAAATGAAATTAAAATCATGTCAATCATAGACTACAAAAGGTGGGTTGCAAACATGGGACACCACTCATGATGTCGTAAGACACTCAAATCCATAGTAGCCGCATACAAACAAACAATTGTGCACACCAAACAAAGGGAAAGGCCTGCATACAATAACAAACAAAGACAAGTAAGAGAAAACAAATAGACAAATAGCCATGGAAGTAAGTAATCCTATAAAAATGTTACACATGAAGCACCCATTAGCATGTTAGAAAAATAATCCATATGTCAAAAGCGTGTATAACCAAGACAGTTGTGTGCTAAGTACAATATGAAACAATAGCACCTGTAGTATGTGAATGTGGATGCCCCCAATAACCATTCAGGACTGATATTAGCCAAGCATCCATGTTACATGTAAGAGACCTATATCTATGATCACAACTAGATAAGGACATGAATGTGCATGTGTGTATGGTAAAGATAATTACATATAAGAGATATATCTAGCATGTGCAGTAAATTGAACATATACAAGTAAATGTAAGAAAAAGTAAAAGCAACCAATATATGCAGTATGTCATAGATGGATGGAATGGAATGCAAGATGGATGATAGGAGTTGTGTGCCCCCAAGTGAGTGGATTTCTATGCGCAGTGATGCTCATTTGGTTTTCCCCCTCGTGATCAAGAATGAACTGTAAACGAGAGTGTGTCATCAGAAAATGGTCGAATTGTGTGTTGTGTGTACCATGTTGTGGTGAATGTGTATGTATATTCTGATGACATGTGACCTAGAGATGATGTATGTGTGACCCTATATGCAAAGCATATATCACAACAAGATGATTAAAGGAGTGATGATGTATCCTAAAGTGTATATCACTACAAGATGAATAGAGGGAGTGGTGATGTAGCCTAAAGCGTATACCACTATAAGATGATGGAATAGGTGACCATTTAGCATATAGCGTATGTCACTAACCTAATAATGTCACATGATAGAAGGTTGAATGATGAATGTGTGAGAATGACAAGGTCCATTTTTATGTATACCCTCAACATTCTAGTATGGACCATGAGACTAGAGTGCATCATCGGGTAATGAGTGCAACACGTAGTAGAAGAGGTATCATGTGTAATGATGAGAGATGACCATGTGATGTGTAGAGTACGCAAGGTGTAGTGTCTATTATACGGTGTGTGGGGTTCATGTGTAGTATGCCCTCAACAGATGAGTGTGAACTAAAGCACAAGAGTGTGTCATCAAGGGGTAAGGTGATAGAAATCACCTACTAAATATTGAGTGACATGAAGTGGTGGAATCATGTGACATGATAGCAGCATGAGCGTATGAAACAAACTAAATGTAAATCGCAGCAAAGCAATGGTGGCATGTGTCATTGCGACGTCTGTGGAATCCAATGTGAAGCAATAACATGATGTAGTTGATGGAATGGATAAGATTAATGACATGGTGGATGTGATGGCGTGGCAATGTATGGCTGCAATGGAGAGTGTGCATGAGCAACAACCTATGAAAATGGATAGAAAACAACCTTAGCACTAGATGGAGGAGACAACTCAACTATAGTAGGAGCTCATGAGAAAGGTAAAGGATATATGGACACTCACGTGAGCAAGAGCCAAAGGAAACAATGCCCTTATCCTCTATTTGTTGCAATCTATCATGAAAGGTGAAGCAATCATTGTCCCTATGGCCATTGATACAATGATAATCACAATAGGTTTGATCACGCTGATGTTGTAAGAGATGTTGTAGATGATGTTGGTTAGAAGGTAAGAAAATTAAATGCTTTTCAAGAAAAGCATGCAGCACATCATGTGATCAAGTGTGATGAGAGAAGTGTAATGGCTCACACAAAACAGATGGAGTATATGGAGATATAGTCGCGAAGGAGTAGAAGAAGAAGGATAATTTTTTGATGTAGTAGGTTGAGTTTTCTTATGAGGAAGAGATGGAGATTGTGTAAGATGCTCAACTAATGGAAATGGAGAAGAAATAGATGATACGACAGTAGTATTTTTGAAAAGGTTTTCATTGATGTCAAACAAGACAGTTTGAGCATGGGTTTGAGCTTGAGCAGGTATGTCTTATTTTATATAATCATGTGGATTATTCATGGTTCTATGGTGTGCATGATCATCGGTTATTAGCAAGTACGAGTGGTATGATGAGGAAGTTAAACATGGTCAAAGATGATGAATGTGATGGACAGGTTCTTTAGTGATATACAATGGTCTCTAGATAGTTTATTGAGCATTCAAATTGGTTTCATGATGATTCAAGGTCATTGTATACATGGATAGTGAGTTAACTCGGTTGATTTAAAGGGATAAAACTCATTTTCCTAAGTGTTTACAAGGTTTTTATGAAGAAATCAATAATTCCGGTCCTTAAAAAAAAATTTGAAAATTTTGAGTATTTTAGTGTCTGCAGTATATAGGGTGCGGATGGAACATGTTCCCTTAGAACATGTGTTTCCCGCATTGGTCTTGGGGCATGCAACACAAATAAATCAGTGTTGTGCAAATAATTTAGATATAGGATCCCCTCAAGGAACAAGTTCCAAGTGGGACTTAGTTCTCCACATAAGGTTTGGAGCCGCAAAACAAAGTATTAAATGTTTTACGGAGATATCGGGGATTTTGAGAATATCAGGTGATTCATTGTTCCCCACAAATCAAGTTGATCCGAAATACAAAGGATTAGTTCATTATGGATCAATCTAGTAAATCAAACACAAAGGGTGTGGAAGGAACAATTTTTCCAAGAGCACTTGTTCCCTGTAAAGTGATTTGGACCACATGATGAAGGAGTCAATGGTTTACGGATAAAGCAAATGTTTTGGGCACAAATGACTCAAATGACCCGAGTTCTTTAGTACCACTTATTCTCTGAAAATTTAATTTAACCAATCAAAAATGGAATGAAAAGTGTGGTACGGGTCATAAGGAGTGCTGAAGAACTGGAGGAAGAAGACAAAAATTCTCTCAAGTGTCGGTTGTTCCCCTAAGACCCGAGTTATCCGATTGATAAAGGATTTTAAGGTTAGGGTTTCTGCTAAAGAAATATCCTTGAAACTCATAATCTAACCATCAAAAAAATTGATTTTTCGAAGATATCTCTGTGAGGATGGCATGAAGATATTGCAAAAGGAATTTTGTGAATTCATGATTCTAGTAGAGAGAAAATCATTACATAAGTTATAAAAACCCATCCAAGGTGCATGCTTCAGGTGTTCGAGATTGAAATCAAATTTTCTCATTCCCAGTGAAGGATATAAGACAAGACTTTGTGTATATGATGTTTAGGAGGTATAAAAATATCTCAAATTGGTTTGAATAAATTATACACTCCACAGAGGAAGATATGAATTGTATAAATTTCCCAGGCTCGTGCAAACTAGGTGTAGAAGCTTCAAACTCATTTTTCTCTATCATGGCTTCAAGGCATGCTTTGAAAGTTTTTAATTGTATTGCTTAAGGAATGTAGAAGGTGTATATGAATCTGAAGAGTCTCAAATGTGTGAGGGTGATGTTCTCCATGACATTTTATCAAGGGGCTGAAACTAGTGGATCCAGTATAAATTGTAAGTGCACTCATACGTTTGTATCATGCCCAATTTGAATAGAAGAATAAGATTGCAATGCTCTATCTTATATAGCAAAAATATCAGATCTAAAATTTAAAATCTTGTTTATGATCAAGTCTCTGAGGTATAATCCAAACTAGAAAAATGTTAAGTTGTGTCTGTGTAAAGTGTAAGAGTGAGTTGGAGATAATTGAACACAGTTGAGTAAAGTGATAGAGTGGACTGAACTCATTCGGTGTGCAAATAGTCAATGGTGTACAGAGATTTGATTGAATGGTTGATCATCCTAGGAAGTTGAAGAGACATGGGACCATCTAGTTTGAGGTAGTTGAACACATGAAGAATCCAAACTATCCCATAACAGTTATAACTCCTACACTCTCATTTTGAAGCTCGAACCAGAAGGTGAAGGGTCACTTTTGTCTTATTCAAGAAAATGAAATGGTTAAAAGGGTTCAATTACACTACATGACAAGAAGTGGAAGAGGTAGTACTCGGTAAGATAAGCAAAATGGAAGATGAAAGGATGTGAAAGGAGACTATAAAAGATAGATTATGTGAGACACAAAATTTTGTTGAAAGTGTGTAATGTTGAGGGTTGGTTTTTGTTGAAACCATGGTGAATACATAGAGAAGAGGAGAAGAAGAGTAATCTGAAACAAAGATCACATCAGGTTGAGATATGCAACCAAGTGAAGAAGGTGATCAAATTCTTAAATGATTCAAAGTATGAGTTCAGAGCTCAAGTAATTTAGGAGTGAGATTCTTGGCAAGTTGTTTCTTGCATAACAATATTCAAGTGGGTGTTTTGCATAAAAGCAATTTAGGAGTGATTTTCCTATCAAGTTGTTGTTTGTAGAATAGTAGTCAAGTGGGTGCTTGACATAAAATTGAAGTAGGTGCTTCATAATTGGAGTTAGAGATCCAGGGTGAGTGGGTGCTCACCACTTGGTGAGATCATTGTAATTCTTGATGGACAGTTGTCCTTGATATTACTTTGATTTCTCCTTTTTGTTATTTTTCTCCCTTATTGGGTTTCCCACCTCAAATATTGTCTCCTCATGTGTACATGCATGTTTGTTGTTTTTTTCTCTCTCATGGTTGGATGTTCATTTTTCATGGTTAACATATTTAAGGTTGGTTAGTTAAATTAACAAAAATTGGACAAAATTTAAACAAGCACTTGCTCACCCCCCCTCCTCAGTGCCTAAATTTCTAACAATTGGTATCAAAGTTGGTTCTCTTTGTACAATTTTAACAACTTAAGATAATTTCCTTAAGGAACAAGCATGGGTTGTCAAGATGATACAATGTTGAAGAATAAGTATGAGATTGCTCAAGCTCTGATTAAAGACTTAAAAACTAAAATTCAACTCAATGATGCAAATCATCTTGAAGAAATCAAGGATGTGGCAGCATTGGTTGGTAAGTTATCAAAAGATCTAAGTGTCAAAGAAAAATCCTATATCAAACTTGAAGAAGAATTTAAAACCCTAAAGGATGAGCTAGAATAAGCTAAGGATGAATTGGTGATAATTAAGAAAAGTTCAAGCAATGAAAAATCAGGTCTGGTTCTTAAAAGTGAAGCAACTCAATGTGAATTGGAGCATGAATCAATCATGAACCATGTCAAGTAGTATCAAATCCAAAATTGAAGAATGTGACAAGTTAAGTGTTGAGTTGAAGACTCTAAGAGAAGAATTTGAACAAGAAAGACAAGCAAGACAAACTGAATTGAAGGGTGATTCAATCCATACACCATGTCAAGGAAATTCTAAACACAAGAAACTCAATAAACAACCAAATGAAATAAGACTTCCTGGTAATTTTCATGGAGTTTTTTTCTCATGCCATGTTTTTGGACATAGAGCTAGAGATTGTATGAGAAATATTGACAAAGAATATCCATGGAGAGATTGTAGAACTGAATTTGAGAAGAATAGAGTATGTTATAATTGTCATGAGAAGGGTCACATAGCAATATTTTTCTTAAAGAACCCATAACAAAAGATTGGACTAAGGGAACACCTAGAGACAAGAATCAACTTGTGTGCTACAAGTGCAATAGAGTTGGACACTTTGCAAGACACTGTCATAAGAGGAAGCTCATATACAAGAGAAAGGATGAAATCAAGCACACTCCTATAGAACTAGCCAAGAAATAATCAAAACTAGCAAATGAAGAGACAAGTTCAAGCAAGGCATTAGGAGGAAATGGTAAGTCTGAGAAGAAGGAAGGTAATTCTAGTACAAGTAATGAAGAATTACTACCTCAAGCTATACTAGAGTAGATATATAAAATGTAATATGAAAGTTTATTATAAGTGAATCAGAAAATGAGAGCTTAAGTGATGATATTGTCACACCAAGTGGTACACCAAAGAAGAATGTCATGAACCCAAAGGAAGGAATGGAGTCATCATACTACTTTTATGACTATATTCATTTTTGAAGTAATCTTACATGGTTAAGTGCCTTCTCTAGGATTCAATAAGGCATAGTTTAGTTAAAAGAAGCAAGGTCTACTACTCAACAGTCGAATATCTGCAAATCAATCTCTATTCATGATAAAGGTTCTCATAAGTAGGTATTGATGGAAGTTTCTCTATGTTGTAAATTGAATAATTAGCGAAGTAATTTGAATTAAAGTGGGTGGCCTTGAAGATAAGAGTAAGATCATAGAAAACAAGCTTTTTATGATAAATCAAAGGAACCTACAAGAAAGGATGAACATTAACAAGTGCTCTAAAGACTTAAAATGAGTGATGTTTCAAGAGGTCTGAAATAGACTAATGCTACATTTAATCATCAAAAGAACATGCTCAACTATTAGAAAGGTTCTGGCTTGTATAACATGGGTTATAAGGAAACTTATGTTTTTGACTTATCGAGGTTCTCTTGTGCTCATTTGGTTTGAATGTTTGATATAAGTTCTTCTCATCTTAGTTTACGGTTTGAATAAGGTTCAACTGTCGTGATAAAAAAATGAAGAAATGGTGGTTGTGTAGAACTAGTGATCTGACCAAGAGGTGCTTCCTAAGAAACTTATTGCAAGGATTTCTACAAGGAAAAGGATAAGGTGATGAAGTCTGGAATACTATTTACTAAGAGAGAAAGCTAGCTAGCCTCAAAGGAATCAAAAGTTGGTGCATAACATTGTTTAAAGATAAGTGATTAGTGAGAAAGACCATGAAAAGCAACAAGTCCTAGAAAATATAATATGAAGATAATCAGGTCATATTTTGGGTTCTCAAGCCTTAATGAAATGATTAATAAAGAAATCAAGTTAGTTTGAAAGGTTGTACGGTCAAAATCGGTATGACATAAGGATTCAAGTGAACTAAGATCACATTGAAGTCTGTAGGTGTTGAGTTGCTAGCAAGAAAAGAGGATGTTGAGAGATTCAGAGTGCATCTAAAAGAGTGTAAAAGCTTCAGAAGATATATGTGTGCAATGTTAATAAGTGAACAAGAAGTGCCATTAAAGAGTTCGATCTTCCAAATCTGAGAAGGCAAATAATGCATCAAAGAGCTCAATGGACCCTATGCAAAATCTAGCATCAAAGAGGTGGAGAATTTTGATACTTTTCGTGTCTAAAGAATGATTTGGCATGTTATGAAATGAATGATTAGCCATTGAAGATATGTTATAGATATTATAAGGATTTCTAATTATTATAGAACCTAGATGTTGAAGGATAAAGAAAGGAAGAAATGTTCATAGAAAGACAAAATGTTTTATGAAGTTGTTAAACTAGGTAAATGGTGGTATGACTATAGGAGCATAAAGAAGAGTGGTTAGATATGGAAAAAGTATTACAATAAGTATTTTCTTTCAAATAAGGAAAACAAATTGTTTCTCAAATATGAAAACCAAGTAATGACGGTACATAATATGAAAGCATATTCATAGGGGGAACTAGTTGATGTCAAGGCAAAGAGTGAAAAAACATATGTCAAATTGAGAGTTGAATTTGAGCATGGTTAAGTGAGATGGTTGAGATGATGAGTACAAGTTTGGGGGAGCATAATAATGTCATCATTTCAAAATAGAGGAGATGGACATACGTATGTAACATGAAGGCATTGTCATAAGGAGAGCTAGTGGCTAATCTAAGGTGCAAAATAATGAAGACAAGTTGGATATTTCAAGATAAGATATCCCAATCCAATGGGAGCTCATTAGAGGAATAACATACATGGACATAAGGGGAACATGGTCCTTGAGGAGATTCCTTTGTCATTCATGACAAAAGGGGGAGAATGACAAGGCAAAGGATGTGTTTTCCATCAATACCAAAGGGGATTTTATGAAAAGGTTGTCATTGATGTCAAACAAGACATCTTGAGCATGGGTTTGAGCTTGAGAAAGTATGTCTTATTGTATATAGTCATGTGGCTTATTCATGGTTCGGTGGTGTGCATGGTCAATAGGTATCGGTAGGTATAGTGGTATGATGAGATAGTCAAACATGGTCAACGATGATGAATGTGATGGAAAGGTGCTTCAGTGATATACAATGGTCCCTAGATATTTTATTGAGCATTCAAAATGGTTTTAGAATGGTTGTAGGATGATTCATTTTCATTGTGTACATGGATAGTGAGTTAACTCAATGTATTTAAAGGGCTAAAACTCATTTTCCTAAGTGTTTACAAGGTTTGCATAAAGAAAGAAAAAATCCATTCCTTCGAAAAATTTTGAGTATTTTAGTGTACTATGGGTAAATGGAGTGTGGATGGACCATGTTCCCCAGGAACATGTGTTCCCTACATAGTCTTGGGGCCACAACACAAATAAATTAGTGTTGTGCGGATAATTCAGATACAGGATCCCCTCAAGGAACAAGTTCCAAGTGGGACTTAGTTCTCAACATAAGGTTTGGAGCCACAAAACAAAGGATTAAGTGTTTTGTGGAGATCTCGATGATTTTGGGCATATGAGCCCCAAATGGTACATGTATCGGGTGAGTCATTGTTACCCGCAAGTCAAATTGATGTGAAATACAAAGGATTAGTTTGTTGTGGATCCGTCTAGTAAATCGGGCACAAAGGGTGCGGAAGGAACAAGTTCTCTGAGAATAATTGTTCCCCCAAAGGGATTTGGACCGTAGGGTGAAGGAGTCAATGGTTTACGAATAAAGTGGATGTTTTGAGCATAAATGACCCGAGTTCCTTTGTAATATTTGTTCTCTAAAAAGGCGATTTAACCAATCAACAAAAGGAATGAAAAGTGTGGTGCGGGTCACAAGAAGTCCACGAGAAGAACCGGAGGAAGAAGGCACAAGTTCTCAAGTGCAGTTCTTCCCCAAAGACCCAAGTTATCCGATTGACAAAGGATTTTAGGGATAGGGTTTCTACCAAAGAAAAATCCTTGAAACTTAAAATCAACCATAAAAATTTATTATTATCAAAGATATATCTATGAGGATGACATGAAGAGATTACAAAATTATTTTGTGAATTCATGATTCCAGGAGAGATAAAATCATGACAAAATTTTGAAAACCCATCTAAGGTGCATGCTTTAGGTGTTTGATATTGAAATCAAATTTTCTCAATCCCAAGTGAAGGATACAATACAAGACTTTGTCTGCATGATGTTTAGGAGCTCTAAAAATCTCTAAATTTGGTTTGAATAAATTATACACTCCATGAGGAAGATATGAAAATGTAAAAATTTCCCATACTTGTGCGAGCTAGGTGTAGAAGCTTCAAACTCATTTTTCTCTATCATGGCTTCAAGGTATGCTTTGAAAGTTTGTAATTGTCTTGCTTAAGGAATGTAGAAGGTGTATATGAATCTACAGAATCGGTAAATGTGTGAGGGTGATGTTCTCCATGACAGTTTATCAAGGCGTTAAAACTAGTGGATCTAGTATAAATTGTAAGTGCACTCATATGTCTATATCATGCCCAGTTTGAATAGAAGAAGGATATTACGTGCTTTATCTTATATAGCAAGAATATCTCAGTCAAAAAATTAAAATATTTTCTATGATCAAGTCTTTAAGGTATAATCCAAGCCAGAAAAATGCTAAGTTGTTCTGAGTAAAGTGTGAGAGTGAGTGGAGATAGTTGAACATCGTTGAGAAAAGTGATAGAGTGGACTGAAATCATTCGAGTGTGAAAATAGTCGATGGTATACAGAGAGTTGATTGAATGGTTGATCATCCTAGGAAGTTGAAGAGACATGGGACCATCAATTTGAGGAATTTGAATACATGAAGAATCCAAATAGTCTTACAAATCTTATCACTCCTGCACTCTCATTTTGAAGCTCGAACCAGAAGGTGAAGGGTCACTTTTGTCTTATTCAAGAAAATGAAAAGGTTGAAAGGGTTCAATTACACTACATTACAATAAGTGGAAAAGGCATTACTCAATAAGATAAGCTGAAAAAAATGAAAGGATGTGAAAGGAGGTTATAAAAGATAGATTATGTGAGACACATAATGTTGTTGAAAGCGTGTAATGTTGAGGGTTGGTTTTTTTGAAACCATGGTGAATACATAGAGAAGAGGAGAAGAAGAGTAAGCTGAAACAGAGATTGCATCAAGTTGAGATATTCAACCAAGTGAAGAGGATGATCAAATTCTTAAAGGATTCAAAGTCTGAGTTGTAGCTCAACAATTTAGGAGTGAGCTTCCTAGAAAGTTGTTGCTTGCATAACAAAGTAGTCAAGTGGGTGTTTGGCATAAAAGTAATTTTGGAGTGAGATTCCTAGCAAGTTCTTTCTTATAGAACAACAGTCAAGTGGATGTTTGACATAAAATTTAAGTAAGTGCTTCATAACTAGAGTTAGAGCTCTAGGGTGAGTGGGTGCTCACCACTAGGTGAGATCATTATAATTATTGATGGACTATTGTCCTTGATATTTCTTTGATTTCTCCTTTCTGTGGGTTTTCTCCCTTATTGGGTTTCCCACCTCAAATATTGTCTCCTCATGTGTACATGTATGTTTGTTGTTATTTCTCTCTCATGGTTGGATGTTCATGTTTTCATGGTTAACATATTCAAGGTTGGTTAATTGAATTAACAAAAATTGGACAAAATTTAAACAAACACTGATTCACCCCCTCTCAGTGCCTATATTTCTAACACTATTAAGAAGTGGAGGATCAATAACATGTGTCACGAGATGGTACTATTCTAGGTCAATGACTTTACATCACAAAATTATGAATGATTCACATGCATTTGTTTAGAATAAATCCTACCTCTTCAACTTAATTCACTAAGCAAGAAAGTAAAATTTAACCAACCTCAAAATGATGGGGTTTAGTGATACCCGTGGATGTGACTGATGGTAATTGATATTGCGCTCCGTATACAAAATGATGTAGGCTCTCTTCTTGCGAGAACACCTGCAGATCACAGACACTAAACAAAATATGATTAGTAAAATATGAGGTAGATTTCTGGCAAAGGCCAATCCCGAAATCAAAGGACTTCCTCACAAGGGTGTCAATCCTCTTTACACAATCAAGTAGATATAAAAAAAAATTATAATAACTAGATCACAATAATATGATGATAATAAATGAGTTTATTACAAACATATAGTTGATAGATAATGAGAAATGAAAGGTATAAACTATGGCTCAAATTTAGAATCTAAGTCCGAATCTGAATTCTCAGAGAAATTTGAATCCTCTTCTTCAGTGTATTTTTTAATTTCTTCTTGAGTATCATACTAGTACTCAAACAATTTCATCCTCATATTCAGACTCTGAGTTCAAATCCTCCAACTCAGCTTCATACTGATATTCAAACCAAGCAAGATCAACTTGGATACGATAGACCTCAAATTATGCTTCCCAAAATTCCTCTACAATGTCATGGACCCTACCGAGTAGACTCAAATATGATCTGCAAATGTTCCAAAGGGGCATAGTGGATGGCATACAACTTAAGATCATGTAGGATGGTGTATTGCTCTCAATACAATGGATGACGGACAATGGGAAATGAGTTGATACTAGTAATCTTGTGACTTGGACCATCTATTGCCATCTAAAAAAATCCATGCTGGATAAAGTGTCAGAGATAAATAGATTTGGAATAATGCTAAAGGAGATTAAATGAAATTTGATAGAAAAACAAAAGTAATAGGAATCGCTTGTGATTCTAGTAGATATTACTAGACTAAGAAAATCAAGTGATTGACTGATTAAATTAATGTTTCAGGCATACAAAAGATTAAGAGATGATATATAATAAATGAACTGATGAATAAAAGTACCTGAAACCTGATGTGGGGTGAGGAGAAACCTTTGACCTTGATGGAAAGTGATACATGAAGCTAAAGAACTCTACAATTGGACTGATATGATGTTGATCTACAAGAGCTTAGGAACAACTTGGAGATGTTTGATGAATGTTGGGATGTTACTTAGATGGTAACACGAAAACTTTAACACACAATAATACTAATGAACTCAAGTAGAAAGCTTAGACTCAAAAATACAAGTGGATGATCCCTAAAGAGAGACTGAAAAATTCTCTTAAGTAATCGTTGGCGATTATCCGAATCGCTAGGAATTTCGCCGGTTTAGCTTTGGATGGAAAATGGTTGAAAAAATTTGCCAAATCAAGGTTTCTTGTTTTGAATTTTGAGGGGTGAGTTGTTAATTTTTTGGGAAGTGTTGGGTTGGTTGGAGACGTGTCGGATTGATTCAGGATGTGATGAAATAGGTTAGATATTGTCTAATTTAGCTAGGTTTGTTTTAGGATAGATATTAGGTGGTTATTTAGTGATTCATTAAGTGTACAAATATAAGATTATATAGGATAATTGGTAGATAATAGGATATTGATAAGATAATGAAATATGTATATTTAGGATATAAAGTATTAATATATACTTAATTAATTAAGGATAAATGGGTATACTATATAACTTGAGATGTGGAATACTAATGTGTTAATCAAATGAGGGGGGTGTTATGTAAGACTTAGGATCATGTAGGTATTAATATTTAATTAATTTAAAGGGGAAATATTAATGTGTTGATTAAATAAAGAGGAGAGGTGTATTTGTGGAATGTTGATGTGATTAATTAATTGAAGAGGTGGGTGCATTATATTAAATATTGATGTGTTTAATTAATGATTTGGAAAAAGATGAGGGAGCATAGATTTTTAGTGTCTACGGTATTATATTGCAAGTATTTTCTTAAGTGTGGGAATCAAACCACCACAGAAAAAAAATTGCTTCTCTAGATCGATAGGTTGGAATACTAATTGATACACACAAGCATTGAATCGTAAGATATAATCCATGATAAGATCTTATGTGCCTTGTTGTAAAGTAGGTAGATGATCATAAGTAACTCGAGGGCCATTTTCGATGATAAAATGACAAAGAAAAGCATCTTCTATGTCATAGTAAGTGTTAATAGATCCAAATGGTAGATGAGTATACCATTGTAAAGCATCATCGGTAAGACTATCTTGAAAGGCCTTAAGCAATAATCTATCATTAAAATAGGAAGACATAGCCATGTGGTAACGTTGTAGATGTAAATGAGGGTCACCAGTACCATAAAAACATGTGAATGTGGGCATGATAAAGTGCATAGGAAATGCGGAGTTATGAATCTTCTTAGGAATAGGGTTGTCATGTAATGAGTTATTATCAATGGAAGAATAATAGGCCTTTCTTTCTAAAGTGAGTGATTGAACCTGAGATTGTAATTTACCCATGGCATGCATGAGAGACAAGATGTCATGTGAAGGAATAGTAGAAGATGGCAATAATGTGTTAAGTGGTTGTAATTTTCCATTGTGAGTAATCATAGGGACATCAAGAGAAGATAAAGGAGATTCGATGCTAAAGGCACACTAGGTGTAGGTTCGAAGAAGCTATAGGTGATGTAGGACATGGAACATCCATAGAATTGGTGGAACTAGCATCGAAAACACCCTTAGGAGATGGAGAACAAATGGAGATGTTATGATATTAGAAGACTAACTAAGTGATGCAGAGGACTCATACACGGTATTAGATACAACCTTAGAAGAAGATGATAATGGAGCAGGAGATTCACACTCAACAGTATGTAAAGTGGTAGAATCATGACTATCAATTGTGTTGTCAAAATCAAAGAGAGACTCAAAAATGAAAATTTCATTAAGTATATCATCAATTGGATCATCAACATAGTATGAATGAGAATGTGAATTAGTATGTGATGGATCATGAGAATCAATATCAGATATAGTAGAAGCATGAGATGAAGCTATAGTAGTGGTCCGACTAGGAGGAGAATCAGTATGTGAACTATTATCAAGACCTAGCATGTAATCAATACGAGAATCATCTAAAATTTCTTTGGAAATGTCGGAAGGAGGATCAATATTAAGCGTATAACATGGTTTACTGAGTGAAAGCCATCACATCACAAATAATTTTGACAGTAGAATTGTCAAATCTTGTAGGTATATTGCATTTGTTGACTAAGAGTTGTTGAATAGCATCGACATAGTAAGATTGATATAGAGAGAGCATTGAGTTCAACTATAACCGCCTCATCATATATTGGATTAACACTAACATGAGGCATGATGAGCCGAGAAGGAGAAGAGATATCCTTAGCCATTAGGGTTTTAGTGGATCCTAGGGAAAAATGTTCTAATCTACGGGTTCACCAAAATGATTAAAATAAAATGGAAAATGGGGACCTAATTTAATTTAATCTAATGTTATGCAAAGTAGTAAATAACAACTAAATAAATAAAGAAAATGACCCAAACAACTAAGTAAATGAAATGTGAAACCCTAATGTGCAAAAGAAGGGTTAGAGAGGCCTTAGTTGATTCATAGATATATTGATACTATGTTGTAGTGAAGACCGGATAAACAAGAATGAGGAAACGACCACACCAAGGCTAAGAAAAGTGCAGATTCGGGTTGTCTGGCCAAATTAGTGTGTCTAGAGAGGGAAGGAGGTGCCTAGGGTACCCTAGTCTGATATCTGGACGCATACTGGTCTATAGAAATGACTAGGGAGCATCCTCCAAGGTATCATTGAGTGACCTGCCGACCTTTTCTTCTTGTCGTGTGTATGTCATTGAACTGTGCTAGATGTTGTTGTAAATTAGAGATGGAGAAAGCACCTGTAAAACCCCGGAAAAAGCATCAAAAAACTAAAAAAAGGATGCATATGAAGAGGTCGACTGTGTCCTTATGACCATAATGGTGGTCTTAACACTAAGCGTTGCAAAGTACATCTCAGACCTAATGTAGTTTTGTGTGATTGTGTGTGCAATGATGTGCCTAGGATGCCCTAGCGCTAATGACGTAGAGATAGGGGCAATAGCTAGATAAAATTCAAAATGGTGGATGGAATAGAATAGACTTCCCTTTCCTATGTAGTGTGTGATGTAGAATAGTGCCCAAATGCAATCCCTTTCTCTATGTAGATAGCTAGCCCTTAGTAGAAATAGTTTTCCCATTAGATAGTGTGTATGTTGTGTTTATATAGGGATATCTTGCTCAAATTTTGACACTAATGACCCAACATGTCGACTAGTACCTAGGGAGATGCGAGGAAAACCGAAAAGACCGACATCAAATGTCTAAATTAAAACCAAGTGTGATGGGAACCAAGGTGCCGAAAATTAGGACCAGGGTGCCCCAGTGCCCTAATTCCTCCTTAGGCACCCTATTCAAATACTAGTGATGACAAGTGAGTGAATACTAACAGCTAAGACTCCTAAGAGATGACCAAAACTATGCATGAGAGTGACAACTATGCAAGAAAAATGACAAAAAATACCAACTAGACCGACGATTGGACTAGGGGATGGGTCATCAATGAATACTTTTCTTACACAAGATCCATATATAAAACAACATACTTGGCGGTATAATAATAGTAGTAAGTGTGTGATTTTGTGACTATATTTTTCTCCACTTTATGTTAATGAACGAAAGCTCAATAACATAAAGTAGTTAGAAATGTGTACCTGAAAGAAATTCGGAGAAGCCCATGTTGTAGCAAAATGCACAGATGTGGTAGAAGAGCGTGTTGAATGAAACCATATAGTGTGGCGAACCATGGATCAGCGTGTTGATCCATGCAACATAGCGAGAGATGTAAAACCATGAGGAAGTGCACTAAATGAGAGTGATGATTGTAATGTTGAAGGAATTGATGATTTCAAATTTTTGTGTGATGATGATGTGATGGGGTAGGAAGTGATCAGTTCCCAACCCAATTACGAGTGTAAGAAAATCTCGGGCATTTGAGCATCCTACTACTAGAGGAAGAGTGTAGGGAGAAAGGTGTGTTATTCTCCAACCTTTAACTACATTCTCAAGATCTAGTCATTGCAGATAGACTCAGATCAAAATTTTAGTGGTTTTGGATCCAAATAATTTGATTAAAACAGTTTACCCATATAGGAGCGGTATGGAAAAGGAAATTTTTCCCCGCTCCATGGGTGTCGCCTTGATAATGTGTGATGGTTTCCAAGTTAGGTCATCTGGAAGCAAACTTGAAATGTATGATGGCTTTCAAGTTAGGTCATCTGGAAGCAAACGTGAAATACAAAATAACTTCCCAAGTTAGCTCATCTGGAAAAGTAACGAATGTAACTCCCAAGTTAGGTCATTTGGGAGGCCAAATGTTTTGTATTATATTGATTGCATGGTAGGATTTCAATTGTTATAGACTTGAATTTGTTGATTGGTTTTACTCATAGAGATATTTTATGCTTTTTGCCCCCATGTTAGGTCATTAGGGGGAATCGATGGAAATTGATGAAATATCGCATGGAGAAATTTTATGCATATTGCCCCAAGTTAGGTCATTAGGGGGAATCGATAAAAAGTGATGAAATGTCGCATAAACTCTTAGGATGTTGACTATACCCAATTTTGACACTTGATTTACACTAAAACATTTGTATTTACTTCTTCAATCTTGTTTGTCGACACATTTTCACTACACTACCATTTGAGTATCCTTTGAGTGAATAAGAGAGATTTCATAGTGTATTTATATAGTATATTTGAGTAATTTTGATTTCCTAGTTTTTTTAAATTATTTTTTTCTTTTTCCCAAGCATATAAATTCATTTGTCATTGTTACTATTAGGTTTATAAACATGATTTGTAATTTTATATGCATTTTGTTGAATTCCCATTATTATTATTAGTGATTTATGCTTTAATTTTTAATAATATATGAATGAAATTGATGGGTTTTTCCCTTTATATGGGGAATACAATTTAGATTTTTTTAATACTATTTTTATTTCATAGTGAACATTGAACATGTTGTAGGTTAGCATAGGATGACATTTATTTATATAGTAAGAGCAACATTAGAAAGTGGAAGCCACCCATTAGAAGTTATGACATTACTTAGAAGTATGTCATACTTGGACTATTCTAGGGAGTGTGATTTTCGCATTTTCTTGAAGAAGGTTTTTGGAGGCATCAATCACCTCAAGTACCATATCACAATCATTCATAGCCACACAGGTCAATCCATGGCCCAATATCATTAAAGAGAAAAAATGAGAGATGTAAAAGCACTTGCATTGTTGGATTCGAAAAACTAGAGACGGAAAGGGCAAAAATCCATAACATGCCTAAATCCTAGATTGATAGTGGAAATTGAGGTAGATATGGCATAGATTGTGAGGTAATTTCATTTTCCATACATGAGAAGAACATGCATCTCAAATGCAGGTCAAAGAAATCCGATTCACATGATTTTTTTGCATCTAGAAACATACTTGCAACGCATCCTTCACCGCAAAGTACAATGTGGAACAAGGAGGTGCACTAGGAAGACGATAAGATGTGTGCAATTTTTTTGATATTATAAAAACCCTCCCTTCAACACATCATGAAGAGCTTGTACTAGGATTACTAAGTGACATCATTAAAAAAATTTAGGGAAATGATACAAGGCTCCCTCTCTAAGATACTTGAGCAAGAGGTTGTTCCATAATGTTGTTGTAGATGAAAATTCAATTATGGAGGAACAAATAAAATAATGGAGAAATTTTGGATTAACCAATTCTTTAGATGGTGAGACAAATGGAAGGAACCACATCCTTATAAAAAAATTAGTGGTTTCAAATGGTGAGATGGTTTTCTTAAATTCAATTTATGCCACTTAACAAAGTAAATAATATATAAACTTTAACCTTGATGCAAAAGGAGGTTGTCTTAGAGGTGGGCATTGAGAATATTGTTCAAGTTCGACCAACTTGTGGCAACTTATATGGCCATTGGGAGAATTCTTTAGGAGAGGCATCCATCATGCATGTGGACCCGTTGTGTGGCATATTATCTTGCCCTTCTTTTAAAAGACATGGGAAAAATTAATTAGATCATACCGGTTGGAGAAAATGCAAGAAACGTCACAAAAAGCAAATATATAGTCACCATTGGATTTTCATCTTGATGAGAGATCACCCAAAGGGAAATATCTTGTGAGAGCATGTGTCGATAGGTTTATTACTAACTTTCTAATTGTAATGCAAAAAGTATGTATTAATCTGATTTAGACTAATTAGTTCAATGTAAATGATGATTCAAAATCAAATACAATACATACATTAGCTATAATAATTCCAAATCATATGTTGATGAAATATGAAAAGATATAGCTATTGAAATATCGATCAATTTAAATTAGGGTTAGGGTTAGAATGATTCTAACATTATGTGAGATATGGAAGTGTGATAGGGGCCTAATACTTTATAAATGATTTGTACAAATTATCTTCAAAATATATGTAAAATATGAAAGTCTATAATTAAGTGTAGGGTGGGATCGTCTAACCCATTTAGAAACATATAGTTTTTCTTCCAATTTTGGCTGATTTTTCCCTATGGTATTTTGGTCTATAATTGAGCTCTGGCACTTCACGTTCCTATTTCCATAGATCTAGAATTTGTAATTAAAATCTCATGATCACATCTTTGTGACTATAAATGGATTCTCTTTTGTAAAAACCCTATCTCTTTTCCTTGTCCTGACAAAGGGTTTAGTTCAATATTGGTTGAGTTGCCTCAATCTCACATTCATATGAGCACTAGCTACATATACATACTATGAATAATCCTTATACTTATGTAGTTCTCCCTCTTGGTAGATGTGTGTAAATGTGCATAAATAGTGGTTTTGGAAAGACTCTAATAAGGCCTCCAACACTTGGATATGATCCTTGACTTAAGTTGTAGTGCATGAGAGTGCTCTAGGGTAGCATGAAAGGATGTATTCAAATTTGTAGCTTATTTTTATGCTCTAAGGATTTGGATACTTGAATGATAAGGGCCAAAGTTCTTCTTAGAGTGCTTGAGAGTGAGATCCCCTAGATGTCAAGAGACCTTAATGAGTAAGGTGTATGTGCTTTTATATTTGAATTTTGCAAATGATTTCTTTTCAATTGACCTTAAGATGACTAGGATAACTTGTGCATTTGAAAAATGGACCATGAAAGTACTTAGGATGAAAATATCGGCCTAGGTCATAACCATCAACCGATTCTTCCCTTTATCAAGTGATTCTACCCAAATTTATCTTAGGGCCTGATCTGAGAGGAGTTGAGTGGCAATGAGTTCATAAATGTATTCACTATAGGGTGCATTGACTCTAAAGAGCTAAAAGTGTTGAATTAGTGGACTGGGTAGAGGAATTGAGAAATATGCCTTTAATATTAATTAAATTAATGTTGTAAATGGAAAAATATTGGGATAAATGTCAAATGAGTATTTCCAAGTGCTTAGGTCTAGATTTTGGGTACTATGTAATTTCCATTTTGATCTAGTGATTGAAAAATATTTGGATTAAAATAGAATGTAATGTATGTGCAAAGCTCCCAATGGATGTGGTGAATGTGAGGTTATAAATATGTGATTTCCCTCCCAACGGAATATATGTGAACCTACACATCACATGCCAAATTTTGTATCAGTGCCCAATAGTGGATGCTTTTAAAGTCAACAAATAAACAATAACTAAAATTAAAAGTATGAAACAATTATACATTATCTCCACTAGTGTCATCATAAGGGATTTGGATATTATATGTGAGAATTTTAGCATTTGATTTTGCCATTATCCCTTATTGCACTGAAGATTTCTATGGAGCCATTGTAGTACTTGAACTTGTGATTGATCTGATGTAAGACTTGATCTTGTTATGGATCCAATGTAGTACTTAAGCATGTTAGGGATCCAATGTATAATTTGAGGCTACTTATGGATCCAAAAGTATCACTTCAGCCTGGTATGGAGCTGATTTTTTGTGATATTAGTGTACATGCCAATATGTGGTATGTGTAAAATTTTGTCATTTATTTGAAATAAACTTGTGAATGTCATCCTATGGTATGACCTAAAGTCTTGCATTTGTAATCTACAATATACCTCCTCTTTGAGATGGGGATGTTTCAAGGGATCAATTATCTAAAAAGATAAAGTGTTGGTCATATAAACTGCATAACCATGGTATTAAGGGCATAAACCATGTCTAGTGTATCAATCAATGTGGTGAAATAACCAATGTTCATTAGACATAAGCATTTTAAAACAAGTAATAGTTATCAAAGCATGCAACATTTAAGTGCCTAGAGTAGTCAAAAGATAATATTGTAAAGCATCAACATACAAGCTCATAGAGTACTCAAATTAGATAATATTGCAAAACATACAACAACAAAAATTCCTAGAGCATTCATATAAATACAAAAGCATAAATATCATAGAAGTAAACACGGATATGTTCAATAAGTGCCTGAACAATATAGTCAACAATTCAAAGAGCTAAAATAGAAGCACGTAAATAGTAATAATGTACCAATATAACAATATGCATAAAAGTAAACACATGGTAAATGTAGATGCAAGTAATCATGGAGCATGGTCATATCAATATCTAAAAATAGGTAATGTGATTATCAGATAAGCAAAAGCACAATATAAAATGTATTTCAAGAAATAAAGTAGTGTAAGATAGATAAGTGTAGTGACGTACCCACAATGGACTAGTGTATAAATGTGTGATTGGTATAAGCTCAAGTTTTTCATATTCCCTTGGTATAAGTTTTTCCCTAATGTGGTAGGTATCCCCCAAGATATATGGCTATAAGAAGTTGTAAAATAATAAAGATATTATCTAATTAGGTGTAGTATGTAATATGCCCCAACATAAACATGCCTCTAATGCGGTGAGCTTCCCTAGGGTGTTAGGTTGTTAGTTTTGTAAAGTGTGTGATATCATTGGTTTAAGGTATCTATAACCACTTATTTATACCATAAAGCTCAAGTGTGAAAGGATATGATGTAGAGTGCTAAATTTAAATGACCTTAAAGCTCAAATCTATGCAATGACTAACAAGTCACATGAAGATATTGTGTTTTATTTTCATAATATTGTAGTATTTTTGTTCTCTATAGGAGATTAATAGGAGAAAAATGTTAATTGGAATTAGTATTAGTGGCCCTAGGGCATAGGTTATACATAGCATAAGAGATGGCATGGGGTCTTGGGTAAGAATTTCCGTGCCAAAAATCAAATCAGACCTATGAAATGTGTTGCATCGTCAAGTAACTAACTAGCCTAGATCTATGAGAGAAGGTGTTAAATGATTGATAATAGTGTCAAAAGTATGTGTGAAGGAAGTTATGTACAAGTAAGAGCGGAAATTCCTAGGAGGATAGCCAATGATCATGTCAAGGGTATTTTCTATATCAAGTGGCGTGATATATGAAGAATGAAAAGTAGTCATGCTTATCAACATGTAATGACCTCATAAATCTAAGATATATTTGTATGCAATTTGATACTTTGTTTAATTATTCTTGATAGTTATTGTGAACCTACAAATTGGATCACAAGTAGTCATTGTAAATGTAGGTTAATGTAAATGAGAGTGCATTGTTGTCCCACGAGGGTCGTGTTTGTATGGTTGTTTCCTAATTGTTGTGTGACATGCACAACTAGATAACACAAAATACATGTGAGGAGTAGGAGTCATAATGCCCTCATGTTGATGTTGATCGGTGTGTGTTGTGAAATACGTTTAGGGATGATCGTTGATTTCATTACTCATATTTTATATTAGGAATTATTACTACAATGGTGTTATGTACATACTACATGCATAATTTTGTGCAATGTGGATAGAACAACATGTATCCCATATAATATCTATGGGCATTCAAGTAACAAAGTTGATTGTCATTTTGGAAGGGACTACGAGAAACTAAGTGGTCATCATCTTAGGTCCAACTTGTCTTGATATATCTATTCCCCCAAGTGAGTTTTTTGTTGGTCATTAAAGCCTTGAACTATCTCAATGGTACCCACATAGTATTGTGTAGTATAGCCGAGAGATGTAAGAAGTGCTATAGTGCAAATATTTCGGATAGATCCATTATCTACCTTAACATTTTGTATGGGTCGAGAATAAACTTGTGCAGAATGAATATTGGTCTAGATGTTTCCTCATCATTATGAGGAATATCTGAATTAGAAAAGGTGGTGGGTGGTACTACTTGTAATGTACTTTGAGTGACTCCAATGATACTATTAACTAGATGGGCATCAAACCACATAGGATGGTGGAGGAGGTAGTACATGATAAGTCATATGTACTTCATAGGCTTTGTTGGTTTCTGCATGGTTTTGCTATGGATCAATAAATAATTTTAGCTAAGCATTTGGTTGAGTTATTATTGTGTTAGCAGGTGGCTCTAGGGCTTGTAGAGAGATGGTGTTTTCTCAACAAGCTCTTAGATCTTTTTACATAACACAAAACACCTATCCGTAGCATGTCCGAGACATTGGTGGTAATTACAAGACAAGGATTTTTCATAAAATGATGCAAAGAGGTTGTGGAAAATAGTTATATAGTTGCATAGAAGTTATTGTAAGGGTTATCATGGGTGTCAATTGTGCCTCATCAACTATTTCGAGTTTCTTTCTATGAGCAAGCTTACCTTTATATGAGGAGTTTGCTTGAAATTTGTTATTGGATGAAGTTCTACTCTTTTAGGTCAACATGTCAATTGTTATGAGCTTGGTCTCATAAACTTTTACCGTTTAAGATAGGTCCTCAAAAGATATAAATTTAAGAAACACATATTTTTCTTTGAGCTTCAAGATAAAGCTAGCAATGAATACATCAATCAACTCTATGTCATATATGTGTTTAGGTCCTCAAGAAAGTGAATGCCGGTATCATATAACATAATCTGCAACTCTTTCATGAGATTGTTGCTTGACTTGAGTGGTTTCTGCAAAGGAAAGGCTCCATCCAATGTTAATCAAGAAATAGATAAAGAAATTACCGGCTAAATCTTGAAATGACCTTATAAAACGTGAAGGAAGGGTATATAACCAATCAAGTGTGTAGTGTTTAAAGCTACACAAAAAATACATGGCTAAAAGATATTCTCCCTTAAGTAGTCCATAAAAAAGGCCATGATGGTGCGAAGGTGTTGCGGTGGATCTATCTTACAATTATAGGATGAAAAATTTGGTGGAGCAAGCCCACTAAAGTAACCCAATGGACCTCATGGTGATTTTGAATAGAAGAGTTATTTGCTCTTACATGTCTTGAAGTTGTTAGAGATAGACATTAGAAATAAGAGTTTGAGCCATATGTGAGGTACTATATCCAATTACAGAGGCCACATACTATGTAGTCATAGTAGCTTGGGGGTTCATGTGTGTGATGCCCCCATATTTGGAGCATTAGGTATGGGTAGAGCTTGATTAAACACTCTAGTTATAGCACCTAAAAGGGAAGGATGTCCTCTAAAAGGTGGATTTGTATCGGTTAAGGGTTCAACTTGAGTTTTCCCTATCTTGATTTTTTGTGTACATTGTTATTTTTGAGTTGCTATTAATATTGTAAGAACATTATCTATGTTGTTTGGTTTATCTTTGAGGATTTGAGTGAATGTATTAATTAGGATTGTAAGTAGTTTCTATTAGATGATACGATCTTGATCATTATTAGTTATACATTGGTCACCTTCATGGTCAAATATAGTCTCAATGACAATAGTATTCAATTGTATATATGTTGGATTTCCATGAACATAAACAATGTCACCCTTAGTTGTGCTAGGAGTAACTTCAATAAGAGAAGACGCAAGAGCCTTGGGGATAAGGGTCATTCTTCCAAGAATGTTGAGGAGTTAAGTGTAATTGGATGTAATATATATGCGTTGAACTTAACTAAGCATCACATCATGTTAGGGTAATAGATTTAGCTCCTTAGATGACACAAAAAGATATCATTTGACTATGCTCCAAAGGGTGAAAGGGTTTTGGAAAACCCCTAAGAGGAGAAATATAAGGCCTACAACCATCGAGGTTGGATTGAGATTTGAAACCCTAAGGGTAAGAATGGAAACTTTATGTTGTGTATATACATAAATAAGTGGGCTCACCATAATTTAATGTCATAATTTTGTGTTAATCTAATTTAGAATAGTTACTTTAATGGAGTATTACACAAGGACATATCCACTAGATTTTGATGACGTCCCAGATGTTTCATGGACTTGGGGACTTGAGAGGACATCCCCTATTTTTAAAAACTCTAATGTTTTTACTTTAAAAAAGTTGTTATTTTTACAAAGAACATTAAAATTGAATAAAGTAATTACATTGAATGCTTAGGTAACGATGCTTTAATGTAAATATACTAATTCCAAATCAAATCTAGAAATATGACCATTAAAAGCAAGATGAATTGAAATTAGGGTTAGGGTTAGAACTATTGCACCATTACACCGTGCAAGAGGAGTTTTAAACTATAGAAATAGATTCTACAAAGCATTCTCACAATATACGTAAAATTTGGTATGTCAAAATTGAGTGCAAGGCAAACTCATTTGCTTAAAGAAAAAAATGTGGCATTTCTACCTCTCTATGGTTGATTCTTTCCTTAAGTATTCTAATTTATGGTTGGGTTTTGGCACTTGGTGTGCATGTGCCTCTAGATATGGAATTTGCAATCAAAATCTTATAATCACAATTTTATGACCATAAATGGATTTTCTTTTATAGAAACTCTAGCTCATGTTGTGTCTTAAAAACAAAGTGACTTTTATAGAGTGCATCAACCCCTACTACTAATGAGCACTACCTACATAAAAATACTCTAAAGAGGCTCAAACCTGCATAGATGTGTGTGAATGCACAAACACAAACAATGGTTTTGGTCAATGATCAACTATAGTTACACTACTTGAGAGTACTCTACGGCAACAGCAGAAAGTTCTTAAGAGTGCGTGAAAGTGAGATCTCATAGATGTCAAGAGATGTCCCAATTATATGTGCATATGTTTTTATATGATGTATGAATGATTTTCTAGACCAAGAATAATGTGTATTTGAAAGATTACAAAAATGTCAACAAGGGTCAAAACCATCACCTATCATGAATTTCTCCTCAAATTTAGCATGAACCCTAATTTAAGAGATAAAACTAAGTAGCTATGAGTTTGTAAGTGTATTGAGTGCCTATGAATTTGTAGGTATATTGAGTGGCTATGAGTTTTGAGGTGTATAGTGTTTATAAATTTGTGGATATATTTAATATAGGATACATTTCTTAAAGAGTCCAAGTTATAATTATTATTGAACATATGGTATAAAAATCAAGTGAACTTTTTAAAAATTAAATTAAATATATTGGTAGAAAAATATTGTCAAAAAAATCTAATTTTTTAAAATTTATTGACACTATTTAAAATAGGCCAAAGTATGATTACTCAAATAAACAACTTGACTTATTAATTACATACAAATTTATAACTATTTACCTACTTATAAATGTATACTTTTTAATTACTTACAAATTTGTAATTATTAATTGATTTACAAATTTGTAAAAAGCTTGAACGTTTTGAATGAAAAGCCCAGGGTGGAAATATCAAAAACCTTTTTGCTTCCGCCTAGTTTTATGCACTATAACAATAAAAAACGTCTGATCAAAACATGGGTAACCCAAGTATCAATGCACAAATTGTTCGCTACGAAATATTTGAGCTTTTAAGGGGACAAAAAACACAGAGAGAGACGTTTAAAATCGTTTACTTAGTAGATCTGAATGACTTCAAATGCCCTCAATCGGATCATATCTGAATCCAACCATTTAACCCTTCATATACATTAAATAAATTGACCGAAACCAGCGATCGGCAAGCGAAATGACCGCCTATATAAATGGTCGTCGCGAAACCGTTGCAGAGATAAATGTTTTTTATTTTTTGAACCAATCGAGGCATGTTAGGAAGTAAAAAGGAAAAATAATATACTTGGTTCGGAATCCTAAAATTACGAATTGCAGAAGCAAAAGAAATCATTTTGTTGAGGAATTAATGTATACAGAAAGGCCATCGTTTTGCACTACGCCAAAGAGTAATAGCGTTCGCTGAATCAAGAGCTTCCTGGATATAGAATTATTATAGCCCTGAAATCCATACCCACTCTGCTAAAAAGCAGATGGGCTCAGAGCAGGGCATAAAGAGAAATAAGCTTTCACGCTCCTGCACTTCGTCCTCTCTCTAGAACAAATTTCTATATATATAGAAGCATAGAATCTAGGGTTAGGGTTTTAAGCTCTAAGTTTTTTCAGTCGCTAAATCGTTTTGAAACGTTTTCCTACTAAAATATTTTAACTCATTCGATTTAATATTATATAAAGGAATAAATCATATTTAATTGAAATTATTTTGATATGCGTTTTTTACTAACAAAACCATGATATGATAAATCGGGAAGAAGATGGATTTTACTAAATAATACAACCATAATATTTGTATTTTGAGTGTATTAAAAGGGGACTAAGTGAAAAACTAGAAATAATCAATTTAATTTTTTAATAATGTTTTTAATATATTATTTATAAGTATTATCTTAAAGAGGAAAGGAGAATGTTTTGTATTATCTAAAATAATGCCGTGAACTAGTAAAATAAATTTACATAATGTTAGATAAGTGTGAGTTTCATTGATATATATTTTTAAATATATTTAATAATATTTAAAAGGTGTAAATTGTAAGAGCCATTTGTGATTGTATGACATTCTCGAGGAGGAGAGTTTATGATTGCTATAGCTAAAAACCTCATGACAACACAACCACGTAGATTAGAGAAAGGGTACAAATTACTAGGGCTTATACTAGAAAACCCAAAGAATACATGAATGTTGTGTGGCCCCTCAACAACTCAAGGCCATTCCGGCCTAGAATAAATTGGCTCCAAGGTTTTGAATTGTTCTAAAACTAAAATATTCAACTCTTTGTCAAGATCAAACACGATATTATCAACAAATGGATATTGAAGTACTAGTAGTGGTTAGAAGTAATGGAATCATTAGAATTATATGAAATCCACATGAGTTTGTTGGATGAGTTATGTAACAAGGAAAGAAATTGAGTAAAAGGAAGCATTTAGAGTGGTGTTATACACAACAATCAAAAGTGAGAACAATAATGTTACAATATAAGTCGAGTCCATTGTTTAGATTGCAAAATATTTGTTTGTTGTGGTTTAGTTTGAAATATCGAAACTTGAGTATAATGGAGATAAGAAATTGAATGTGTTGGGCTTGCATAACACGACGTAAGATTCGGTACCATATTCAATTTTGAAAAGGCCAAAAGTATGTGAATGATTTCCATAAAAAGCTACTTTGTGTGTCCTTCGCAATGTGGGATAAACAATATGTAGTAAATAGTTGAAAAGGTAAGAATCAATAAAAGAACATAATGACTTTAATTTGATTGAAAGCTTGCATCCAAAACGTAAACCGATTGGAAAGTTCAATGACAACACAATAAAGACAACAAAACTTCATTGAGTAGTTTTTGTCAATTCTTGAAACATAAAGTAAAAATTTCAAGAGGGTTCAAAGAAAGAGCATTGATCAATGAAATCATTGAATTTTTGGACAAAACATCCCTTTTCAGTCTTGGTCCCATCCATAAGCTCCCAAGTTTCTCCATTTTTCTTTCTATTTCCATATCATTAATGTGATGTTCCTTATTGAATTGAAAATATAGGGTATCCATATTTGCAATAAAACCCTGTAGAAAAGTTTTAAGTACATCATAAGAACTACACTCATGTAGTTTATTATGTGGGAACCAATAAAGACATTCTTAGTGACACAACAAGAAACAATAAGCATTAAAAAAGTTAGATATGAGAAGAAACATATATCCATTGAACATAAGAGATTATTAATTTCTCTGTCCCAAAAATTACCGATTCATAATTGAATTTTTGAAACATAAATAATATTTAATAGATGCAAGGTAGTAATGAATAAAAGGTGTGATTGAATAGGACATAACAACATATATTGCCTCCATAAATAGTTGTAGAAGACAAAATATAAGAAGCTATATGCATTAAAAAAATTAACTTGGCTAAATGGATTTTTAGATTAAACAATATGAAATATTTTCACACATCTTATTAATTATTTAAATTTTAATAAGAGAAATAATCCAACCTAATCAACAACAAAAATATTCATAAAATACTAAATTTAAAATAAAATGACACATTTAATTGTTGAATTTAAATTCAATAAATAAATAAAAGGGTAGAAGACGTCTATTTACAAAAAAATGTGTTAAAGTGATGAAAAGAATTGATAAATTCAATGCCCTCTATTGTCACTTGAAACTAGAATAATTGTCTAAAACAAATAAAATGAACTAATAATACACAACGAACAATCACGATGTACATATGGAAAATAAAACAAAACTAAAGTGTACACCCAATTTTAAAATGTTGATATGTATGTTCTTAGTTGTAAGCGGAATTATTGACTTTAAACCGAAAACAATAACAAAAAAGGTATTAAATTTTGTCTTGGCTCTTTTATTCTTGATATCTTCATCATATCATTACAAAGAACTACCAACGCTCATACCATGCCTTCTTTGGACACATGAATAAATTACAACAACCCAAGTCATTTATTTTGTCCTCGGGGTTTAAACATTCCATTAAATTCCAATTATTTCATGTTGAACAACAAAAATAATGCACTTTGAAGATAGGATGTTGAAAGCGCGCGGTTCTATGATAGGATTGAAGCGCCCAAGATCAGGACTTAGCCGTTTTGTGGATAAGGGCTATTTTTGGAGATAGCGTGCGAAATACACATGGGGCTGAAGACTTGTGCTCCATGCAATGGTATTTTGGGAACAAGCGGCAGATAAGCACCATGCATAGGTTAAGTTAATAATAGGATTTCTACTTGGAGTTGACTATAGAAATCTATTTTTAGAGCACTTCGCATGTGCGCATACTATCAGTAAAGACACGTAGCTATTATTAGCATGTGACCTATTTTGAGAAGTGCATGGGCGTATAAATATCTATTGAATTGTGTAGTTTAGTAGTGTTGAGTTATTATAGAGTTGTGTTGTTGGTTTTGACGCACACATGATTCATGAAGATATTGATGTAGTGTAAGAAGCTTTTGTGTTTTATAGTATTTAATGCAATGGAATATATTGGCAAGATAATGGTATTAGACATGACTGAATCTTGTTCTTGTGTGGTTAATCTTATTTTAGTCATTGTTTAGTTCATTTATTATGTTCTCTAAGGTCTAGTTCTAGTTTATGCACTTTGGATTGTTTATGATTGGCTATGAATCTGAATATGTTTAAACATCATCATGCTAACATCATGTAAAAGCAACTCTAAAGAGGGACTTAGTACCTTTGTGCACTTCGGGTGAGTGCTCAACTCAGGTTGAGTGATGTGTCAGTGTGTCTGGGTCATTTACTGCAAATTCTAGGTTGCATCATTGGTTTCGTTGTCGAGACCTCTTTCTTAATTGTTTTTAGGATGTTTCATGATGAAGATGTACCGGTTGACCTTATCAAGTGTTGAGGAGTGGATCATAGATCTGGAAGAAGAATATGCTTGGAGATTCAACACTAGATCTGATTTTGATGCATGCACATGGGTGGAGTAGAACTTGTATGATTGTTTATATGAGAGTTTATTTGTTATCTTTCCGATAGAGCTATATGAGTGGCTAGTTACTTATGCGTCTAAAAGGAATTGGAGGTTTCACACACTTGTTTGGATGTAGGAAGAATTTCAGACCCTCTATGATGTTGATCTGATTTAAACGCGCATTGTGGATACTTGGTTTCGCGGTGTTCTAAATAGCTATATTCTAGAATACTCAATTTCCACTTATTCTTGTCCGGAGGTAGCTGAGTTCCATTTTTTACATTATTCCAGGGGACCATATCGTAAGGCATTCCTCTAGCGATTAAGATCTTATTGGTAACCCTGAATTTGGAAGAGAAGATGATGGCTAGCTAAACCCCACCACGCATGGGGCAGGAGCAGGTTTGGTGAAATATGGTGGACCTAGTGGCAGAGAGAAAAAGAGAAGAAAGGTGGCTCAAGTTCAATGAGGCACGTGAGAGGGATTTCGCAAAACAACACGAGGTTCTTAAGCGGATGATGTTGAGGAGAGATATGACTCATGAAGGATTTGGAGCTCACGCAGAGGACGTGGAGCTAGAGCATTTGGAACTCCCCATCTAGGTAAGCATGACAGGGAACCATCCTCGGCCTCTTATGAGAGTGTCTAGCAAAGACGACATGGGTTGCGGGTGCGCATATGAATCTACCTAGCGACCTAGCCCTTGCGCTTGGTTTTCCAGTTCATAGTACAACTAGTAGTCAACAAGCTAGTTTAAAGTAGAATAGAAAGAGGTGGAACTTATCAAAGAAAGTACAAGAGTGAATCAAATAACAAGTAAATTTATGGCTAGGAAAACGTCTTCCTTTTTATTTGGAGGACTGTTGGAGATACTTTTTCAGGCCCATCGTCACCCAAAACACAAGGACACGAGAACTTTGAACTCACATCCGGGAGTAGCACAACTTACTGATCTGTAGGAGTTCATTTTAGTACCCTTGTTGAGACACATGGCAAAGTGCATCCTCTAGTTTAATCCCTGCTATAGGTGGAGGATCAAGGGGCATAAGTTGCTCGGATGTGGTGGGTCCTGAGGCGAGAGGTAAAGCATAGGAGGTTATGGATTTGGTGGGCATGGTCCTCACCAACCACAAAATATTTACATGGAGATGTCACTTCATCTTCCAAAATATAGGGGAATAGAAGATGATGTTGAGCATGTGCATATGTGTGAGATATTGTGGCATGCAAAAGGGATCACAGCTTACTTTCGAGCGCA
The DNA here is from genome assembly GCA_018340775.1 of Taxus wallichiana var. yunnanensis. NCBI lineage: Eukaryota > Viridiplantae > Streptophyta > Pinopsida > Cupressales > Taxaceae > Taxus > Taxus wallichiana. The sequence continues at coordinate 590,696,561 of CM031238.1, read as the reverse complement.
AGGTAAGTAAGTCGGTTTGCAACTACGTTGCAGGGCGCGTGCACATTTGGTATACAAATTTTGACCCTTATTAGACATGTGTGGATTATGCGGCATTACGAGATGCTTTCCTCAAGGAATTTTATATCCCTAAGTTCAAGCAAAAAAGTATAAATGCACTCAAGGATATTAAGTAGGGAACTACTGAGAGTGTTTAGGAATATGATGCCCATTTCAAAACACTTTTGTCTAAATTTTCATATGATATCCATGAAATCCAAAGCATGCACGAGTGGTTCGTCTGAGGCTTGATCGCACCTTTTAGGAGGGCATTATCCCATAAGATATATATAAACCCGCACAAAGCACTTTAAGCAACATTGCGCACTGACGCATTCGGAAGTATAGACATCGGAGTGAGCCCATTCCTAGAAGCTCATATTGCAACAATGACAAAGTAGTTCTGAGAAACTATCACCAATTAAATGCATAAGACACAACCGGTATTTGGTGTATAAATGGTGAAGTAGAAGGGCACACTAAGGATAGTTGTCCCCACACATCAGTGTGCTCATTATTGTTGGATTGTGAGATATGTCATTTAGACCACGATGTGAGTTCTTGCCCATTATTACAATGCGTGATAAGGAAGAACGTAACTTGTTACTCTAATATTTTTCAGTCCACGACTCACAATACTGAAGATTGTAGACTGATTGATCAGATCCATGATGTCATTGATATTGGTGTACGATAGACAGGAGTTTCGAATAACTCTAAAGGTAAAAATGAGCACCAAGATCATGATCACACTCAGGGGCGCTACGATCAAAATGAAGGGCGCTTTGAATGAGGTCATGATAGAAGCCGAGGATACTATGTTGGATTGGGGTTGAGGCCGTGGTGGTGGACGAGGTGAGTTTCCTAGTGGAACATGTTATACGTGTGGATATCTTAACCACTACAGGCGTGAATGTCCTCAGAATATTACTTGTTCTTTTTGCAGAAAGAACCATAACTATGAAGAGTGCCTGGACTTGTATGAACATCTTAGCAAGCATCATAAACAAGAGAAGAAGGGCACATGGATGGTTAGAATACAATGCACCATGGAATACCAATGGATGCCAAAGTTGGCACCGGATCCTAAGATAGTACTGTGAAGATTACTATTCACGTTGAAGTCACGAACGCCAGAGAAATGTCGCAAAAGCCTACCATTACTAAGGAGAAGGTTTTACATGTAAGATACCCAAATCCTACACATCAGAAGGAGGTTCATCAGGAAACCATGGAGGTGATCAGAAATCTTTAGGGTGAAAAATAATGTTTAAAGGAGCAGTCATGAAAGTTGGAGCGAGAAGAAGGCGGTGGAGATGCCCGGTCGGATGTTGATGATCCGAAAGAGGTATGTAAGATCTTGCACAGGAGAATATTAATACATTACTAGGGAAATGGTTAAAAGGAAACACTTTGCGCGTAGGTATTGAGAATGGGTGAAAAATCCTACACACGCTAATCTTCCTCCTCATAGCTTGGATTATAACAAGGAGATCACCCCGAATGCTATTGTGAATGGGTGGCTTTTGAGCAACATCTTGATTGACACGAGAATGAAGTTAATTTGCTTACTTTAGATGCAAGGGTGAAAATGAGCAGGCATCCATTACATGCCCATCCTCTAATATACTATTTATGGCAAATTAAACTAAGGCCACTCCAATTAGCGTATTCAAGGATGCATCCATCTGCTATACAAGGGGCCAAGCTCACTAGGGATCGAGGTATTAGCACTTGCAGAGGAAGAAAACTTCCCAACTCTAATTGGTGCTCTTGGTGTTATGTAAATAATGTTGATCTATGGTTCAACAACGTCTATATCAGCTTTGAGAATAAAGAAGAATGAGTTATTATCCCTTTGACATATGGTAAATCTACACCTTGTGTTGAACCTTTAAGTGAGGAAGACCCAAGAATTTATGTGTGTGCCATTCGAGATCTAGAATTACTTGATCCATCTAAGGAAGGAATCCTCCAGTGGGATGATGCACAATCCTTTAGTGATACTACAAGTATTGCATGTGATAATTGGGCACATGGAACCTATGAGATGGTTGGGCATGAAGTAAGAAGCACATCTACACGCGGGGTTAGACCTCGCTATGTTAGGAGGCTAAGTAACATCCTTGTACCCCAGTACACTAGCGAAGGAGACCTTGAGGTATTCTACATGCCATTGAAGAACAATGGAAGGATCTGTGGGAAAAAGGAATATGTTAGTATATACCCTGTGTGGGACAACAACACTGGTGGATGGTTCATCGGGATAATCTCATAGAATGGAGAGAAGTGAGAATTGCTTTATCAACCTGGTTTCTAGAGAGCAATGCACCTACTCAAATCTACAAATATCACGGTAATAATCTTGTTCAACACCACATTTAGCAGTGTGAGAGACTATGGACCGAGGGGGAAGCTTTACCTCCTTCGTTGTGGGTGCACAAGCTTTATTCCACCTTACAAGATTACGTGCGTGCTTGGTATGATTATGTGGAGCTGCATAAGGAGACTGGAAATTGGCAAGACTTGACTATAGGAATGATCGAGACTTTTGAGTACTTCTCCACTAAACCTCCGATGAAAGAGGCATTGCAGGTTATGGAGTGATTGACTACGGGGAGACAATGCATAGGTTGAAGAACTCATTCAAAAGTCATTTGATGAGTCAAACCGAGGGGCGCATTTTGATGAAGTACATGAGACAAATGAAAAACTACTTGAGCAAGCTTACCTTGAGAAGGAGAAATGAAATATGGTCTACACGGTGGATGATGAAGAAGTAGAAAATTTGGACATTGATCATTCGGGAGAGGGTACACGTGAGGTCCTAGACATTACAAATCAAAAGGCATGTGCCTATCATGAACCTATGAAGACCATGAAAGTGAACATTGGCACGAGATGTTAAGCATAAAGAGGCCATAATTAGAGACTATTGGTATGATTTTGAAGTGGCCAAGATAATTGAGTTACTACACGATTTCCAAGACTTGTTTCTATAGGTTTGTTGGTCCGAAAAATTATCGGTTAGGTGGGTCATGGGGAAACAAGCCAATAGTGTGCGGTGGCATAGCCCTCTTTGAGATAGCAAAGTGAAACTGGTTTATTTCTAATCTATCAAGCAGAATCATGCAAATCTACACTATTCTAACTTTAGGGGGTTTGGGATATCATCCCAAGTAGAGGTAGTTCCAACAACGAACATAAAAGTAAGAGGAAGGAACGGAAGAGGATAGATCTGAAGGAAGAAAAGAAATGAATTCCAAGATGGAAAGGTCAGAAGGTTTATGCTTTGAGTCGGTAGTAAACATAGCCAAACTTACTTGCATAAACAATTAAAGCAATACTGATGAACATATGACAATAGTAGGAATGAATCCAACAAAATAAAAACATATATCTAACTTAAGAAATATCTGATGCAAATAACACATACATTAAGCACAAAGTTTGAACATATGTATTAATATTTCTTCTATTACAAGAAAACACAAAGTCTTTCTCTCCTCACTTCTCTTTTCATAAAAAATCCACACCTAGAATACAACAAGTATTCTAGTATTTATAGAAGGAGAGGAGGAAAGAAGACAAAAGCAAACTAACTACTTAAAAAATATCTTACAAGATATTTACAAAATATCTTACAAGATATTTACAAAATATCCAAAAAGTCAAAATTCGACTTTGGGCTAGTTTTTGGATGACAACATCCCATGGTGCAACATGGATGATGTCATCATAAATGCCAACAAGCTTTTTAAATATTTTACAAAAATGATCAAAGCATACACAAGAGGAGAAACTACTCCTCATCATCCCTTTGCTCAAACTTGGTGTCTTGCTTTTGATTAGGAGAGTCGATGTGACATTGCACTCGATATTCCATAAACTTTCTAATCATCACTTGAAGTTGATCATGATCTAGACCTTTGAAATGGTCGTTAATGACTTCACAAGTTTCTTTCTCGTTCTTGAGCTTATCAGGTAACTCAACAAAAGTTTCGCATGCATCGATCAAAAAGCCAATGAAGTCATGATAGGCCAAGAGGTTATTGATTGACTCTCGGTCGAAAGTGACCTCTTGTGCCAAGCCTTGAGTGACGATAGCCTTGAAGTGTTGGAATGCATCACCTACTTCTCTCAAGGTAAACGATTCATTGAGCATCTCTGGAGCCATTTTTGTAACTTCTCGCTCCATGTTGAATCATGCATCCAGGATTCATCTTTGATTTTGTCGATTCTCTCCGGATATATTCCATCTAATCAACCCGGTAATCTAATGCGGTGAGTGCCTTTTTATGTGCATGCAGGTGATAGATAATGCTGACCTTCAATAGGTCGTTAGCTTTACTGATTAACCATTGCTTGGAATGTTTCATGCTTTGAAATCTGGCATTATCCAATTCCTTGGAGAGGGAACATGTTACTGCTTATAGCTCCTTATTTGCTTGGGTTATATCTTGATAAAGTAATGTAAACTTCCTAAGCATTTCCTTACCATCTCTCGAGGATCTACTCGATCCAGGGATGATACTACTGTGCCTTGTTCACCAATCTTAACATATTCATTTATCTTATCTTGACTGGGAACTTGAATGGGTTCGGTGGCGATCACAGAGGAGGAGCATTACCCATTTTCTGCAATGCTTGTAGGAGATGTTTTTTTTGTTCTTTGAGTATTCTCTTCTCCTCTTTTACTTCTTGGAGATTCTTGCAGAGAGCATCCACTGCAGATAAGGCTTCCCCTTATAGGCTTTCAAATGAGGTCCCCATTGTGACTTGAGTCACTGTGAAGTCTGTGGGAGACAAATCTTCCTTTTTCTTGGTGGGGTCTGGTAGGCTATCTCCATGACTCTCTCCCCGAAGTGCTTTTAGAAAAGTGAGTTATCACTTTCTACTTCTTGGTTCCCTTCTTTGGAATGACGGAGAAATCCATGGCCGCAATGGGAACTTTTCTCTTATGCTGGCCCAGATGGTCAGAAATCTAACTAGGACTTATGGGAGTGGGAGTAGAGGAAATAGAAGAAGAAACGGGAGTGAGAGGGGGAGTAAACTGTAGAGGCCTTAGGAAAGTGTGTTGAAACACTTGGTGGTGGCATTGACAAGGAGTCCAACACATTGCTTGCTTGTGGGTCTGGAGTTACTACAAGAGAAGAGAAGGACATGGAAACGGAAGGGATCTACAATTGGATGGAGGGAACACTAGGTGACAGATCCGTAAGAGAGGAGAAGATGGAAGAGGTGGGAGATGGAAGGGAGGAAGGGAGAGGAGAAGACACATCCATAGGAATAGATGCTTGAATGACAGGAGGAGGAGAAGGAACACTAGGTACCTCCAAAGTTGTAGTTGTGATAACATCCTAGGTGGATGTATCCGTTGAAACATCTATTGTTTCTTCTTTACTAGAGACACGGTGTCAACTACTTGCTTCTCGAAGTAGAAGGAAGGCATGCGAGGAGTTTCTTCTTGTCCGCTTGATTTCCCTCCTTGTCTTTTCCTTTTCCTTTCGGCACATGGGCGTCTTGGAGGTGCTCTACCTGAAGGAGAAGTAGTGAAATCAACTCCGAGGTAGGTGAGACCATTCTATTTGCACCAATGTTCGGTGTGTTGCAATGTGGGCTTAACCCTTTCCTGAATGGTTTTCGGTGCTTTGGCTCTGTCGATCTCCGCAAATGGCCAATCATCCCCATCTATGTCAAGGTAAACCTAATCAATTTCTTGATCAATCTCTTGGAATTCCTTTGGGACAATGGCAACGCCATAGTGGATGATCTCCTCCAGATCCAATCGGGAGTGATCCTTTCACCTGATGTCTATCTCATGTGTTAGGTCGATCCAAATGTCCTCGATCTCGGGAACATGGATGGGATCAATTTTTACCTTTGGGAGGTAACTCCGGTCAGTCGAAGGTCGGCCTTGCTAGGAATTTTTGCTTTAGATTCAGCAATTCTAGCTCATTATACATCTCTCGTGCTTTGGTAAGTGAGGGCAGGTGTATCGGCCAACTGTAAGGGGGAATGGAGTTCCTCCTTTCTTTCTCTTCATACACTTCTCATGATAAGTGATTAGTTGCCTTGAAAATTCCAAGAGGACTAGCTTTGGCCCTACAAATCTTGGCAGCTTCGTTGGCTCTCCCTTAAAATTCACAGCTCTGAGGTATGTGAATGTGGGGAATTGTGTGAACAACGCTCCCCATTTCTTTGTAGCAGCAATCACACTCGGGCTAGTCGACCATGTCTCATGTTTGGCCTCAACAAGCAGATTACCTCATAGAAGAAGGCATCATTAATTTTAGAGAACTAGGAGATGTTGGCTTCGAGCTTTAGCTCTGGATAGAACTCATATTTCTTGACCTAAGGCCATACCCCATTTCAAGCTAACCCTGCAAAATACCTTGTTGGTGCGACAACATATACAACGTAGGAATTCATGTAGAACTTCACAGTTGTTAGAACTTGTTGAAGCTACTGGGAGATGGTGTCGATGATTTCACCCAGACCGCGGCATTGATCAGAGTGCATTCTTGCTTATGGTCTCTAGATATCCGAGCATCCACTTGTTAAATTAATGGGCATCGGGAGCCCATACACTCTGTTTAAGAAGGTGATTGTATCACTCAACTCCTCATTGAAGTCACTACGGTGGATGGTTTATGGCCATCTGATCACCGACTTTTTGTTCTTTAGATAAAGCTCGTTCATCATCTACATGCATTTATTCTCATTATTGTCTCAGTCTTCTTGTAGTCTTGAGGCTTATTTCTACATATTGTTTATGATGGGGAATTCCCAAGATCATTTCAAAGTGACGAGCTGTGAGGTCTATGATGTTCTGCTGCTCTTTATTTTTGACACATCTAGTGTCTTTGTTATAGCATCGGGCAACCAACATAATAAACTCATTGTTTATGACACTTCTTGTGACCCAGTGTAAAGTGCAATCCACTGCCCACCAACTTATTCATCCATGGGCCACTGCTTGCCTGGTTGGTCCTCGCCCAGAAATCATCCATATCAATATGCCCTAACTCAGAGTCTCTGATGTCAAGGCTGCATTCTACATATGAGTCAAACATTCTAAATTTCTGATATTTATACTTCATCTCTTGTTCTGATTGCTTAGCTTTAGCTTTAGCTTTAGTTGGTTTCTTGCTTGATGAAGACATGTGTGAGCTCAAGGATGGATGTTGTTGTTCTGCAAGAAGAATCAAGGAGGTCCAACACATAAGAGCCATGTCAACCGTCATGTTATTCATAATGAAAGCTTGTAGAATGAAGAATGAGAAATTATAAGCCTTAGGGCAATGGGCGCAAGTTTACTAAAGGTGTAGGGGCTTAAAATTCTTTGGGTGCACTTAAGAAGTTGTTGACATGGAAAAATTTGCACCCAATGTTTACATGAGAAAAGTTGTGCCAAGTTTAGAAAGGGCGCAATTTTGAGAGGTGTTGCATGAAAAGTTTCAGCACCAAGGATAAAGCGTGGGGCACAGATTTGCAACATGCAACATGTTATGTTGATGTTAAGGAAGTTATGCCTGTGCCTTAAGAAAAACTTGCTTTTTTGGGCACTAAAAAATTTTGTGTAACATGTGTTTAAGGTGTGCTAAAGCACAACTGCGGAAGATGTTGCAAGGAAAATCAGTGCGCCAAGGGGAAAAGTGTGTGGCGCGGTTTTGCAGCACACAACATCTTGTGTTGATGTTGAGGAAGTGGTGCCTACGCCCTACAAAAATTGCTAAGTATTCTTTCAGATTAGGCATGGAAAAAGGGGGTGTTACATCGGCGCAACTTTGGGAGGTGTTACATAACAAAACAAAGTGCGCCAAGGATAACAATTGGATAATTTTGGAAATTTATCTTGATTTCTCTCTCTCTCTCTCTCTTGGATTGATCATATGGCAAAGAGAGTTTTTTTTAAAGTAAGGCAAAAAAGAAGGAAAGGTGGGTTTTGGTTTCTTTAGAGGTAGGGGTCTTCCAGATTTGTAGATCTGGAAGGAGAGGCAAAAGGGCTTCAGTTGGTTTGATAATTTTGTTAGGTGTGTTTCTTTAGATTTTATCTTTTTACACCAACCCTAATACCTAACACAACAAAAACAAAAACAACAACAAGGAGAGGAGCCACTTACCTAGATTTATAAAAGATGAAGAATGACGTTGGGGTCCACAAGCTTGAAAAATGGCATGCGGGGGTGACAAGGATGGCTGACAGGCGTAGAGAAAATACTTTTCACAATTTTCAATTCATGAAAATGACAGGTGTGGGCACATATTTATAGAAAAACTGGCATTTATTATCTCACCAACCACCTTTGGCACACTTTTTAGAGCATCGACACGAGGGAAAAATGCGCCTTAGCGCAATTTTATTGACGTTAACACAACATTTTCAGCACTTAGAAAATGCTTAGGGCATGTTTCAAATTTGTTGACATAGTGTTTTCAACACCAAAGGACCAAAGAGGCGCAACTTTATTGATGTTGACATAACAATGAGTGTGCCGAAGGATTAAAAGGGGGCACAAATTTTGGTGTGTCACCAAGAAAATGTGCCTCAGTGCAAAAAGGGGTGCAACTTTAGTCATGTCGACATGAAGATGGGTGCACGAAGGATAAGGAGAAAATGGCTAAGTCTTGAAGCAATTTGATTTTTGAAAGGGAGTTCGGGTCATTTCAAATGTTAACTAACTTCCCTAGGGGTCAAAACAGAATTTTGGTATGGTTACCTGTAAATTGCCCTTGTCAATTTCACAGGATAATAGTTGGCTCTTTCTAGGGACTATCTTTGAGTGAAACTTAAGGGTAGAGAATCCCAAATTTTCATGTGCCTATCCATTAGGTTATAGAGAGTCAAAAAAAGAGTGAGGAGGGTGAATAAAAGGAAAAAGAAAGGGAACACACAACAACAGAAAGAAAACACACAATGAAAGCAAACTGTATAAAGAAGAGAGCAAGCTCTACTTCTGAAGATCTTTAGGTGTTGCCCGCTATAGGGAAGCGGGAGCTCGGTTCCGTCTAGATATGAGAGATAGAAACTATTCTCTCCATTGAGCTGCTTGATCTTGTATGGCCCTCTCTAAAGAGAGTCAAACTTCCCATGCATACCTTTCGGTTCTCTTCGTTTGTCCCATAGAAGAACAAGATCTCCCACTTAGAAATATCTTTGCTTAGCTTTCTTGTTGAACAACCTCTTAACTTGATTCTGATGTTCAATGATCTTGTCGACCACTTTTACTCACTTTTCTTCAAGTTTCGTTAGGTACATGATCCTCTTTTCAAGAGAATTCTGAAAAGTTTCATCTTCAATTGCTCGAGCTAAGCGCAGAGCAGGAAGTTCTACGGAAATAGGGATTTCAGCATCGATTCCATATAACACCTAGAAAGGTGACATGCCGAGAGACCTCTTTGGAGTGATATGATCTGCCCACAAGCATCATATAATGATTTGTGCAGGACCTTGGTTTTCATCAACTAGCTTTCGTATGATAGTTACCAAGTTCTTGTTGTTGGATTCTGCTGACCATTTCCTTGAGGATAATAATCAGAGGCATGAGCCAAGGTTATTTCGTATCCATAACAAAAACCAATTACTTCTCGTGAAGATAAGTTGGAAGCATTATCAGCAATGATTTTGTGTGGAATGTCAAATCTCACAATAATATTCTCTTTGATGAAGTTGCAAACAACTTCAGAAGTGGCATGCTTGACAAGTATGGCCTCCACCCATTTTGTGAAGTAATCCATTACTGTTAGGACGTAACTATGTCCAACACTCGATTGAGGATTGAGTGCTCTAATGAAATCAATTCCCCATTGCCTGAATGGTTCATCGATGATGACGGGCCTGAGGGGAAATGCAGCTAGCTTTGGTTTGCCAATGAACTGTTGGCAAAGTTCACATTTTACTACCCAAGTGGTTGCATCTTGAAATAGCGTTGGCCAGTAGTACCTAGCCGAATGATTTTATGTGCTGTTACTAATGAGGAGAAGTGACCACCACAGGTTGAGTTGTGAAAACTCTCCAACAATTTTATCTGTTGTGGCTTATCAACACATCGTAGAAAAACGTTGTCAATTCCACGTTTGTACAATCCATCATCCCATATGACATATCTTGCGGCTTTGAGCTTCACCGTTCACTTTTCCTTTATGGTTAGGTGAGTTGGGCAACTCGCCATAGGTGAGAAAGAACATGATGTTAGAATACCATTCGTCGTTGGTTGCGACAAATAGAACCATGGGCAAAGAATCCACTTTCTCTAGTTCATTTTGTTCTCCATCAACGTGATCAACTTTCTCTTCAGGTACCTCTGAGTCTTTATTTTCAGCCATTAGCTGACACAGGCCCTTACCTCTTACCAACTTGGTTGGTTTGATGTCTAGATCATATTCTTGGACCTTTGCGATCCAATTCCCTCGTAAGCTCCCTAACTCTGTTGAGTCAAGATAGACTTAACAACCGTGTCAAGAACAGCACTATTGTATGAGAATTCAGAATATAGTAGCGGAAGTTCTTGACTACTTTTACCATGGAAAAGGCATGCTTTTCCAATTGTGACATCTTCAGTTCATGAGGCTTAAGAGGAGAGCTCATGAAAGCAATTAGGGATTCAATATCTTTGGAGTTCTTTTGCATCAAGATAGTTGATATAGTATATGCGAGCACATAACTGTACATGATGAAGTCTTTGTTGAAGTCAGGACACACTAGAACAGAAGCATGAGAGGAGAGGTTTTATGTCTTCGAATGATGTCTACCTTCCTCACTCCATCAAAATGTTTGGGACCCTTTCATCATATTAGATATATGATGAGTCTTCTCAGCAAAATCAAGAACAAAGCGTCTAAGAAAATTTACCTTTCCGAAGAAAGAGTGAACACCAGTCTTACTTGTAGGCAAAGTAAGGCTCTGAATAGCCTTGACCCTTTCGACATCTATCTTAGTTCCTTCTCTGCTTGATGACATGTCCTAGCATCTTTCCTTCGGTGACCCCAAAACTGACTTCTTGGGATTTAGTGAAATCCCGTGCTCTCGGCATCTGATCAAGACTTGTTCCAAATGATCGCAGTGATCACTTCATTCTTTTGGAGAACACAGTCAGTCATCTAGGTAAACTACGATGACTTTTCCCATCATACCTTTGAATGTAAAGTCCATTGCTCATTGGAAGGTAGCACCGGCGTTGATCAAACCGAAACGACATTCTTTTGTAGGTGAAGGTACCCCAAGGAGTGGTGAATGTTGTCTTGAACTAATCTTTGGTGTGACTTGAATTTGATTGTAACCTGAAAAACCATCAAGCATAGACAACATTTCTGAACTGGTTACTACCTGTAGTACTTGATCCATTATCGGTAAAGTGGATAGTTATCTTTTAAGGATGACTGGTTCAAGTTGTGAAAGTCTACGCATATGTGTATCTCACCATTCTTCTTCCACACAGGCACAATATTTACAACCTAAGTACTGTGATGAATTGGAAAAATAATTCTTGCATCAACATCTTCTGAATTTTAGCCTGGATGGTACCTGAGATTTTGGGGTTGTAATGCCTTTACTTTTGATGGAAAGGCTTGACGTCGTCCTTAAGCGAATGTCATGCCGAATGTCCTTTGGCTTGAAAGACTTGAGATCAACATAAGACCATGCTAATACATCCATGTACTTTTTCAGCAACTTAACAAATTTTCACTTTTCCTGGGCGGCTGTACAACACTTCTCGATATTCACGAATAGAGGATGTTCCAGTGATACCCAGATTGACGGATTCGAGTTTCAGGAGAAAGGAAGGATCATCTTGTCACTTTTTCTTCAACATGAAATGGTCATGATTATCAAATAATCATTCTAAGGAAACCAAACCTTTGAAATCTTATTTCCTTTGAGTTGAATCACTTGTTTCTTTTTAGATTCATGTCTTGACTAGTGTGAGAGACTCACGACATGTAGAAGTTGATCCATCGAAATGAAGTTCTTTGAAATTTTCAGCTTTCTCCAAAAAGGTGATAAGTTGGTTGTCATCATTGAACACTTGCCAGTGTTGTGAATTATCTGGCACACTTGGGTGAAAAACCACTTCAATGGTATATGTATCCATTTTTAACCACAGGTGAGGAGCATGAGAGAGGCTGAGGCGACCAATGAATCAGCCATGTCATTTTGAGCTCGCGGAACCACTTTGATTGAGAAAGCGTCAAACTCTTTGATGTTATCCCATCTTGCATTACGGTAGTGTCGAGTTGGTCATTTTTTACTTGATATATCTCTTTTACCTGATTGACAATTAGCTCGGCATCACCTTGCACTTTTAGATTCTTGATTCCTTTCTCTTTTAGCTTGCATGCCAAGTAACAAGGATTCATACTCGGCAGTATTATTTGTATTGAAGAACTGCAACTTGAAAGAAAAAGGGAAAATCTCCTCTTAGGAGATATTAGAACAACCCAAACACCGCATCCACTTGTCGCACAGCTTGCCATCAAATTGCTGATGTCCATACTTTGTTGAGATCCTCTTTTGGATAAGAATGTCCATTCTATCTCGAGTCGGTGGACAGGAAGTAGTTCCCCATCACGATGATTTGAAAAGAATCGAACTTTAGGGTCATCGAGTTGGTGACTAGATATTTCTTTTGTGATTCTGGTTCCAATGTCTACATCACCCCTTTGATAGGGATCCTGGCTTTGGACCAATCCATATGAATTTCCCCACCAACTTCTTTACAAAAGCTCCTCCCTAGCAATATCTCGTATGTTGCTGGAATATCAGCTACGAGAATAGTCATTTTTACCCTTTTCTCAGGAAATGCCGCGAATGCAAACTGCACATCCTTGATTTGACCAATCAATGGTACTTGCTTGGTTTCCATGGAGTAGCATCTGCCAAAAGGTTTAGTAAGTGTGAGGCCCAAAGCATGGGTGACCTTTGCTGGCATGACATTATCAGAAGCTCCATAATCAATTATACAGTTACTTAGTTTATGACCATTGATCAGGAGAGATAGGTAAAAAGGTTCAATTTTCCCGATGCGGAAGTCGAGGTAACATTTACGTGAGACGTAGGAGGAGTGGGAAGAATTCCTTTTGGGGAAATGGGAGGAGGGATGAGCTGGCTTTGGATATACTTAGTTAATCTTATAAGCTACTCTAGGTTGGACTGAAGGTACTCAACTTTAGACATCTGGATCTTGGTCTTTTTGGCATGATCAATTATATCGAATGCGACCAAGGGTTGCACTAACGAAGGAATGAGTCCTTCGTTTCACGTTTGTGGAGGAGGATTACTGGTCTTTATGGGAATTGGAGGAAGGCTGATTTGGAGGAGAAACAGGAGGAAAATATTTCTTTACAAAAGGTTTAATAGGAGGTTGAGTAGGAAGGGGATTACCTCTTTTAGCGATCGTTAGAGGAGTTACCACAACCTTTTCCTTTTGTTTTTAGCAGAAACTTCGCTTATTTTCCTTATGAGCAAGTGAAAACCGTGTATGATTGTCCACTCGTATACCCTTGGGTACCCTCTTCTTCATCAGATTCCTCATCTTCAAATTCCATATACCCAATAGTAGAGTCGTCAGTCGATTCACCTACATCTTGATCATCTTCACCTTACGACAAAGGTTCTTCATAATTTAGATCATCTTCTTGATTTCAACCAAAGCATTAACCGGAGGGGCTTCGATTGCTAACCTTGGAGAAGCAACAGGAAAATGTGGCCTTTGGGGGGCATTGTTGGGAGTGAAGTTCCTCCGTGGGATATCTCGGTATGGAGTAGTAGATGATGTTTGAGCCAATTGTTTCTTTAATGAGACTAAGTCATTCGCCATCTTCTGGAATGTTGGATCGATGAGGGCACTGAGAAAAAGTTGAAGCCTTTGATTTTTATGGCTCTTGTCTTAACTCACCGGATATAAGAAGGTTTTCTTCTATCGAATGGCCACAACTTGAACAAGAACCAAGGTGGGTATTGTTTCTGTAAAAGTAATAAACTTACTTTTGAACTCAAGGTGTTCAAGAAAAACAATTTTGATTCTCTAATGTTGGCATCATGGCAAGTGGCACATAGTTGATCGAGTGAATTGAATCGGGTGATAAAATCGTGCATGGTTTCATTAGACTCATTCTTCATGTGAGTGATTTGTGATAATAACGCAAATGCATCTTCTGAAGGTTTGTATCTATCTTCAAATACAATCCACAATGTGGCCCATTGGTGATGGATCCAATTTGGTAAATGTTGGAACCATCTACGATGCGAGAACCCTTGCAAGGTCTCAAGAAAGAGACATCCGATACATCTTCATGAGTCATGTCCAGAATGTTGCATGACATAATAAATGCAACTATATGTGCGTCTGTGCTTTGATTTCTGCTCCCATCAAATTTCGGGAAATTCTTGTGATTTCTACTAGGGAGGGGGTGTACTGGATGCGGCAGTGCTAGAGGACCCATGGCGTTTCCCCATGGTACGAGGTAGATTAACTGCCATTTGAAAATTAGGAAAAAGAACATGAGCAGGGAGTGTGGTTCCACTTAGCAAAAAAGCCTTTGCAAGTTGATGTCGAGGCACCTATGAAATCCGGCTCTTTCGTGGAGGCGAGGAACTTCTTGCTAATCGATCCGATGAGTTCAATGATGCGAATCGTCTTTAGAGTGTTCTTGAAATTGTGTCTTGAAGTAGATCAAAAATTGGATCAAATTCTTCATGAGCTCTTCGATGTGAGTAAATGGTTCACCCGCTTGAGCGTACCCATTCGGATCTGCAACAATTAAGAGTAGATTCACAATAATATTTTTGTTTGTACTTGCTGATTTTCTATTTTTCTGGAAAAAATCAGCAGCATGTGTTTTTCAATATTTAATTTTATCCTCTTTTAATATGACCAATTGCGGTTTTTAACAAAGATTAATAAGGATAAAAAGTGGGTCAATTTAAAAGTTGATTTTCGGATCTTTGACATTGAATTTTGCTAGGTTTTGAAAATAACATAAAATATCGAGAATCTCAAATCTAATGAAATATACAAAAAATTGTAAAAACTTAGCGAACTAAAAGTTCTATCTAGTCAGATCTATGGATTTGTATAAGGAAATTTTCAATTTTGATCACTTTATGCAAAAAATTTAATTTTAAATAAAGGGTTAAAATTTGCAAACTGGTAGTGATTTTCACATTTTTTAGTTATTTCCTTAGTTCGATCCCAGTAGAGTCACAAAAAACTATTGGTTCGAAAAATTGTCGGTTAGGTAGGTCATGGGGAAACAGGCCAACAGTGTGTAGGGCATAGCCCCTCTTTGAGACAATGAAAGCAAAACTAGTTTATTGCTAATCTATCAAGCAGGAATCTGTGCAAATCTACACTATTCTAACTTTAGGGGGTTTGGGATCTCATCCCAGTAGAGGTAGTTCCAACAACGAACAGAAAGGTAGGAGGAAGGAACGGAGGAGGATAGATCTGAAGGAAGAAAAGAAATGAATTCCAAGACGGAAAGGTCAGAAGGTTTATGCTTTGAGTTGGTAGTAAATAGAGCCAAACTTACTTGCATAAACAATTAAAGCAATATTGATGAACATATGACAATAGTAGGAATGAATCCAATAGAATAAAAACATAGATCTAACTTAAGAAATATCTAATGCAAATAACACATACATTAAGCACAAAGTCTGAACATATGTATTAATATTTCTTCTGTTACAAGAAAACACAAAGTCTTTCTCTCCTCACTTCTCTTTTCATACAAAAATTTCCACACCGAATACAACAAGTATTCTAGTATTTATAGAAGGAGAGGAGGAAAGAAGACAAAAGCAAACTAACTACTTACAAAATATCTTACAAGATATTTACAAAATATCTAAAAAGTCAAAAGTTGACTTTGGGCAAGTTTTTGGATGACAACATCCCATGGTGCAACATGGATGATGTCATCATAAATGCCAACAAGCTTTTAAATATTTTACAAAAATGATCAAAGCATACACAAGAGGAGAAACTACTCCTCATCATCCCTTTGCTCAAACTTGGTGTCTTGCTTTTGATCAGGAGAGTCGATGTGACACTGCACTCGATATTCCATAAACTTGTTGATCATCACTTGAAGTTGATCATGATCTGGACCTTTGAAATGGTTGCCAATGACTTCACAAGTTTCTTTCTCATTCTTGAGCTTGTCAGGTAACTCGTGCAAAAGTTTCACATGCATCGATCAAAAAGCCAATGAAGTCATGGTAGGCAAGAGGTTATTGATTGACTCTCGGTTGAAAGTGACCTCTAGTGCCAAACCTTGAGTGATGATAGCCTTGAAGCGCTAGAATGCATCACTCTGCTTCTCTCAAGGTAAACGATTCACTGAGCATCTCTGGAGCCATTTTTGTAACTGTCTGCTCCATGTTGAAAATGCATCAGGGCTTCATCTTTGATTTTATTGATTCTCTCCAGGATATATTCCATCTAATCAACCGGGTAATCTAATGCAGTGAGTGCCTTATTATGTGCACGTAGGTGATTGATAATGCGACCTTCAATAGGTCATCGGTGGCTTGATTAACCATTGCTTGGAATGTTTCATGCTGCAATCTGGCATTATCTAATTCCTTGGAGAGGGAACCTGCTACTGCTTGTAGCTCCTTATTTGCTTGGGTTATATCTTGATAAAGCAATGTGAACTTCCCAATCATTTCTTGACCATCTCTGAGGATCCGCTCGATCCAGGATGATATTGTTGTGCCTTGTTCACCAATCTTAACATATTCATTTATCTTATCTTGAATGGGAACTTGAATGGGTTCGGCGCATAGCAATCACAAGATGAGCGTTGCCCATTTTATGCAATGCTTGTAGGAGATGTTTGTTTTGTTCTTTGAGTATTCTCTTCTCCTCTTTTGCTTCTTGGAGCTTCTTGCAGAGAGCATCCACTGCAGACAAGGCTTCCCCTTGTAGGCTTTCAGATGAGGTCCCCATTGTGACTTGAGTCATTGTGAAGTCTGTGGGAGACAGATCTTCCTTTTTCTTGGTGGGGTCCGAGTAGGCTATCTCCATGACTCTCTCCCCTAAAGTGCTTTTAGAAAAGTGATTTATCACTTTCTGCTTCTTAGTTCCCTTCTTCAGAATGACAGAGAAATCCATGGCCGCGATGGGAACTTTCTCTTATACTAGCCCAGATGGTTAGAAATCTAGCTAGGACTTATGGGAGTAGGAGTAGAGGAAATAGAAGAAGAAATGGGAGTGAGAGGGGGAGAAACTACAGAGGCCTCAGAAAAGTGTGTTGAAACACTTGGT
Organism: Taxus wallichiana var. yunnanensis; assembly: GCA_018340775.1. NCBI lineage: Eukaryota > Viridiplantae > Streptophyta > Pinopsida > Cupressales > Taxaceae > Taxus > Taxus wallichiana. The sequence continues at coordinate 590,679,246 of CM031238.1, read as the reverse complement.
GGTGGCATTGACAAGGAGTCCAATGCACATTGCTTGTACGAGGCACTGGAGTTCTACGGGAGAAGAGAAGGACATGGAAACAGAAGGGATCTGCAATTGGATGGAGGGAATATTGGGTGACAGATCCACAAGAGAGGAGAAGATGGAAGAGGTGGGAGATGGAAGGGAGGAAGGGAGAGGAGAAGACACATCCATAGGAATAGATGCTTGAATGACAGGAGGAGGAGAAGAAATGGAAGAAGGAACGTTGGGTACCTCTGCAGTTGTAGTTGTGATAACATCCTGGGTGGATGTATCCGTTGAAACCTCTATTGTTTCTTCTTTACCTGGAGACACTAGGTTGACTACTTACTTCTCAAAAGTAGAAGGAAGGCCTTCAGGAGTTTCTTCTTGTCTGCTTGATTTTCCCTCCTTGTCTTTTCCTTTTCCTTTCAAAGCACTTGGGTTGGTTTTGGAGGTGCTCTACTGAAGGAGAAGTAGTGAAATCAACTCGAGGTAGGTGAGACCATTCTGTTTGCACCAATGTTCGGTGTGTTGCAATGTGGGCTTAACCCTTTCTTGAATGGTTTTCGGTGCTTTGGCTCTGTCGATCTCCATGAATGGCCAATCATCCCCATCTATGTCAAGGTAAACCTGATCAATTTCTTGATCAGTCTCTTGGAATTCCTTTGGGACAATGACAACGCCATAGTGGATGATCTCCTCCAGAGCCAGTCGGGAGTGATCCTTTCACTGATGTCTATCTCATGTGTCAAGTCGATCCAAATGTCCTCGATCTCGGGAACATGGATGGGATCAATTTTTACCTTTGGGAGGTAACTCGGCAGTCGAAGGTCGGCCTTGCTAGGAAGTTGTGCTTTAGATTCAACAACTCTAGCTCAACATACATCTCCCATGCTTTGGTAAGTGAGGGGCGGTGTATCGACCAAGCTGTAAGGGGAATGGAGTTCCTCCTTTCTTTCTCTTCATACATTTCTCAAGATAAGTGATTAGTTGCTTTGACAATTCCAAGAGGACCAGCTTTGGCCCTACAAACCTTGGCAGCTTCGTTGGCTCTCCCTCAAAATTCACAGCTCTGAAGTATGTGAATGTGGGGAATTATGTGAATAACACTCCCCATTTCTTTGTAGCAACAATCACACTCGGGTTGGTCTGACCATGTCTCATGTTTGGCCTCAGCAAGCAGATTACCTCATAGAAGAAGGCATCATTAATTTTAGAGAACTAGGAGATGCTGGCTTCGAGCTTTAGCTCATGATAGAACTCATATATCTTGACCTAGGCCATACCCCATTTCGAGCTAACCCTACAAAATCCCTTACTGACGCGATAACATATACAACGTAGGAATTCATGTAGAACTTCGTAGTTGTTAGAACTTGTTAAAGCTCGTTAGGAGATGGTGTCGCTAATGATTTCACCCCACCTTGAAGTTTGATCGGGTGCATTCTTGCTCATGGTCTCCAGTATCTCGAGCATCCACTTGTAAATGTAATGGGCATTAGGGAGCCCAAACACTTTATTTAAGAAGGTGATTATATCACTCAACTCCTCATTGAATTCACTACGGTGGATGGTTTGTGGCCATTTGCTCACTGAATTTTTGTTCTTTAGATAAATCTCATTCATCATCTGCATGCATTTATACTCATTATCGTCTCAGATCTTCTTGCAGTCTTCAAGGCTTATTTCTACATATTGTTTATGATGGGGAATTCCCAGGATCATTTCAAAGTGACGAGTTGTGAGGTCTATGATGTTCTGTTGCTCTTTATTTTTGACACATCTAGTGTCTTTGTTATAGCATCGGGCAACCAACATAATAAACTCATTATTTATGACACTTACACGCAGCCCAGCTGCAAAGTGCAATCCACTGCCCACCAACTTGTTCATCCATGGGCCACCTGCTTACTCGCTGGTTGGTCCTCACCCAGAAATCATCCATATCAATATGCCCTAACTCGAGTCTCGATGTCAAGGATGCATTCTACATATGAGTCAGGCATTCTGACTTTCTGATATTTATACTTCATCTCTTGTTCCGACTGCTTAGATTTAGCTTTAGCTTTAGTTGGTTTCTTGCTTGATGAAGACATGTGTGAGCCCAAGGATGGATGTTGTTTCTCTGCAAGAAGAATCAAGGAGGTCCAACACAGAAGAGCCATGTCAACCGTCATGTTATTCATAATGAAAGCTTGTAGAATGAAGAATGAGAAATTATAAGCCTTAGGGCACAAGGCGCAAGTTTGATAAAGGCTACAAGGGCTTAAAATTGTTGGGCGCACTTGGGAAGATCTCGACATATAAAAATTTATGCCCAATGTTTACATGAGAAAAGTTGTGCCAAGTTTAGAAAGGGTGCAATTTTGAGAGGTGTTGCATGAAAAGTTTCAGCGCCAAGGATAAAGCGCGGGCGTAGATTTATAACATGCAACATGTTATGTTGATGTTAAGGAAGTTGTGCCTCCACCTTAAGAAAAACCTGCTTTGGTGGGCGCGAGAAAAAGTATGTGTAACATGTGTTTAAGGTGCGTTAAAGCATAAGCTGCGGAAGATGTTGCAGTAAGGAAAATCAGTGCACTAAGGGGAAAAGCGTGTGGTGTGGTTTTATGAAAGCACACAACATCTTGTGTTGATGTTGTGCAAGTGGCACCTGCACCCTACAAAAATTGCTAAGTATTCTTTCGGTTGAGCTGGGCGCGGAAAAAGGGGTGTTACATCGGCATAACTTTGGGAGGTGTTACATAACAAAACAACACGCCAAGGATAACAATTTGGATAATTTTGGAAATTTATCTTGATTTCTCCTCTCTCTCTCTCTCTTGGATTGATCATATGGCAAAGAGAGGTTTTTTTTGGCAAGGTAAAGCAAGAAAGGTGGGTTTTAGTTTCTTCAGAGGTAGGGGTCTTCCAGATTTGCAAATCTGGAAGGAGAGGCAAAAGGGCTTCAAACTGGTCCGATAATTTTTTAGGTGTGTTTCTTTAGAACTTATCTTTTTACACCAACCTTAATACCTAACACAACAAAAACAAAAACAACAACAAGGAGAGGAGCCACTTACCCGGATTTATAAATGATGAAGAATGATGTTGGGGTCCACAAGCTCAAAAAACGGCACGCGGGGGTGACAAGGATGGCTGACAAGCGTAGAGAAAATACTTTTTGCAATTTTCAAATTGTGAAAATGACAAGTAAGTGTGCACATATTTATAGAAAAATTGGCATTTATTATCTCACCAACCACCTTTGGCGCACTTTTCAGAGCGTCGACATGAGTGAAATTGCGTCGTAGCGTAATTTTATTGACGTTAACACTACATTTTCAGCGCTTAGAAAAATGTTTAGCGCTTGTTTCGAGGATGTTGACACGGTATTTTTAGCACCAAAGGACCAAAGAGGCACAACTTTATTTATGTTGACATAACAATGAGTGCGCTGTAGAAGCATTAAAAGGGGTGTAAATTTTGGTGTTTCGACACTCTAAAAATTGCGCCCAGTGTAAAAAGGGCGCAACTTTAGTCATGTCGACACGAAGATGGGTGCTTAGAAGGATAAGGAGAAAATGGCTAAGTCTTGAAGCAATTTGATTTTGAAAGGGATTCTTAGGCCATTTCGAACGTTAATAAACTTCCTAGGGTCAAAAGCAGAATTTTTGGTATGGTTACTGTAAATTGCCCTTGTCAATTTCATAGGATAACAAGGCTACCATGAGTTAAAGGGAGTACATGAATCTTTGGGAGAGATGGAAATTAAATTCAAGGAAGGTGCACGCCCGATGAGGAAGAGACCTTACAAGATGAACCCTAACCTGCGCATAAACGTTAAAGAAGAAATTGACAAGATGTTGAAATCGACATCATTAAGCCCCAAGAAGAGTCGAGTGGGTTAGCCCCATGGTCATTAGTATAAAGAAAGATGGAATGATTAGGATTTGTGTGGACTACATGGAGCTTAATGTTGCATGTGTAACTGATCCTTTCCCTACTCCTTTTACTGAAGAAATATTAGAAGGCTTCGTAGGGCGCGAAATATATTCTTTACGAGATGGTTTCTTTGGGTATCACAAGGTATGAATTACTAAGGATGATCAAGAGAAAACAACATTCACAACTAAATGGGGAAGCTTTGCATATAGGGTGATGCCCTTTGGTTTGAAGAATGCGCCTACAGTATTTTTACGCATATTTGTTCAAGCATTCCAGGATTTTATTCACAAATTCTTGTAGGTTTACTTAGATGATTAGACAGTATATGGGCTTATGTAGGATCATTGTGACAACTTGCGATTAATGTTCGAGAGGTGTAGACAGGTAAGCATCTCTTTAAACATCAATAAGTGTGTATTTGCTACACCTTTTGGAACTCTGATAGGGCATATCATCTACAAGGAGGGTTTGTTGGTAGATCTAGCTAAGATTGCAATCATTTTAGGATTAGAATAACCCACTAGTAAGAGTGAGGTGCGTGGATTCTTGGGCCACATAGGGTATTATAAAAAATTTATCAAAGGATATGCTAAGATTTCTACACCCTTGGAGAAGTTATTTAAAGGTAAAGTGACCTTCTATTTGGGAGAACCGCAACATGCGCATTTGAAGCGCTAAAGGAGAGACTTATCACGGTGTCTATTTTACGTTTTCCTTCATGGAATCTACCCTTTCACTTACATGTGGACGCCTTTGGTATGGCCGTTGGTGTAGTATTAGCTCAACTGGAGAAGCTATTATATATAATCCTATTTGTTTTACTAGTAGAAAGTTGACTCATGCATAAAAGAATTATATAACCACGGGCGTGAAGACTTGTCAATGATCTACGTGTTACATAATTTTAGATAATACTTACTCGCAACACCTTTTATGTTCTATATAGATCACATGACATTAAAATACTTGGTAAATAAGCCTATTTTATAGGGGCTCATATGTTGATGGCTCTTATCATTCCAAGAGTTTGACTTTACATACATTGTAAAGCCATGAAAAAGAACATTTGGCCCTGAGACCGAGGATTCAATCAGGAGAGGACGCATAGAATGTTGAAGATATAATGTTGGATGCACAAATATATAGGTTAAATCACGTGCCCTCATAATTAGAGGATATTGTTTTTTTATGCACATGTATGACGCCAAAAGGAATGAAAGCCTTGGAAAAGAAACAACTTGCAATTCGCGCAACACCTTTCATATTGATCAGTGGTGAATTTTATAAACTAGTCTAAGATGAAATATTACGCGGTGTGTATTAGAACATGAGCGCATGGAAATCATGAAAGAAGCTCATGTCGTATTGCAGTGGGCACTATGCGGTGAGGCAACCACATGCAAGATCGTATTAGATGGTTTATGGTGGGAAACCCTGTATAACGATTGTAAAGAGTATTGTAAGGCGTATGATCACTATCAATGCCTTGGAAAACTTGGTTAGTGAGATGAAATGCCTTTGAGGCCTATTCCCATTGTCGAGCCTTTCGAGAAATGGACAATTGAATTTTGGGTCCTATTTACCCGATCACGCGTAGAAGCTGGATTGTGCTACATCATCAATTGTATGAGACTATCTTACAAGATGGGAAAAAGAAACACCTATAAGCAAATTGTACGGTGGCTACAATAGAAAGGTTCTTGTGGGAATATATTCTTACCATATATGGATGTCCGTTGAGTTTGACAAGTGATAGGGGCACACATTTTCTTGAATGATACTATCGGGATGTTATTGGATGACTTTATGATTACGCACCACAAGACTACACCTTATCATCCTCAAGAAAATGGGACTATTGAGGCCTTCAACAAGATATTGAGCCAAACCTTAACAAAAAAATTGATGTTGGAAGGAAATATTGGGATGATAAATTTTATGTTGTACTTAGGGCATATAGAACAACCTAAAAAGGTTGAATAAGGTCACACCCTTTTAGCTAGTGTTTGGCACATAAGTAGTTCTTCCCATGGAATTTATGTTACCCTCTTTGAGTATTACACATGCGGGAGGTCTAGCTAATGAGAAATCATTAGAAGAAAGAATTGACAAGTTGGTATAGCTAGATGAGAGGTGCATCATAGCATGTTGGAGTCGAAGGGGAAAAGGCTAGGCGAAAGTATATCACGATAGACACATCAAGGACAAGAAGCTTGAGGTCGAGCAGATGGTACTTCTTTATGATTCAAAATTTAGGCACCACCCGGGAAAGCTTAAGGTGCATTAGTTAGGACCGTATGTTATCATTCACATACTTGACTCAGTCACTTATCAATTATAGGTGCTTGACGGAACATAGTTACCCAGTTACTTGAACGGGAGAAGGTTAAATCCCTACTATAAATAAGACTTCTTGGTGTTTGTAATAAGGTAGTATTTCCATTTAGATTAGATTTCCTTTACTATATTTCATTTAATGTGTTTTCCTTCTTCGTCTCTATGCTTTGTCAATTTAGTTCAATGTTTTGTGTAATAAGTGTGTTTTCTTGCAGAAGTGATCACAATCTAAAGTTTTTATATGCATAGAGGACTGCACATACCCTTAGTGTGGGGTGGATAAATGAGGTATGGAAAATAAATAAACTCATGGGTGACCATAAGAGGAACAAAAGGAACAAGGTTTCAAAATTCATGAGAACGTCTGAAGAATTGTGCAAAAATTAAGACCACACATAAGGCATTGGGCGCTCGAGACAATTCAAGGGGGTTGCAGCATTAAATACTATGTATGCTAGGTCACATTGGATAAACTACTTTGGCTTAAGGAAGTGCGGCTAGAGGAGATATGTGACAGATAAGTAGTGGCATGCTAGGAAATTATCACTAAGGCGTAAAAGTTTGAGGCGCACGAAATTGTAGCGTGGGATGAGGAAGCATGAAATATGTGCAAATGGAATTAATGTTATGTATGGTGGTAGGTGGAGAAAATAATGAAAGGAATTTTTAAAACTTAGTTTAAATTCGGCATTCTAACATCATTTTCTACCTTGTGAACTTGTAAAAATTGCGAAGTACAAGAAGAGTGGAGATAAAGAGTGTTCGGAGATTGAGTAATCATATCGCATTGTGAAACATGGTGTTGATTGTCCGGGCATGGAAGAAAGATTTATGTAGTGGTGTGTGCATGCGATGGAAGGGTGACTAGGGTTTTCATATCGCGACTAGGGTTTTCACCTCACATTTACATAATCAAAAGGAGCAATGACACCACGAAGGGCTCCCGTAGTAGAGAAGGAGGTTGACAATCCAACAAAGGAGTGCACGGTGGAAATGTTATATCCAATAGGAGTTATTGAAGGACAGTAGTGGACAACAAAAATTATGTAGTGTAGGGTTTTGAAGATCAACCACTGCACCAAAAATGTATGAAGGAGGTCGTTGAAGAATTTTATAAGACTTGCTGGCGATCGGTGGATGGCACTAGTGTCTTGGACACCTCGAGTAAAGAAATTAATTGAGAACATGGGCATGATGAAAATTTTAGAGTTTCTCTACTTTGGAAAGTCTCGAGTAGTTGTACCAATGGCGTATGTCGTGTGCCCATGAAGATTTTTCTACTTCACGGGAAAGAGAATGAGGATAACTAGCAAATTGATTAGGAAAGTTACAGTGGCTGCACGACACAAGATCAAAGCTCATAAAAGACTTATCAGATGACGAGGGCATTGATGCCACAATAGCCATATATTAGTATAAAAATTGGAGGCCGAGATTTCAAAGTCACCAATATTCTAGACATGGCCACCAAAGTTACAGCGTGGTTAGTGGGGAGTAAGCTAGGGGCCACTGAGAAATGGAATGAGGTGAATATACATTGGTTGCATATAGCGCAAAAGATGGCCAACAAAACATACTACAATATCATTGGATATATTGTAGAGAACTTGGTGAACGAGGCGTGCATTCAAGCATACAAAGGTGAGAAGATAACCGTGGGTGTGATTCTCTTATTGATTGTGCTAAGTGAGATTGGGGTACCAGAAATACCTAGGGAAAACATATGGGAGTTTTTTTTGAAGAACAAGTCCCTAGCTAAGAGATATGCCAAGTACACATTGCATGGGTTGGTTTCCAATACATATAAGAAGTACTTGGACAAGTGGTTTCAGAGACTATGTAGGGCATTTGAGGGAGAATGGCACATCTGCATGCGGTGACAAAGGTTTTGGATGGAGAAGTTGAATTTGCGGTCTATCAACATTTCGGGTTGGGGCACTTCTATATGAAGTCCGGAGAGAAGAGCCCCCTGGTGTAAGTTTCCCTTTGCATTTACTGCAAGGTATTTTAAAGACTCTGTAAACAGATTTCATGACGTGTGCTAGCTCTTGTTCGACACATATAAGGTGGACACAAACATTCACATTCTATGCAAAACATATGTATGGCCAGGTAAGGAGGCCTATGTCGAAACTATGGATTATGATAATGTGGACATCATGCTAGAGAGTTTGGCTATAGGGAAAATTGAACCAACGCACGTCTATATATACCTCGAGGCAAAGGTTTAAGGAAGAAAAAGTGGTGAGGGCACAAATATGACTCTTCAGGACCTCTAACAAGGGGAAAACAGTGGGGACTTCAAGACATTTTGTGTCTATGCCCATTTCTCAAGAGGACCCAGTACATACAGGACTAGAAAATGTCTTAGAATAGGAGGAACCTGAAGATAATGTCGAGTTTGTGCATACCAGAAGGGTTCTAAGGAAGAGGCACACCTCAAGAGAGATTGGTGTAGGAACTTTGTATCCAGAAGGATATCACCACACGTGTCCCCTGTAAATAACGAAGAGGAAGAGAGGAGAAAGCGCGGGAAATATCTTCCTATACAAGATAGTGAGGAGGAATCCCCTTAGCCAAGTGCACAAGAAGAAGAGGAAGTTCCAAGTATGGGTAGGGATAGATCTTAGGCCACCCCCCGGTGTGGAAATGCAGGATGATGAAGATATTGGCGAGTGTGTAGTCTATGAGACTATAGACTCTAGCGTGAGTATTCGAAAAGATATCTCTCGAGTGAAGGAGAGAGAAACATTGGTAGTGATACAAAAGTCCTCATGTGCACCATGCAAAAAGAAGGAAAATATGAACAGGAGTCAACGAGGTGGTTAAAGTCATTGTCCCACAGGATGCAAAGCTTAACCAAACAACAAGAAGAGGGCACATTAGGTCACGAGGATGTTGGTGAGCATGCGGAGTGCGCATGAGGATGAAGAAAGCGGTGGGTACTCAAAACTTGGGTTATATAGGACGACCCTTAAAAAATTATTTGCACCCATTTCAGTATATTACCAAACAAACAATTATATGGTTGGGATTGGATGGACCCTGAAATGGCCAATACACACACTCACAAGAAGCTATCTTGGGGTATGCAAACTCACATGGATGAGCCTGATTTTGATGTCTGAGGAGGTATGCACTTCAAAGAAGATGAGGAAGGCACCTCATACGCACCATATGAAAATTAATCCAACCCATTTTTCAAATGAGTAGGTAAGCAATGCCTTGATTAAAGTGTCCACAGAAGTAGCGTGCTAAAATATGGATAAGGTGGAAACAATACGGGCGCTATTAGAGGATAAAAAGACAAGGACACATAAATCAAACACCTTACTCAAGAGCGTGATAATACAGTTGTGAAGGCCCATAATGTAAAGAAGATGGCGAGTAGATTACAAATGAAATTTTACAGAAGAGGCCTGAGTTTTAGGAAAAGGTGCCTTAAGACTTCAAGTCTGAGTTACACTATCTGCGCACAATAGTTCTCCTACTTTTGGAGGAAGGACCAATGTGCCTCCCCAAGAAAAAGGATGTGGGGAAGAAGCAACAAGAGTAAGGGCCATTATTGTAAGGAAAGTTTCAATTTACGAGGCATTGCTCCAAACATTGAAGGATGGGTTGAAGAAAGTGAACAGGTTCTTAATTTATGTGTGGCGTCAAACGCCATAATAAGGACAAAAACTTTAGTAGAGGACAACGAAGTTTTGAAGGCAATGAAATATTAAACACTTGGGTGCACAAAAATGTTGGCACTTTGGTAAAACAAAAGCACGAGGCCCTCGCATGATAGCCTAGGATCCTTATAAATTGAAAACAAAAAACAAAAAACACTATTCAATTTTGTCTTGGTTCTTTTATTCTTGGTATCTTCATCATCTCATTACTATGCAACGACCAATGCACATATTATGTCTTCTTTGGACACATGAATAAATTACAACAACCCAAGTCATTTATTTTGTCCTCGGGTTTAAACCTTCCATTAAATTCTAATTATTTCATGTTGAACAACCAAAAATAATCTAAGTATTGGGCACGTGAAGATAGGGCCTTTGAAAGGGCGCAACGCTATGATAGGATTGAAGCACCCATATTAGGACTTAGTTGTTTTGTGGATGAAGGCTATTTTTGGAGATAGCATGTGGAGTACACGTGGGGTTGAAGACTTGTGATCCACGCAATGGGATTTTGGGAACAAGTGATGAGATAAGTGCCATGCATAAGTTAATTTCATAATATGATTTTACTTGGAGTTGACTATAGGAAATATATTGTTAGAGCACTTGCATGTTGCGCATACTATTGTAAAGGTGCATGACTATTATTAGCATGTGATCTATTTTGAGAAGTGCATGGGCGATGAAGGGAAAGTCCCCACCCCTAAAAATATGTATTGAATTGTGTAGTTTAGTAGTGTTGAGTTATTGTAGAGTTGTGTTGTTGGTTTTGACATGCACATGAATCATGGAGATACTAATGTAGTGTAAGAAGATTTTGTGTTTTATAGTATTTAATGTAATGGAATATATTGGCAGGATAATGGTATTAGACATGACTGAATCTGGTTCTTGTATGGTTAATATTATTTTAGTCATGGTTTAGTTCATTTATTATGTTCTCGAAGGTCTAGATCTAGTTTATGCACCTTTGTGGAATGTTTATGATTGGTTATGAATCTAAATATGATTAAACATTATCATGCTAACATCATGTAAAAGCAAATCTAAAGAGGAACACGATACCTTTGCATGCTTTGAGTGAGCGCTCGGCTCAGTGAGTGATGTGCAGCGCACTTGGGTCATTTACTCGCAAATTATAGGCTACATCATTTCAGCATGGTGATTTTTGCATAAATAGTTTTTCTTAGCACAAAGATTTGATTTAAAAAAACTAGAGTCTCTGGGAATAATACTGAGGCCATAATAAAGTAGACCATGATTGAGAATTGGTCTCCTCCCTTCTTTCCAATATTGAGTAACTATTTTTTTAATCACATTCAACATTTTTGAATCACAAGAAACTAATAAATGAAACAACCTAATGCTTTGTCATACAGATTACATTCACCACAAACTTTGCACTAGTGTTCTTGCTAGTGGATTCCATCATATGGACCTTTATGGTAAAATTGTAGGCATCTCAAAAGTTAGCCACAGATTCCTCTTGTGATTAAAGAGTTTGGGATGTGTATCTCATGGGGATGAGTTTCTTCAATAATTTGAGCTCTAAACTATTGTGCATTGGTTTTATATGAGGTTGAAACAATCGCATCCTAGAACTAGAGGATTTGGGAATACTTCTTGTGTTATGGCCATGGAAGTTTATGTTGCCTTCATTTATTACCACATTTTTCCTATTATTATTGCCAAATATTTCTCTTTTCTTGCCCATATCGTTGCGGAGTATGTTAAAGCTGTACATTCAAGGAAGAAATCGCAACAAATTTGTAATTATGTGGAGAAAAAGTCTACAATGTGGGCTATTATCATGAATCTTACTATAGAAAAATCATTTTCATCACTGCAATTATCTCTGTTAAAAAAGCTTCAATTGTCAAGGGAAAAAGTTGTCTTCTAATGATTGTCATTATAAATTATTATTATCATTGGTAAGTTAGTATTTATATTTTATTGGTAAGTTGGAAACGATTTTTTTGTGAATACTATAATGAATAAGAAATTATTTTGTATTTGAAGTAATTTTATTGTTTGCTAATGAAAATTAAAAACCTACCCTATGAAGAATAAATGCTATAACTAATACATATTGAAAAAACCTCTTTAAAAAAATAAAATAAATCTTCTTTCACTAGAAAACATTAGTGTTGTCATGCATTTTTATAAGCCCAAAAATTCAAAACTTGAGCCATTGCAAATGAGCCACAAAGTGAAAATTTGATCCAAATCCTCATAAATCCCCCTCCCGATCAATTTGTCTTCTATGACATGATCATATTGACCTTGAATCTATTCCCAATATATTTAGTAAACATGTATATAAGTATTTTAAATGATGTGACGATCATTTCTTTCATCCGACAAAGTATCACCGAAGGTTAGTTCTATGGTAGGCCTAAAAGGCCAATTTTGGCCATTTCAAGGCAAGTGTACATCCTCCGGGAAGGTTTTGAAATATCATAATAATATAGAGGTGGTATTGGATATCCAATAATGTGTTGGAATTGATTTAAGAAATATTTGGAGGTCTAGGGACAGATTGTGTAAAAGCGGGTTTTTTCGGGCGTAAGGCATAGGTGATCAAATCTTGAAACCGAACTTCACTGAATGATTCTAGGATCTCTATAAAGAGTTAAGAGGAAATAATTTAGGAATTGGAAATATTAAGGAATTATCTACATGTTGGAATCATTACATTCGTTCCAATACCTACTAGTTTTTCAAGGAAGCTCAATCTTTGCAGCCACGCCCGATGTCCTACAGAAAAAATAGAAATAAATTAGATATGAAAGGTTAATATGGTTTTTAAACCTATTCCATTTATCTTGAAATGGTCTTAGGAGTAAAAATCATATAAAATTTCATATGAAAAGACCATCAAGAGCTCGATAATTGTGCCTACAAGTCCTCTCTAGTGCAAGGCATGCTTCTCGTATTTAACTAGATTTTGAAGTGACACATGTTAGCTTCTAGCTCCCTGGCACACTTTTGTTTCCTTATTGTCCATTTTCCAAGGGGATAGATGGGACACAAAAAAATTCCCCAACTCAACCCTCCTCTTTGGTCCCCCATGCGACCATATTCAATTTCAACTGAGTGCTTAACTAGCCAAGCCTATTTCCCCAAACCTGCACTAGATCATGCCAAGTGGCACAATATTGCTCAAATCACATTTTTCTGTCCTTATTATCTATTTTCCAAGGCAAAATAGGGGAAAGAAATTTTTTCCCATGCTCAGCCCCTTGTTTGGTTCCTCACATGACCAATTTTCAGCCTATAGGAGCCTGTGCATGCTTTTCAATCTCCCTCTCCTCGCACCACAAGATGACAAGTGTCAGCATCTTGATCAAAGCATAATTTTGTATCCCTCTTGTCCCTTTTACCAAGGTGGTAGTGGGGACACAGATATTCACCCAAGATCAATATATCTAACCCTGTTTTCATTCATACTCACCTTTCTCTCACCCATGATCAAGTTGCAGTTAGTAGGAGGTCATGAAAACAAAATAAACTCATTTTTAAGCCATCTCCTTTGAATTGTTAATCAATCCTCCATTATTTCACATATAATATATTAAAAAAAAAAAACTATGATTCCCAACACCTTCCATACCAACCATGAGTGTAAAAATGGAGCTTTTCTCATAACTTGCTAAATAGAAAAGTGATGACACAAAAAAATCATTGATTTTTCTCATTTCAGAACCTTTGCAATCACCATTTATTCAAACCATATGATGCCCTAGTTTTCAATAGAAAAAAACCTGAAACCCTCCATCCCAAAATTTTCCTTTTTGATTCGTAAGAGTTCTAGCGGACGGAACACAATAAAAATTGGAGCACGAGATCCAAAGCAGTGTAGAGTTGAATCCAACAATGGTATTTTTGTTGCAAACTGACACCAGTTTGAATAGTTACTAAAAATATAATATTATATGCACACTCACATTCTAAAAATAGTAAACCTCTCAAAATTTCAAGCTCTGGTCACTTAGAACATCTAGAAATGATGAAAACATCAAATAAGGAAAAACTAACAATTTTTTTCCCAAAATAGCAAGTTACGAAAAGGTAACTTGCTAAAAAGTAAAGAATCACCAATGGAAGTGAATTGAGTATTCCAGGAGATTTAGAAGATCAAATTTTAGTAAAAGGAAAAATTTCCCAAAATAACAGCTCCTAGTCCCACTTGCCAAAAATAGAAAGTTTCAGTTTTTGGTGTAGAAAGGTCTAGTTGGCTCCATTTTCACTCATATCAGAATTTTTTCCATCCTCGCATGGTTGTAAAGTTGTATCATAGATCAAAAAATGAAATACACCCTCCAAAAGGATCCTGAAGCACCATCTTTCTCACAATTGTGTTAAGGATCAAGATAGAACATATCGAGGCACGAGGTGAAAGTTAGGGACATTGTGCAATTGGAAAGGATTTGAAAAGTTTTAAGATCCCCATTAAAATAAAAGATCATCAAAGGATACGATCATAATCCTAAGTGAGGAACTCATTGAAAGGTGTGCAAACATCCCAAGACTAATATCATTCAAGTACTCTGAAGTAACAAAGGCTAAAGGGTGATCTTCATGTGTGACATGATTAAAGGAAGAAAAAAAAATCATCCCAATTTCATTTTATTTCATAGTGTTATTAAACACTCAATCAAACACTTGGTATCATGATCAATCCATTAAAGGAGGTCATTGTAACAATTCGGACAAGTTGGAAACATCGTGTCTCAAATCCATCATCTTCTCTCTAAAAAGAAAATCAAGTGAGCTAGTCAAATCATCTGAGTATTCAAGCCACCCTATGTGAATAATCAAGAGCTCATCCTTCTCTTCAGGATAATCCAAGTATGTATTCCCCAATGGCAGAGCTTTCCCACAATGAACAAGAAGTGATCCTACATCAAACCCCTGAAGGTGCTCGCGACCAACATCATGTCAACTCCTGAAGAGGTATTACTGTGGATTCAATAATTTCTTAAAAGTAAACCAAGAACAATGAAAAATTCTGTAATGCTTGACCTTGGAGCTATCACAAAAACCTTGAGATCTAGACGGAGGAAGAAATCCTAGACAACTTCTCACTTATTCAGTGGTGCCTTAGAAACCAATAAGTAAAAATTTCTCTACAAAAGAAAGTAAATCCTGTTGAGGAAATGAATACATTGTACTATGAATTGACCTACATTTCATTGGGTCAAGATTCACATGAGGGTGACTCTCATTTTTTCAAGGAATCCTCTTCCCATATTCTTTCTCGAAATGAAGAATACAAATGAATAATTGAGCAATTGGAGGAACATGTGAAAACTCTCAGTGCTTACATTCAACCTTTCTTGGAGCCCAATTTAACACCTCATTTTCCTACAAAATACATTCATCATCCAAATAAGTAGCTTTAACCCTAAGGTGATCAAGAAAACACAAATTTATATGATGCAAGGGAAGGCTAACGAGAGATGGATTGAGAGGATCATCGAGAAAGGTAAGACATTTTCCCCAAAATTTATCTCTCCACTCAAGTATATTCATACCAATTTGTTAGAAGTAAAGAAAGAAAAGGAGGAGATTACAAAAGAGAATATCCACAGGATAAGGTGTTCCCACTTGTATCCAAGATGAGCTCCTCGACTCTCACACTCTCATGAGTAAAAATGTGTTTACATCATCTACTGAAAATTTCTCTCTTGTTTGGGTCCGCATCATGGATGAAAGATATGGTATGATAAATATGCCATCTCCGAACTTGACTCTAGTGGACAAGAGGATTTTGAGATTTTGAATGAATTTTATAACTATGTTTAGAGACTGGGATTTCCTCCACTCAACGAGAATTCATCCTCAAAGGAACTCATTAATTATTTCCAAGAATAAGTCACGAAAGAGATGGATAATCCCCTTTCCTTCAATGAAGACACCTTGGAGTCCCTTGCCAACATCAAAACTCCATTTCGAGATTACAAAAGATCACAAAATATGGCCCATTCAAAGCACAAAGATCAATGATGTTCCTGGGCATGGATCAAAGTGTTGAGTTGTGTTTTCATTCTAGAAGTAGATAAGGTGGCACCTGTAGTTGCTTAGTTTAGTAAAGAATTCAAAGAACAAGAGACCATTTTAGGAACTCTCCCTTAGGTATCATGAATCAATAAGTTCTCCATCATACAAAACTTTTCTTCATCGACCAATTAACCCTTCCTTCTCTCTCTTCATGGTCTAATTTCTCATTAATAATGTACGTTTTTCTATTCAATTAAATGACCATTAGCTAGGCATTGTAATATTCCTTTTTCCAATGATAAGAAAGAGATTCACTCCCTATGAATATGAAAGGTCGCAAGTGATGAGGACATTTAAAGAGTTAATGGGGGTGGATGAAAGGACATATTGTAATGATATAAATTGGAATGGATTATCCATTCCAAGGGGTTGAAAATTGTTGATTGAATGTATGTTGTTGAGATTAACACTTCTAAATCAAGCAATAAAAGTTGCAATTCTTCTATTTCTTTTTTATGTTCCTCTACTCTCTCTTTCCAACTTTTCATATATGATAATCTTGTAAAACCAAGAAATGTGTATGTGCCTTTGATAAATGAATTAATGGAATTATGTGTTCTATGGTTTATTTTGTCTTATCATGGCTTGAATTTTTTTATTCTTCTAAATGGATGTGGGATTACTCTAGCTATTGTATGTGAACTCTGCTAGTGCCTACTCACAATAGTAACCCTCTCTCTCCTTATTTCCCTAACTCCCCTTTACCTCTCTTCAATGTAATTTCCTCCATTGTACTTCGTACAAGCACTTTGTCGTAGGTTCAATGGATTATTCTTGTGTGAGCCCCGACCTATTAGACACCCCACATATTAAATTAGTTTACATTAAATAACGAGAATCTCCCCATATAAAAGGAGGGGCTTAGCCCAAGACTATTAATGAAGACTCAATAATTTGTAACATGAAAAATTATTTTGCCAACAGCTTTTGGCAAGAACTCCTTTGGGAGAGATCTACTCGTGCAACCGTAAATATCTCTAGAAAATATTTTAAAAATTATACATTCCAAAAACAAAAATAATATTTCAAAGAAAAATCATATTTTGAAGGTGACTTTATCAAGGAACGAATCCATGTCACATTTGTTTCCCACATCACAATGATGAATATTCAAGATTGGTGTTCAACACCAATGAGTGACAATAACCATGAAGAAGAAGATGACCACCAAGACCTACAAATTTTTTTATTAGCCATCATTCTGGACCAACTCTTGCAAAAGTAAATATTTTGCTACAACGAAGAGGTCTCTTGCTTCAAACAAAAATATGCAATCAGCTAAGGGAAAGAAGGTCAGTACCATTTTGCGCAGTAGTTAGGAAAAGAATGTCTAGAATGGAGAAAAATACTCGCTTGTAAAGATACTACCATCAAATCTTGGTGGCTCCAATTCAAATGGACTGCTGCTAGAGGAAAGAAAATGGGACTTGCACCTATTGACGATCAAGAATCCAAGAAATTAATGAGGAAGATGTAGAAGAGATATGAAATGTTTTATGAAGGGCATGACGATGAAGAATCCAATGAAGGTAATATTTTCAACTTCATTTATTTGAACGAAAAATTCAAAGGCCTATCTTTTGTCTCTCTTCCTTTAGATGAATTTTTGCATATGGAGATGACGAAATGGCAGCCTTAAAGGGAGGGTTGGTGTGAAGAATTTTGAGGGTTGAAGAAGGAAATCGATCCCAAAATCAACCATGGAATTCTGAATTATGCCTTGGCTATGAAAGAATGGATGAGCATATTGAAATACTTTGTAACAACGAGGAAGAAGAGATTCATTATTTGGAAGTAGATTTGGATGATTGCTTGTATTATGAGGTGTTTTTTCCTGAAAGACTCTTGTACACTTCTCATGAATGCTCTATCCTTGAACCTTCCAATGAAATTCAAATCAACACCTTGGAGGATGATGAATAAAACATGATAGTTGAACCTTCGCTCATCAATTCATTTTGGCTCCAAGTTTGGGCCTCTAGAGAAACAATGTATTCAAGGGATGAAGATGCTTGTTCTATGGTAGATGATCCAGTGCTTGCCAAAGATTCCATCAACCATGAGGATGTTCAAGAAATCAGTCCTCCATCCCAAAATCAGATTCTTCAAGAGGATGACTTTGAGGTAATCATTGATAACTTTCTTTCTCATTTTTGTTCTTCATTTTATGTGTAAACCCCTAATGATGGAATGAAATAAATCAAAGATTCCAACTTCCTTCTTCATACAATCACGAATGGAAAAATTCACAATGATGAAATAGAGAAAAGGGAAGAATCCAAGTTGCCTCTTGAAACAATTGTGGGTGAATAAATGGAATATGACTTCTCTACGAGGAGTCGGTTTCCTGTCATCAACAAAGGAGTGTAATACTAATCACCATAGCGAGTATGGAGTTTTCCCATTTCTTTGCAAAGAAGAAGACTTCTAATTTAATTTAAATTAAATTAAACCTTTATTTTCATAGTAATTACTATTAAAAAAATGATATACATGTAATAAACTACAATTTTTCACAAATAATAAACATTCGACAATGTGAAACCCTAAGAAAATGAGTGGGGAATATGACTTAGCTAATTATATGAAATTTGGAGATGATCTAGGTGAGTAACTCTTTGGAACATACGGAAATAGTGTCAAATAGGCTTGACTAGGGTTCAAAACCCTAGAATTTTTAGGGACAAAAGCACCCATAAGAGGACAGGAGTTCCCAAATGCTAGTGACTGGACTAAGAAATTGTGTCCGCTCAAATACTCAAGTTCTGGTCTTTTCTGGGCTTGAGGAGCTTCATTTTTTATCTCCTTTTATTGATCTAGTTTTGCTCTTAAATCAGTGATTGCACTTGTAACTTGCCAAACAGTTGTACACCTACACATGTCCACAAACCACATAAAATATAATAAAAAGATGCAGAATGTGGAGCCAAATTGACCTTGGTGGTCACCCAAAGAGTGAACTTATAACCGAGTGTTGCACTATATCTTAGAATCCATGTAGTTCTCCATGTTTATGTGTGTAATGATGCCCTTGGTTTCCTTGCAAGCAAGTTGCACGATGATATCGAATTATATCTATATTGCTCTAAAGTATACAAGATGTGTGTGATGGAATAGATTAACTCCCTCTATGTTGTGTATGCAAAATTGATGCAACCCTTGTCCCTTGTATGAATGTGTTAGATGTATGCCTTGTAATGCTCTTGTGCCTTTTGATGCAAGCTAAGGTGATGATAGGTAATGCTTATAGTGTTTGGCCCCTTATTCAGAGAAGTAACTGTGTGTGTGTGTGTGTGTGTGTGTGTGTGTGTGTGTGTGTGTGTGTGTGTGTGTGTGTGTGTGTGATTTCCTTGTTTGAATTTCATAATTGACAACTGAAAGGATGACCCAAAGTGTTAAAATGTGACCAAGAAGTGAAAAGGACCCAAAAGAGTAAGAAGAAGAAAGAGAGGGACAGGGGGCACCCATGAGGGACAGGAGCGCATCAATGCTTCCTGTCCTCTCGGGAACTAGTGTCTGAGGCCATCAAAAGATAAATCAATCAAGTGTCAACAGAGCACTAAGATGTGTAAAACCAAGTAAAGTGAAAGAGATGAAGCAAAATACCAAAATGAGTTGTCAACCACTAGTTTTCTTACTTAGGAATCATGTATACATTAGTATGTTTTAGGATCCACAAATGTAGCTAAGTGCATAGCTTTTTTGTCTACATTTGGCCCCACTTTATGTTGTTGAGTGAATACTCGATAACATAAATTAGATAGAAAATGTGTACCTTATAATTTGGATAGAAGTGTATCTCGATAACGTGACAAATGGACATATAGCCATGTGAAGTGTGAATTGATCGCAATGTGAAGCATGACAACTAGGAAAGGGAGGTAGACCCTAGGGGTGAATCATATGCATAGTAGTATGTTGTTGGAGCTTGTGCTTGTTGATGTGAGTTGTTTCTTGTTACTTGTAAGGACGAACCTGCAAAAGAAGAGCAAAAGAGTAGTCAAAGTCATGTATATGAAAAATTAGAGTAATGTGTGTATAAGTAAGTAAAATGTGTGTAAAAGTGGTAGTTAAGAAAAGAGTACACACTGACGTATGGGAGAGTACAAGATAGAAATTCATCCTATTTTCTTTGAAGATGTTATCATATTTGAACTTCCGCCTCCAAGGATGAGGTTTTTGGGTGATCTCACACCAAGAGCTAGTTTTTGGGTGATCCATACCAAGAGCAAGTTTTCTTTTTGATCTCACGCCAAGAGAAGATTATTGGGGAGAGAGGTATTTTTCTCTCCTTCCATGATGCTTATCAAATAATTTCCACTACAGATGACACGTCCCGATTTGAACCGATTGTAATTGAATTGTAGCCGATTGAATGAATTTTGTAACTAGACACAAGTTTCTAATGTTGTATAATTATAGTGTAAACTACTAGAAATTGTGTTCGTATGGAAACTAGCTATTTTTCCTCCAGGACACAAGTGCCCGGGTGGGACACAAGCACCCATTATTCTGTTTGATAATGGGTGCTAGTGTCACTCTATGTTTGTGGTCCAAGTCATAGTCTGGACCAATCTATGATTTGTGTGATTTGGGAAATTTTGTATTGTTTGGATCTTTTCTATAGCTTTGAGCTACTAGAAGGGTGATTTATTCACCCAATAGACGACCCCCTCATTTGGGGTACATGTAACGAATGTAGGAGGATGCATCCCAAAGGAGAGGACCTAAATTTGATATGCATATTTGAGAGTCGATACCTACGGGGGTATGAGATGTGCATGGTAGAAACCAAGGCACATGCAAATGATGTAGGCTAGAATCAAGTGTTAGTGTACAAAGAGTTGGCATGCAATAAAATACAATGTAGCAAGAAAAAATGAAGACAAGAGGTGCCACGAAAAATGGGTTGATACATAGACATAGACCAAAATGTCACAAGACAATTAGGGTTGAAGCGGCCAAAAGAAAAAAATGATCAAACAATGCATAGGGCATAGCCCAAAATAATAACGAGCAAGAAGTAACCGATAACCATGGTTGTATATATATCATGTAAGGAAAATGCTACACATGAAGCACCAATTAGAATGTTAGAAAGATAAATAGTATGTCAAATCATGTGTAGATCAGTGAAAAGTAAGTGGTAGCAATAAGAAGTAGTAAGTATTGAAACGATAGAACTGTGATTTGTAGTAGGAGAGTATCAAAGGTAGATGCCCCTAGGAGTCTCAATGGGACTAGTAAAGAGTAATGTTGAGCATCCTACATCATGTAAGAATCTGTAAAGGTTCAATTCGCCTCAAGATACCATGTGAATGTGCATGTGTGTATACAAAAAGATAATTCCACATTACTAAGAATCCAACTAACATTGGAAACAAAGTACAACATGTAAATAACTATAAGTTGACAAGAGTAAATACAACCAATATGTGCATATACTTTGTGAAAGTGATGGTATGTGGTGATGTACAAGGTGTGTAGATGAGAGGGGGTTGTGTTTCCCCCTAGAAGATGTGTGTGAGATGAGGTTCATTTAGGAATTCTCCCTCAACAATCAAGTATGAACCGTGAACTGTAGACCAATAGTGCATCATCGGGGTAATGAAGATATTGTATGTGATTGAAATTGGATGCTAGGAAAGATGTATCATGGAGCAGTGAGAGCATGAAGTAAAGTATATAAGATAATATTGTATGATAGAGAAAATTGATATTGATGAAGAAAGGGGGAGTAAATGTGATGCCCTCAAGTGTGCAAGTGATGGAAAGCTATCCAACGATGGAAAAGAGTAATGGACCATTATCTTGTATCCAATAAAGAGAAGGAAATGGGCATGTGACTATGGTCTAGGTCTGGTGTTGTAGGAGAGTAAATATGTGTATGTGAGGGAGACCGATGTGTGAAGGAGGTGGAGAACACCTATAGGAATGAGATTCTTGAGTAGGGGACTTAGGACGACGAGGTGGACTAATGGATTTGCGAGGATGAAAGGGATATGAGGTAGGATGTGTATGAGTAGGAGAGCTATGTGCAAAGATAGATTTAGACTTGAGAGGTGCAGGAGGCCTATATTTCATGACTGGTGCTAAAATAGAGGCAAGAGTGGGCCGAGGTAATGGTGTACGTGGTGGAATACCTTTGATGGTGATAACTTGTTTATTATGAATGAATTTAAGACATAAGTCAAGCATATAAGGGATATCCTAAGTAGGGAGGAGCCTAGGAAGACCTAGGATCATGTCACAACATTTGATTTAAGATGTAACAAGGAATGGTGTTGGTATGGTACGAGACCCAAAAGTAGTGGGAAGAATGACACAACCTTAAGAATTAGGGACTCTAGATGTGATTTGGTAATTTGTAAAGTTGATAGCTAATAGGAGTGTCATGGAGCATGCATTGGAAAGGGTGGGGATGAACCATAATATTGTTGACTATATGAGTACCAATGGAAGTAGTAATATGCAGTGAATCAAAGGAAAATGTAGCATGGTAATCATGATCCGAGAAGGTGATAACTAGTGGTGGCATGTCAATGAGTAGTAATGAGGAAATCAAGTGGCTTCAATGAAGGAGGAGGCACAACATGATATGTATGGTTTGCAGAGGAATCAATAGTTAACTTGTCATGTTTTGGTAATGGGTCATTGAATATTTTAAGCTTTTGATTATTATTGACCATTTTATAAGTAGATGGCTCTGGGAGCTTGATTACATTATTATCAATAAGATCTTGAATGATATGTTTGAGCTTAAAACAATGATCTAGTAGAGTGGCCATTGCATTGGTGGTAATCATAGTGTGCATTTTCATCGTAGTTATGGCCACATGGGTGAGAAGGATCTAGATTAAGCGGTGGAGGGAGAGTAATCAAATTGTTTTCAATGAGTTTTGGTAATAAGAACCAAGGTGTGCATGGAAGCTTAGTAAAGGTGTTCCTCATGGGTTGAAATTTAAGCTTGGTAGGCAAAGAAACAACATTGACAGTATCTTGAGCATAAATAGGTTTAGTGGATGGTTTCAATGCAGATTTATCTTGAAACTTATTAGAAGACGAGGAGGAAGAAATATCATAATACTTCAATTTACCCATAAATTGTAGTTTTTTTTCACGCAATTTGAGTGTGTGACATAATTAATCAAAGGAAGGAGAAGTTTTGAAAATGAAACTCTCTTGGAGTGGAAGGAAAAAGACTTTGAATGAATAGATCTTGCAATTCTGAATCAGCTAGACATTAGTCATTTTGGCAAGGTTGTTCTTATAGCGCAAGACATAGTCCGCAAGATGTTCATTGGATCCTTGTTTGATTTTAGCTAATTGTGCATAGGATATCTTAGTGTCGATATTTATAGAAAAATGAGAAAGGAATGCATCGGCTAGATTTGTAAAATATGTTATTGAATGGATAGGTAGATCATAAAACCATCACATAACATAGTCATGTAAGCTTCAAGGAAATAATTTGGCTAACAATGTAAGGTCATCGAATAGTCAAGACATGCCACATGAAAGGATTGAAGGTGATCCTAAGGGTCATCATGGCCATTGAAGGTGGGAAGCTTAGGTGAAATGAAGTTAAGAGGCAACAGATAAGAGGAGATGGTGGGTGTAAAAGGGCTATGAAGGAGGAGTGAGGAGTCTAGAGATGGAGAGAAGGATGAAGAGGCTTGTTGTAATTGGAGAATTTGGGTTTGTAAATCATGGTATAATGAAGCTAGGTCATGGGTTCCCAAAGAGGAGGCATGTCATGTATGAGAAGTAATATGGAGGGTAAAGTGATTAGTAGGAGTAGGCATAGAAATAAGAATAGTAGATGTAAGTGGAAGAGCAGTGGTGGAATGAGGAGGAAGTGTCACAATAGGAAGAGAAGTATCATTGGAGACTAGAGGGTTGAGCTTAGCTAACCATGTGGCTTCATCACGGGTAGTAAATAATAAAAGATATCTAGGTCTTGAGGGTGTTTGGCAATATGATCTCAGAGATATGGAAGATCTTCATTGGTAAAGGGTTCATAAGTCTCAACCATTGAAGCAAGGTAGGGTTCGAGTGAATGGGTTCACCAAATGATTTACTTTAAATTGAATCAAATGTTTATTTTTAGAGTAACTAATGTAACAAATGATTTATAGGTAATACACTATAGTTTTACACAAGCAATAAGCATTTGAAAATGTAAAACCTTAGAAAATGAGAGGGGAAGATGACTTAGTTGATTATGTGCAATTTGGAGATGATCTAGGCTAACTAACTACTTTGGAAGCAGACTAGAAAAAGTGTTGAATGGGCTTTGTGAGGGTTTAGAACCCTAGAAATGTTAAGGATAGAAGAAGCCACAAGAGGACAGAGAGCACCCTAGATGCTAGTGATTAGACTGGGTGCTTGTGTTCGCTCAAATGCTCAGGTTTTGGTCTTTTCTGGGCTAGAGGAGCTTCGTTGTTGATCTTTTTTTATCACTCGCGTTTCAATCTTAGATTGTTGATGACACCTATACTATGTAAAATAGTTTTCTACCTACACATGTCCACAAGCCACATCAAATCTAATAAATAATATGTAGAATGTGGAGTCAGACTAACCACATTGATGACCGAAGAGATACTTATGACTAAGCACTACACTACATCTCAGAATCCATATAGTTCTCCATGTTTGTGTGTGTAATGATGCCCTAGGTTGCCCTTGTGTAAGTTACACAATGATAATGGACTAGATCTATATTGCTCCAAAGTATGCAAGATTTGTGTTATGGAATAGAATGAACTCCCCTCCTATGTTTTGTATGCAAAATTAATGTAGTCCTTGTCCCTTATACGAATTTTCTAGATGCATGTCTTGTAATACTCTTGTGTCTTTTGAAGCAACCTTAGGAAATGACAGGTAATGCTTATAGTGTTTGGCCCCTTATTTGACAAAAGTAATAAAGTATATATGTGATTCTCTTGTTTGAATTTTGTAATTGACAACTAAAAGGCTGACCCAAAGTGTAAAAAGGTGACCAAGAAGAAAAAATGACCCTAAAGAGTAAGGAGAGAGAGGGAAAGGGGTTCTCAATAGGGATAGTAACACCTGGGTGCTTCGATCCTAACTAAGTGCTAGTATCTCGAGGCCATCAAAAGACAAATCAGTCAACTAATGATAGAGTTGTAAGATGTGTAAATCCAATAAACTAAAAGAGATGAAGTAAAATACCAAAGGGATTTTTCAACCACTAGTTTTCTTGCTTAGGAATCATGTATACATTAGTATGTTTTAGGACCTAGAAATGTACCCAAGTGCATAGATTTTGTGTCTACAACTTCATAGGATATTTTCAAGGAGGAGAAGAAGATTATTCTCGTGTTGTTTCTCTAACATTGTATTCTCCCTCATATCATGAGAATGATCGACGGATCTCGAATTGAAAGGTGTTCCCTTCCCATACAAAGATGGCTATTTTCTATTTATTTGAAAATGATGAAAACAAAGAATTCTCAAACTTTCTAAAAGGTAATCAATGGATGGAAAGAAATGTGGATTAGGAGAAGAAGGATTTTTCAAATGAGTCATGGCCATGTGAAGACCGAAGTTCTAATATTTTCCTCGAGACCACATGTGAAGAGTTTTCAAATGAAGATGATGATGAGTATATAAAAAAATTTAAGAAGCAATCCATGTAAGAAATATTGAAGATTGCAGAATAAATTGAAGACCCTCTACTCAGTCTTGAGATCCTAACATGGGCCATGGAAATTTAAGATAAGTATGAGTCAAGTTGTGTTTCTTCTTTCGATGCACTAATGCTCAACAATGAGATGGAATAAACAGTAAACTCAACGTTTTTTTAAAGTCTTGGTAGATGAGAATGAATGTGAAGGTAAGTCTTCCTCTTTCCCATTTTGTGAAGAAGACTATAAATGGAAAGGAAAGGATATTCTTGAATATCCTATAGATATTTGCGATCATGAAGATGAAGACAACACCTCCATCATTGAAAATGATATCAATGTCGATGTTGAGTGGTATATATTGAAGGTAATTATTCGTAACAAAGTGAAAATGTGCAGAAGTCTTGTGAATGGAGTTAAGATCAACTTGTTCTCACCACCTTCAAATTCCTTGTTGATTTTGAACAAGAGTCCATGTTGTAACATTCACTCAAGGGTGATGAATGCTTCCATGACAAAATCAAGGAAATCTTTTTTAAAAACATGAGAGAGTGGCTCTTTATGGTCACAAAGCATCAAGTTGAGGCTACAAAAGGAAAGACTTTCTAGAAAGCTATGAATTGGTCATTGAATGTGTGTGCATGTGTTGTTTTTAAACTAATGCTAATATAAGTAAAGACTAACACCTAAATAGCCTTAATTAGCAAAAATTAAACAAACTACTAAGGACCATCATGATAAGAATTTAAAAAGGGTTAGATGCTAACATTCATCAATATACAAAACTTTGAGACTAACAATGTTAAGCATATAAATCCTCTATTTCTTTAACAATAACTAAATGAATGGACCTTTGTAGGCTCCATAGCAATCAAAAAATGGTTGTCTTTGGTATTCCAAGAACCTAGGAATGAGGGCTAGTCAAAGTTGGGGTACAATACCCTTTTGACACCTCCCATATGACCTAAGCACTTAGGAAAGAGGCTTAACTCTTGAAGATGATGAACTCTCAAGAAAACAAAATGCAAGCTCTTAGTCTATTTTTCTATATGCTTTGCATTTGCTTTCTCAAGAAGTTTAGGTGTAGGTATAAAGGTTGCAGGAGGGCTCCTTATATAGCCCAATGGATAAAGGAAACACTTCATCCCTTTGCATGTGGGATAAAGGTAAAACATGATTAGGAATGGATAAGGTTGATTTATAAAAGGTAACCTTACTTTAGAAGGGTTTAATTTATGCTTAGCAAGTCATGGGAGTTGGGGGGTGTTTTAATTAATCAAAGGTGATTAACTAATAGGTAGATGTAAACTAGTAGAAGCTAATTAGAGGAATATTATTACGATTTAGGCTATTAGAAGGGGATTAAATCAATTAAATATTGATTTATTAGTTAAATGGAAGGGAAAGCTAATTAATTAATAATAATTAATTAGTCTAGATAGAAGGGGTGAATAATTAACGGAAGGTCGTTAATTAGGATGTTAGTTGGATAGGCGACTTAATTAATTAGTGTATTGTAATTAATTAACGACAATAAGAGGGAAGATGAGCACCTTTGATGATATGTCGTCAATTTGCGAGAAAGGAGATAATTAGCACAATTTAAGTATTTAAATTGCTTGGGCATAATTATGGGTGTGTACGAGAATGCAAGAATGTTTTCTATGCAATATCAAAAATGAAGATGGAATCTTGGTTTCTCTCCTTCTTCTCAAACCATACAAAGCCATCACGAGAATAGGGCATGATCAGATAACAATCTTTGAGCTTTGAAGGTTTGAATTCAACCCATTGTTCCATGATGGTATGTACTTCTCTCAACCCATTTTCAAGTGTGTGTATATTATTTCCCCACCTCAATGAATTTACCTCCCATGTAACATAGTTTCCCTTTCCGTTGTGTGTTTTCTTTCCGGTTTGGTGTGTTTCCCTTCCATTGGTGTGTTTTTTTCCCCTTGTGTGCTCACCCAAGAGTGTTGAGGTTCTATACTTCCCTTTATATTCTAATTTCCCTTAGTCAAAGCCAATTGTTTTCATCCATTTTTCCAAGCCCAAAAATTGAAACTTTAGACATCACAACTAAACCATAAAATGAAAATTTTCTCCAAATCCCCCTCCCGAGTTAATTTTTATTTTATGTCATGATAATATTTACCTTGAAAATAATCCTGATATATTATTAAGCATTTTTAAGTATTTAATATGATCGATGAGAACATTTCTTTCATTCGGCAAAGTATCACCTTTGAAGACTAGTTCTCTAGTAGGCCTAAAAAGGACAATTTTGGTCATTTCAAGGCAAGTGTGCATCTTCCAAGAAGGTTCTAAAATATAATAATCATATGGAGGTGGTATTGAAGATCCAATAAGGTTTTGGAAGTGATTTAGGAAATATCTTGAAGTTTAGGGACGTGATGTGTAAAAATAGGGTTTTCGGGTGTAAGGAATAAATGAATAAATTTCAAACCTAAAATTCATTAGATGATTTTGAGAGCTACGTAAGGATTTATGAGTAAATAAAATATGAATAGAAAATCTAAAGGAATTATCTAGATGGTGAAAGCATCACATTTATTCTAATACCTAGTTATTTCTCAAGGCCGCTCATTCTTTATAGGCACACCCGATGTCTCGAAGAAAAAGGAGAACTTTTTAGAGATGCAAGAATAATCAGGTTCTGAAACCTATTCCAATTATCTTGAAATGGTATTGGGAGTAAAAATCATATAAAATTTCATATGAAAAGGCAATTTGGAGCTCGATAATTGTGTTACACGGTCCTCTCTCGTGCGAGGTATACTTCTCGTACTTGGCCAAAATTTGAAGTGACACATGTCAACTTCTGGTTTCATGGCATGCTTTTGTTTCCCTCATATGCCTTCCCCAAGGGGAGAGGGTACGTAAAAATATGCCTCATTTCATCCTCCTCTTTGGTCACCCATGTGACCATGTTCAAACTTTAACGAAATGCTTAGCCGACAATGCCCATTTCCCCAAGCCTACACCAAATTATGTGAAGTGGCACAATCTTGCTCAAAGCACATTTTTGTGTCCCTATTGTACATTTTCCAAGGGGACATGGGGAGCACAAATTTTCCCATGCTCATCCCCTTGTGGTTCCTCACATGACCAATTTTCAACCTCCAGTGTGCCTGGGCATGCTTTTTCAATCTCCCTCTCCTCACACCACATGATGACAAGTGTTAGCATCTTGCTCACAATTTATTTATGTGTCCCTATTTTCCCTTATTGCTGCAATTATCTTTGGAAACCAATGGATTAGGATAATCAACCAATGGTTACTACCCTCGTAAAGATTAATTATTTAGGTTAAATAATTTATTGAACTGTTATTGGCCAAACATTAGTTTCCCTAGGATCTATAAGCATTTAAAATTCATATGTATGTGTCTTCTTAGCTTGCTTGTGTATACTTCTTTCATGGATTACAGTAAGATTTTGTGCAACCGTATTACCCACTCTCCTCCCATGGCTCCTTCGTAGATAGTTATAATCCATCCATGTATTATGAAAGTTATAACACATTTCCTAAAGATAATGATCCCCAAGTGTATGCACATTTTTGTAGGCAACGTAACCTTGTAGATCCCTACCCTAACTCTTTGTATGATCATGTTTCTATCATCTCTACTCATGATGTTCATATTCCTAGTGCTCCTACTATTTTTATTAATCCATTTGCATCTAATTGTTCTAAAAATGTGATAGATGATTTTCCACTGTTGAAGTTGATTTCTCTATTTCTACCGATTGTGACATTGAGTCTCTTTATGATAGTGATATGTTATTAGCCAATTTTGACTTCGCAAAATTGATAAGCATGAAAATTAAAAAAAAATCAAAAGTGTTATTTCACATGATTTATCACTCTCATCGTGATCGTCTTATTCTCATGATCATTTTGGTCTTCGTTTCATCCTTTTCGGGTAAGAACTTCTCCCACCATGTCGTGAAGCTGTGTTTAAATTAATTTCTTACCCTTTTATTTAATAAAATTAAAATTATTAAATTTTGGCGGTTTTTAATTAAATAAATATTAATTAAAAATTGATCGACAAGTTTTTCTCATTTCCGTAGGAAATTAAATTTCCGCCTCTAATTGTCGGGAATGCCAAGTTGGCTCTTCGCTCTCGGATTTCCTTTTTGGAAAAAAATTATTTTTCCCCGCTTGTTGGAGATTTCCTTATTGATTGCCAACCCAATTGGATGGCAAAATGGAAAAATATCTCCCAATTTCCCACATGGGGAAATAGATGGGAATTGTCATCTGCTTTGTCATTGCCACGGGCAAATGATTAAGTTTTTTCCCATACTCCTTAGCAATTAATGCCCACTACCCGAAGAAGAGGAAATTGGTTATTTCAACAGAAAGAAATAAATGGTTATGGGAAAGCTTCTTTAATCCTCTTAATTTTTCCTCCATGAAATACTATTGGAAAAATTCATGCGAAGAAGTTTTCAAGGTTTTTATTTTCAACTTCTTCTCATTTCTTTTCAAGAAGTGTTTTCCGAGAAATATGTTTATTACGTTCCTTACAAACACCAAGGAAGCAAGTTCTCACATAGTTGATTGAAGCAACAGATCCAAGCATAATCCAAATACTTGCATAAAATATCTAAGCCACGCGTGATAATTCCTGTAGCAATAAAAAATAGTTCTCAACACCTTCATAAAGATATTTTAACCAATAGTCTCCATGTGCAAAGGGAAAAGTATATACCTGCCCACACATTTTAGCAGACCAAGAAGATAGAGTGTTCACGCCATCAAAGATAAGAAAGCCATCAGGAGAATTCACACAATTAGAATAATACTACCACGCATTGGCAGAACAAAGGCAGAAACAGTTCAGGTAATAAAATAAATAACACATTTGCCAAAAGGAGTGGTCATGTGGGGAAGGGAGATAAAATTTGTAGTTTCGATGCAGTAGTTTTTGAATAATTTTCCAAGTAAAACATCTAGAAAACATGTCACGTGCTTGCAGAAGTAAGTTCCATGCATTTGCAAAATTTCAAAGCAAGCTTTGAGAGAGCCAATCAGGCCACACGTGGGAAAGGAAATAGAAGAGTTCACACAAAAATTTGCAATCTCCATACAATTTGAAGGAGAATAAAATCAACAAAATCATCTTGTCCATGCGTGAGGAGGAGGAGGAAGCCCACGCTAAAGCTAAACGGTTCCATTCACGTGCCAAGGAGGAGATAGAAATTTCCATGCCAGGCAGGTTTTGAAGTAAATTCCACGCAGGGAAATTTGAATATCTCCACACAGGTATTGAAGAGATTGTCCACGTTGAAAGGAAGAAATGAAATAGCAATCAATTCATGTGCTAGAGACAGAATAAAAATTCATGTAGAAATAAAACAATGTTCATGCATTTACCTTGGCAATAGTTGCATGCAGTTGAAGAGAAGTCACAGTTCACGCATGCAAAAGAGAGCTTGTTCATGCACGCCTGAGAGAAAAATATTAAAATTCTCGCATTTATAAAAATTGGGCAACTCAAATCAGGCAACACAGATAAGTAATGAATTTAAAAAGAAAAAATCAAATCAACCCAACACGAAGCCATTATAATTGGGAGTATTTTTAAATTATTATTATTTTAACCGGTGTGTAAATTCGAGCTTAGTCTCGATATTTTGCTTGTGTTAGCAATTTTAAAATAATTTTGTAACTCGAGATCAATTATTATTATTATTTTTAAAATAATAATAATTAAACAAGTCATATTTCTTATGTAAACAAAGTGGTTCGGAGACAAAGACCCGACACCATTTTCATCGTTTTGTGTGCCCACATTATTTTTCGTTAAATTCATCATGGCCAAAAAATCTAGTTAGTTTGTAGGGAAATCGAGGAAGTTAGTGGAAAATTCAAATAAGTCCGCACTCAAATACAACTTCCAAGGGGTCATTCCTCCCACTTCCATCAAGTCTGCATACGATAATATCACCGACACTAATCTTGGCCACGTTAACGTGCAACAATTTTGTGATCAAGTGAAAGCTGAAGGCAAAACCATATTCTTGTATAGGCTCTACCATAGTGGTCTACCTCAAGCAACAACATTTTATGTCTCGGTGCAATGTATGGAGATGGTCATCTCTGTGTAGAGCATTATGATCTCGAGAGGCGGGAAATTTATAAAGATAATCGCAAGCCTTTCCTCTTGATCACACCAGAGCATATTGAAGAATTTCTCAGCATACCTGACTTCCTTGAGAATACTGACATCACTCAAAATTCAGCATAAGATTTTTGGGATGAGGAACCCCTCAGGTGGAGCAAGATGGTCAATAACAACTAGTTAGTGACCAAGAGGCCTCGTGTTGACCAGACTTCCTAAGGAACTGTACCATATTGAGTTCGTGGAGGAAATTGGTGACATGATCACTCTCCTAAGTCGAGTCTTGATCTATCCTCTGTTAGGATCTTCCACCCATGGATGTATCAGTTTATCTGTATCATCCTTGCAAGAGAGAGTTTGTGGATTGGGCCACCATCATCAATGATACTCTTCACAAAAAATTGATCGAAGTGAAGATGATTGGGTGCTTCTACATGACATCATACTTGACTTATGCAATGGCTAAAAAGGAAGCTATTTTGGGGCTAGAAACGAAAGGAGTCATGGGTCCATCAAATAATGTCTTCCATCATTATCTGCAGTTAAGTTTCAAAAATAGCTCTCATCATTTCAGGAGAGTTAACGATGCATTCACCTTCCACGTGATTAGAAACTTGAATAGGAATACAAAGGAAAGATTCTCCAAAGATGTCATGGATGTCATTTCCCAGTGGGGAACATGGTTTATTCAATTTTCATCCTTTTCCTACATTCACGTGAGTGGATTTGCAGGTACTCCATGGAAGCTTCCTAAGTATGTCAATGACAAGTGGGCATTGATGGAGCTTGTGTGACAACTATTCCAAGTTCATTGTCTTCTCAGTGACAAGCATTGTTCAGGCATCCATTTCCCAATCCAAATTGGGGAATATCAATGTCTGAATCTCTTCAGTGCACAACTCATGGAGAAGGAGTTTTCTCTCATCACTATACATCCATATGTGAAGAGATTCCAATTTGATATCAACGGATATATACAGAAGATTCTTGGGGCAAAGTATCAACACAATCCTACCATGGAAGACTTTTGGGCTGCTTGTTCAGATAAACACGAAGTTAGAAGGTGTTCATTTCACATCTAACCCTTGCTCAAATCAAGGCTTTCCATATTAGTGACCCTCCAATTAATTAGTGGATGATGGCGCGAAGATGTTATTGATCCCTCATATGATACTGTTACCTTTACTCCATTGCCCCAAATTTATAGGACTAAAAGAGATGAATTTTCTCTTGATAATAAGAATCAACCGATTCTCAAAAGAAGTATAGCCTGGTATGAACGAGAGCTTGCAAATTTATCTTTAATTCAAGTTCATACCTTAGAAGTACAAAAATTTGCAACTCGAGGAGGTCTCTAGTCGACCTCCATGCCATATACCCATACGCATCAAGCAAGAAAAGAGTGGTTTCTCAAATCCACTTCTCCAAAGAAGGTGTTGTGAGGCAAAACATCCAAGGGTCCTAGCCCTAGTGAAGAAAGAAAGAGTGTATCAGGGATTTCCACTTCAAGTAAGGATTCTTCTACTCACGTTGCTGATAGTTCAAGGAAGCTTATAACAAACACTCCTTAGCCATGTCATGCACAAGAGTCTACTCAAGTGTAAGTGGTCTAAATATCAAACACTTTTAAACCTATAGTTCACGAAGAGGTTTCTCAAGGTATCCCTAATGTTCAAGAGGTTGATATCAAAGTTATTTCTCTAGAGATTGAAGATATGGAAAGGATTATTATAGAATCCAATGATGTTGAGAATAATACGAATGTTGCTTCGGGCTCTAGGCTCCTGTATGCGGAATTGGTGAAGGAGACTCCTTCTTGGGTTGATTGTGAGATCAAGAAAAGAAAGAGAGTTGTCAAGGAAATTGACATTGACTTTGATGCCTTTTTAAGATTTTGAATGATGTTATTCCCAAGAAGCCTAAAGTGTTCTCGCAGATAATGGTAGATGGTGACAAGAACAAATTCGCGGGCCTTACCATCCCATGAGTTGACAATGAATGTAATGTCATGACACCTACCGATTATGAAGTATCCAGACTTAGACTTAGGAAGTCCACATTGGAGAGTGACATGACAATGGCTCGAGATTCAATGGATATTGTGTTAAGGAGGATTGAGAAATATAAATCTTAGAACTCCCACTCAAGGCCAAAAAATAGTTGGTGGATCACATTCAACATCTAATAGATCCAATATCCTCCTCTTTTCTAGTACCTAATGCAGTGGCTGCCCCTTATGAAGAAACACTCAATCTGTCAAAGGAGATAAACACATTGGGCCATGTCACTAAATCTTGGCTTTCAGAGATTCTCATTTTTGGGGGAGAGACAATCAAAGCAAGCTGTAAAGCTCCATGAAGATATTAGTGCATACCTAGATCCAATCATTTCTTTTAAGGAATCTTTTGTTTCTAACATATCGAATTTGGATGAGATATTTCCTAGTGTACATGAGATGACAAGTATGGAATATACAACTCTAGTGATTAAAAACTTGAATAGGAATACAGAGGAAAGATTCTCCAAAGATGTCATGGATGTCATTTCCTACTGGGAAAAATGGTTTATTCTATTTTTGTCCTTTTCCTACATTCGCGTGAGCGGCTTTGCAAGTACTCCATGGAAGCTTCCTAAGTATGTTAATGAATAGTGGGCATTGATGGAGCTTACACGACAATTATTCCACATTCATTGTCTTCTTAGTGACAAGCATTGTTCAAACATCCATTTCCCAATCCAAATTGTGGAATATCAATATCTGAATCTCTTCATAGCGTAACTCATGGAGAAAGATTTTTCTATCATCACTATACATAAATTTGTGAAGAGGTTCTAATTTGATATCAATGGATATATGCGAGAAGATTATTGGGAAAAGTATCGGTGCAATCCTACCATGGAAGACTTCTCGGGCTTCTTGTTCGAGATGAACATGAAGTCAAAAGAGAGAGTTTTCCCATCTGACCCTTGCTCAAATCAAGGATTTCCATAGTAGAGACCCTCTAGATTCATTGGTGGATGATGGTGAAGATGTTATTGATCCCTCTTTTGATATTGTTTCCTTTACTCAATTGCCTCAAATTGCTTCGACCAAAAGAGATGAATTTTCTCTTGATAATAATAATCAACCGATTCTCGAAAGAAGTATGGTGGTATGAATGAGAGCTTGCAAAGTTATCTTTAATTCAATTTCATACCTTAGAAGTCTAAAAATTCCAACTCCAGGAGGTGTCTAGACGACCTCCATGCCATCTACCCATACGCATCAAGCAAGAAAAGAGTGGTTTCCCAAATCCACTTCTCCAAAGAAGGTGTTGCGAGGTGAAACATCCAAGGGTCTTGGCTCTAGTGAAGGAAGAGAGCGTGTATAAGGGATTTCCACTTCAATTAAGGATTCTTCTACTCACGTTGCTAATAGTTCAAGGAAGCTCATAACAAACACTCCTTAGCCATGTCATGCACAAGAGTCTACTCAAGTGCAAGTGGCTTAGATATCAAGAACTTTTAAACCTATAGTTCATGAAGAGGTTTCTCAAGGTATCCCTGATGTTCAAGAGGTTGATATCAAAGTTATTTCTTTGGAGATTGAAGTTGTGGAAAGGATTCTTGTAGAATCTAATGATATTGAGAACAATGTGAATGTCACTTTAGACTCCAGGCTCCTATATGTGGAATTGGTGAAGGAGACTCCTTCTTGGGTTGATTATGAGATCAAGAAAAGAAAGAGGGTTGTCAAGGAAATTGACATTGACTTCGATGCCCTTTTTAATCTTTCAAATGATGTCATTCCCAAGAAGCCTAAAGTGTTCTCGCGGATAATGGTAGATGGTGACAGGAACAAATTCGCGGGCCTTACCATCCCATGAGTTGACAAGGAATGTAATGTCATGACACATGTCAATTATGAAGTATCCAGAATTGGACTTACAAATTCCACATTGGAGAGTGACATGGCAATGGCTCGAGATTCCATGGATATTGTGCTAAGGAGGCTTCATAAATTTAAATCTTATAACTCCTAGCTCAAGGCCGAAAAGAATCAATTGGTGGATTACATTCAGCATTTGATAGATCTAATATCCTCCTCTTTTCAATTACTCAATGCGGTGGCTCCCCTAATGAAGAAACACTCAATCTGTCAAAGGAGATAAACACATTGGGCCATGTCACTAAATCTTGGCTTTCAAGAGATTCTCATTTTTGGGGGAGAGATGATCAAAGCAACCATAAAGCTCCATGAAGATATTAGTGCATACCTAGATCCAATCCTTTCTTTTAAGGAATATTTTGTTTCTAACATATCGAATTTGGATGAGATATTTCCTATTCTACTAGGAGATGACAAGTATGGAATCTACAACTCTAGCCATTGAAGGAATCCTTGAATTTGAATGCCAAGGACACACTTTCTTTGGTGTCTACATCTCAAGTCAAGGAAGACACTTCTCGAGGATTTTATGATCCATTACAAGAGCATATGCAATGAAGCCTTCACTTCACTTTCCTCAATTCAGGAGTTCATAGCTGAGATCCCTTGTGATCTTGTAAATGAGAAAAATCAGAGGCATTCATCAGAACATGTTGAGGAACAATTCTCGCGATTGTTCAAAGACATGTACATTCCTACCATCAATTTCTCTTCAGCTTCAATGGAACGTTGCATCAAATTAAGGAACTTGTTTGAGAATTTTCAATCAAATATGGTCAATCTAAATGATATGCTAGGTAGGATCTTGGAATTGTAGGTGTTTTGTGAGGTTGTGCTTTGACCGAGTGAACCCTTGAAGAAGAGAAGATGTTTGAGACATTGGGAAGGTTCAAATCCTTTCAATTAGCGAAGGTGATGGATCCTAATTTCATTGATGGGATGAGGAGATAGATTTTATGGTATCTAACAAAGTGGGAAGAGTCCATTTCTCATACATTTGAGATAGGAAGACCCCACTTTAATGGATAAGGCACTTGGTTTTTGTCATATGTTAAAATGGTATTTTAAGTGGGTTATTATTAAACTCACTTTTGGAACACTTTGGATAACTTAAGTGGTTTCTATTTTTCAAGTTACTTTTTAAAAGTTGGTTGGAAAAATCAAAGTCGCTTAAGATGCCCTATTTAATGTGCATGTAAATCCTAACTACTTTGCAACCAAATTTTGGGTTATAAAAGGAAGTTAGGGGCTCATTTTTAAAGGGTGACTTTGAGAGAGGATAACAAAATACTTTTGTGTGCAAGCTTTGTTTCAGGAAAGAAACTTTATGTTCTTTTGTGAAGACATTTTGGAGTTAATGAAATATGAAATTTGTGTCCCATTCATTATCTCTTGTAACATTTGATGTTCTTATGTTCATTAGATGTTAATGTTTAAATATTGCATGTAAATATTGTCTTGGATCTTATTGTCAACGCTATTAATCTGTTGTTCTTGTTCACAATGATCAAGCTTTGATATTTACTTGCTCATGTGTGTTCCCTTTTACTTATTCTTGTTTAGCTGATTTGAACTTTGCTTTATTTGAGTTAGTTATTCATTTTTTTCCTCTATGTAATATTAGGCTCTGCTTTTACCTAGCTATTGTATGCCCTTCCATTCATTCCTTTTCATTTCTTTCCTTCATTCCATTCCATCTCCCTCATTCACATTTATTTCCATTTGATGTTCCAAAACACCCCCACATACAATTTTGAATGTACAAATGTAAATATTGTTTTGGTTTTCAATAAAGGCAACCTCACCTTCATTGAGGAGGGACTTCATTCCCATATTGTTGCATGTCATTTGCATGCATGCAAATCCATATGCTAACATGATACTAATCATGATGCATGTATAGATGATTATTTTTCTTTTTCCGATGATGAATATTTTTTTGATGATATTATTCATGCTTCACCTAAAATTGTTTGTGATTCTTCCTTGGATACATGTACACGTAATATTGTTACAAGTGATTCTTGTGTCCCTTCTTTCTCTCAAAACAATCTTTCAAATACTTGTGAGAAAAATATTGTTGCAAATGATACATGTGTTTCTTCTCTTCTTCCTTCAACTAATATAGTACTTACTTGTGCACAAAATTTTATTACAAATGATGTTAGAGTTCCTTCTCCCTCTTTTTAAATTATTTAAAACAAGTTGTTGTAGTAGCTTCACATCTGCTCACCTTGCATAATCAAGATCCATCCTTTGGCATTGTTATAGAGTAGCTTCACATTATTCATCCCCCATACAAATGAAGTCAAGTTCCTTCATCGTGGTGATACATCTCACCTCAAAGCACCTCCATGAAGATATCCCCCTTGATTCACTCCTCCTCCTAGGTGGGAACCCTTATAATTTTCTCATTCTACTAGGCCACATGATATCTTGCACACACTAATTAAAAAGCATTTGCTTTCTTTACCTTTTAATGATCACTACCATCCTCATTGGTTAAGGAAATTGTAATCATCCTTTCTGAAAATTGCATAGAATAAATGGAGATAAGGAAAATGATTGTTATGCACTTAATAATAAGCTCAAGTTACTTGAAGATAAGGCTATCGTCACATTTTTCCCACAACATCCTAATCGATCATACTCTCCTATGCCATGATGTCGCTCACCGGAATTTGTAACTTTGCACAATCATTGTCCTACTACTAAGATGGTTTTACAAATTCCTCTGCAATATTCAACCCCATAACAAGAGCCAAATTCACATCCTATTACCAAAGCTAATCTCAAATGAATTACGTGATAAAAATGCTTTATATTACAATATCCTAATATTAATAATTTTTCTATGACTATTATTCCACCAACATTAGGTATATCTTCTTTATATGCATCTCCTTTTGCATTGCTCAAGTCACACATAATCAATCACCACCTTGCCTATAAAAATGTTTGATATTGATTCTTAGCTCGTGGCCCCTATATGTTGGTTACTTCTCATGATTCATCTTCGGCATAAACGGATCACCTTCCCCGCATTCTATGCATAGGTTTTTGGGCACTCTTGCTTCTCGATTACTCAACGAGTGTGATCCATATAAATGGTTATGACACATCACTTTCTCTACTATATGAGTGAATATTCAATCACCAACCTGACTAATGTAAAAATCATCACATCCACTATACTATTCATTCATCATCTATTATAACATAAAATGTCTAATACAACACATAAACATCATAATCATTATGATTCACCTCTATTTGATAACATATCATCATCACATACATTAAACCAATCATCTAGATTAAATAATGCAAGTAATCCATACACATGGTAACAAAATATAAATCCAAATGATCATACCAAAAAAATTAATACAATTTGGGCCAATGCCATCAATCTTCCTCACTACTGCTAGTACGTATACCCAGGAGCCCTTGAACTCGAGGCTTCACCACTAGATCTTCATCTCGGTGATCAAACTAATACTATTGTACCTAAGATCATAACATTGTTGGCCCATCCATAAGTGCGATGTTTTGAGTCTATAGATTTACATAGTGTATAATGATATCTTGTACTAGGTCACCTCCTCCTATGACCTCTCTTACACTCACTATCTCAAACCTTACCTCATATCTTTTATCTCATAGCACCACATAGATGGTTTCTTCCATCGCCAATGGATCAAATAATGGACATGATCACCCACAATATCATCCATAAGCTCTAATATTCTACCACCCATAATGACATGATGACACACGTTGCGGGTCGATGTGTGAACCACAAAATTTATAATCATGGTCCAATAGGCATCACCTGCACAACATCATACAAACCCAATGTTAGCACATTGTTATAATCAAAACCCTATATATATTCACATTTAATCAACATATACACACCAACACAATGTCATTCAATACTCATGTTGCACTACCGCAGTGCCACAACATCATCTCCAGTGGTAGGAACCTCTCCTCTACCTACTATTAGCCATTTGGTGGCCCACTTGAACCATCAACTACAATAGGAAATAGAAACACCCATCGATGCTTTGCCCACCACTAAATGTATGCTAGAGTACAAACCACATCATCTCCCGAATGGGAACTATATCTAGATCCACCTCGATTGCCGATGGCGTGTAGCAACTCTACCATTGTAGGCCCTAACCTAGCTCGAGCCTTCTTGCTATATGAAGTGATTATAGCTAAATTAATGGCTCGGAGGGAACCTCCTAAGTGACATCAAACTGGCGAGTCACCCTCTCATACTAAAACAACTCCATCTACTAGGAATCCATCTTAAAACCACATAGATCACCACATATGACACAACTCTATCTCATCCTCAACACATCCCCCATAATCTTTGTAAGGTCTCCATACAACTTCCCTAATGCCCATCTTATCTATCAATGATATGTAATTCATATAGTCATAACCACGACCTCTATGCCTCATCCATCTCACTAAAAAAATATTTGGTCATGCCGAATCAACATAAGGTCCACCAAGGTATCTCAACATTATTATATGATCATATTCCCATATATGTAATAATGTGACTTGTACTATCCATCCTCCATGATCCTCCTAAGTGAATCTTTTAAAATCCATGGACACGTGGACTAGTATACATCAGCTCTAAGAATATCTTGTACCCCGCTCCTCTATACTTCAAAAAATTTGTAACATATGATGGGATATCACAACCCCATCACCATCCACTACTACGAAGGAATCCAATGCTAATGATATGAAATTATGTACATGCGAAACAGTGGTTGTCACAATCTCATCCAAGTAAATGGTAGACTTTTTCCTACCTTGGTCACCGATCTCAAATATCCTAGCATCCCGATATGTTACAACACATCTACTTGGTACCATGTATATCCTCTCCCCACAATAGGAAATCATAAGATGTGATACATATCTTCTACATTCAATGTCATCTCCCTATTGCGATCCATAATGCATAGAAACCGACGCAACATCTCTCACACAATGTCATAATCATATACATATCGAGGGGCAAATCCAACAATCTTTCCACATGTTGTAAACCTTCCCTATCTAACAAATCCCATTTGGCATCATCCAAAGCCAGTGACACTAGAGTGGTCATATTAAGGTACCCATAAAAATATTGAGCATGCACATCTTATTGCATTTCATAAACACACCAAGCCACAAAATGACATATTAGTCCCGCATATTCAAAAAATCTCATGCTGATTTCAAAACAACAAAAATTTGGTCTCACAAAATATACCATACGAGATCACGGGACTGAAGTGTACGGTTTTGGCCCCGATGCCAAACCAAACCCTATGGCCCCATCTTGGCCCAAAATGTACAAAAATTCAAAAAATGTTAATTTCAAAAAAATCAATATAAATCATATTTTACTAACTAAATCAATATTAAAACGCGCATGACTTACCAGCTCATCGGTCATACAGGCCTAAATGGCCTCCATAACTCTCTTGAACCTATTCGGGATCACATCTCTCACACATGGCATTGTCACACCTCAGAGCTTTCTAACATGATCTCTCATAATAAAAAATGAAAATTACTATTCACCTTTTACTATTTAATATATATAAAATCTAAGGTACTTACAAAAATATACTATTTATAGTTACCTAGTTGCCAATTAATATGGTCTCATGCTATGGCCCATAGGTTGAGCCTAGATCATCACTTTTTGGCACTATCAGTGATGTTAGGATTATGTTCTCGGCATCTACCATGCTAAATAATCCTTTCTACGCTTATCTTCCAACTTTCAATCATTTCATTGGGAAAATCCAATACTTACCTAGTACTATCTATGTTACCTAATCTCTTAGTACAAATTTTCAACGCACCTATTTCATCTCTTCTTTTAAATCAATCATTCAATCATTCACATCTTACCCTCTCACCAAAAGGGTGGCAAATATCTAGGTAATCATACATGACTACCCCACCAATTCAATCATGCAAATGGAAAATTTTCCAAATCAATACCACCAATTAAAATAAATATTAATACTCAACATAATTCAATCATAACACAAATTCCAAATTCTAATCAACATTACAAAAATTAAATTAAAATGACCTAAAGTGGGGAAAATCAATATATAAAATCTATCTTTTGATAAATCTCAACCTACAATCTATACCCATACAATGCATGGTGGGGGCAATGAGACATTGTTACCTTTTCAACTCTACAGGGGGTTTTAATAAGCATTTGACCTAGCTCCACCTACAATGGAGGGGTCTTAATTTAGGAAGTGTTATAGCGGGGGAAATATATCTCTCTCTCAACACTCTTCCTTTGGTGGTAGGATGCTCAAATCCCTTAATGAACACATATTGGATCGAGAACTGATCACTCCCAATCCACTTACAAACTCCAAGGCTCTAAATATCCCAAGTCTTCACAGAACATCTCTCCTCTGGTTACATATCTACAAAAAAATACCATGTTATCCTCGACTTTGCATAGAACAAAAAGATGGTCTACATTATCCGCATCACAATTTCTCTTTCGGCATGCTTACGATTATATCTTCTTCATCTCTCCACATGTACGCTCTTCTTATCTCCTTTATACTAGTAATTTAATTCACTAACATAAAGGGGGCAGTGTAGACACTAAAATATGCACTTATTATTATTACATTACACTTTTAGTATGTTATTATATACATGATTTCTAAGCAAGAAGATTAGACATTAGTGACACAAGTCCTTGTTTCCTATTGCCTTTTATTTATTTGATTATGACTCCTCATGGTTTTCTCAACTTCTTACTCTACTTTTGGTTGTGTCACAAGGATCCCTATCATCATGTTTTAGTTTTTTTCCAATATTCTCAAACCAAAGCTTATGGAATGGGCCATAACTCCCATACACTATGGGTCATTCCATTCATTCCAGTTCCACCTTATATTCCTCTCGAGTCTTTTATATTGGGATTCTTCATCAATCTTTCCTTATTTGAATTGTAAACTCCGAGTCAACTTTTTGTGTCATTAGTGTCAAAATTTGAGCAAAAATACACACGCGC
Organism: Taxus wallichiana var. yunnanensis; assembly: GCA_018340775.1. NCBI lineage: Eukaryota > Viridiplantae > Streptophyta > Pinopsida > Cupressales > Taxaceae > Taxus > Taxus wallichiana. Next base: position 590,636,413 of record CM031238.1, on the reverse strand, counting down.
ACGCATGCACATAACTTACTAAGAGAATTATAATATGTAACTACTACTATCTACTATCATATTTTTAGTACAAGAGTAGGCTAAGGGCTATATTTTGATTTGCATTATCACAACATAAGAAGGGCATATATTCTGAATTCCATACCACACATCACATTATGGTAAAAGTAGTGTAGCCCTCTATTTGGTGCAATTGTCATAAGGAAAAACCTAGCTTCAACGAGACATAATTGCAATCACACACACTAAAAATACATACGATCGAAATGTAGTGCATCGCTCAATGCAATCACAACGAGCTGACCTTTTAGGTCACTCGACTCAAGCACATGTATTATTTTTTCTAGACTAATGTGTGTTTGAGTATTGTGTAAGGTAGTTAGGTTTTTTTAGGAATAGGTACAAATATCGGGGTTTCAATAAATTCACAACAATAAAGTGAATCAAGGAATAGAGAATCAAACTACGAGAAGAATCAAATCCAAAAAATCTAAAGGGACGAAAACATACAAAAAGATCCATATCGGGGTAAAATGTGGACCGTACCATACTCCTTGGTCTAGGAAGCTCTATAGAACACATTTTCAAAGACGAAGCTCACTCAAATTAATTCCAACTATTTCCAATCATCAAGTCATCCCGGATCAACCCAAAAACTAGAATATCAACTAAGTCACAATCACCTTCTCATTACTAGTGCTTTGATCGGTTTATCTATCAATATCTATCTTGTTGAATCATGTATTATCTTGATATTGTTACAATTATATTCGGAAACTAGTTGATTAGGATCATATATACATCAAAGATAACCATTTAGGTTAAATCACAAACATCATACATACTCGATACAAAAATCTAAATAAAGCAATAATATGCATATAAAGCAATCAAGTCATGCATACGCTAACTAATTGAAATCATCCATACACTATATACAAGATTAGCAATCATGATAATAATCTATAACACAATTCACAATCTAATAGAAGATACATGTTAATCTACAATCCATCAAGGTCCAAAATCAACACCTCATAATCAAACAATAATGATCATAGCCGTGAATTAGCCTCATAGACCAAATATAAAAACATGTCATGACAAGTTAGCATTTAATGATAATGTGACGAAAAAATAAAAAATATCTAATTAAATAGACATGATAATAATAATTCCAAATTCTCAATCATGAATAGTATAATGAGTTAGCATAATCAAAATAGGGAGCAAAACTAGTGGGCACTACATCCCCCTCTCCTAAGAATAGACTTCTTCTTAGAATCCAATGGAAAAGGTAAGGATATGAGACTCTCAAGGGTGTCACATCCTCCTCGAAGTTTTTGTCTCACAAACTTGTCCCATTGAACCCTAACTCGGTCCACATCGTGTGTAACTTGGAATATAAGAAAATTAATCAAGAAAATTGTAGCTACCATAAAGTTCATTTGTATCATTATCCTAAATTCTCCATGAGGTTTTTAATCCATGGATGCCCAAACTTAAGGTTACCCCCGAGGAATTTGGTAAGTGGTGAATAAAAAGTATAAATAATATTTTTGTGGAAGGGTTGATAAGTTGTGTGCACATGATCTGCATGAAGCCACTCATAGGGAATCACATATAACAAATGAGAAAGGAAAAACTTTAAATTTACATCAGCTACACTTCAAAGTTCATACTTATCCCTAGAAAATGGAAAAATGATCACATGACCCTCAACCTACACTTGTATTGGCACTTTCCCTTTAGGTTCCAATGATGAAGGGTCGCACAACATAAAACATATCGAAAAGGGGTGGTGAATAGATTTAGTAATAGTATTTACAAAGGTGCACGTAGTACACAATATATTACATATGTATAATCATACAATCACATAGTTAACTTAATTGTAAATATTTTTCTAGAGGTTCCAAAGTTTGATCCATTTCTTAGATATTCAATGTCATACCCAATAATTTTGATTCAAAATACCAAGCAAGAATAATACTTTTTTAAGTTTAAAATTTTATTAAAGTTCCACTAGGTTAGCCAAAAATCACACTACGACATCCCAAAAATTCCACCATCATTTATTGAAAATAATCAATTGGTTTTGAACTCAACATGGAACACTAAGAGGCCTAATACAATTTCTAGCTCTATTATTACCACCATTAGAAAACTTGAATGAGCTAGGTGGAATAGGTGTCTAAATTGGTTCCAACACTAGCAAAGTTACTAGGAAATCACAAAAACATTCCTTGAATAACACAATACAACTTATACTTTCAAATTTTCCAAAGAGGTCAAGAGGAAAATGAGTGACATTCCCTCAAACATAAAGGAAAATTCAACTTATTTTCTCAATATTATGTAACATATATTTCCTAAAACTTGTCTAAATTCCTACATCACCAATCATCTACTAAATCTAAAAGGAGGGTATTTTCCTTAAAACTATAGGTATAAGTTCACATCTAATAAAGAGATCAAGTCATAATCCCATTGTATCATAAAAACAACAGGGATACATTGGTCAAGTGTGACACCAACTGCAAGCACAAATCCATGGATGAATTTCCTAACTAGAGGTAACACCAATTCAAATGATACCATCATCCAAGGCAAGATGGAGGATTGAATACTCCTAAATTTTATCATTTCATTACATAGAGCCCAAAAGTTTCTTTATACCAAGTTTAAAGGGGTTTTTAATGTAATGAAAATATTATTAGTGCCAAGTGAATTTTTGGGTGGACAAACTTGTGAACTCCTTGCCAATGCTCTAGGAATTTAAGTCCCTCTACTTAACCGATGTAGTTGTTGTATATGCATGCGCATGAAAAGGTGGATTTTTGTGGTGGCCTTTCGGCGGGGATCCAACAGAGGCACTCCACTAACCCTGCGGAAAATCCTTGCAGTTATCTGTGAGGGGGAAATTTGCTATGAAGGTGGGAAAGGGAGTGAGAAAAGAGGTAGGAGAACTAATGTTACAGGTAGAAAATCATATTCCTACACACATTAGTTAGAAACTTTAGCACATGCATTTATGAGAAGAAACAACCCTACAAATGGCAACAAGACGAGATAAGATTGCGAACTCAAAGTTTTAAAATCTCCTCCCTCGACTTAACTAGTGTAGATGTCGTATATGCATGCACAAGAAAACGTGGATTTTTTTGGTGGCCTTTCAGTCAGGGATCCAACAGGGGAACTCTACTGACCCTGCAGCAAAGCTAGCAATCTCTTGCTAGGGAAGACTTTGTTTGAAAGTGGGAAAGGGAGTGAGAAATGAGATAGGGAAACTAATGTTGTAGGTAGGAAATCAGATTCCTACACACATTAGTTAGAAACTTTAACACATGCATTTATGAGAAGAAAACAACCCTACAAATGGCAACAAGATGAGATAAGATTGCGAACTCAAAGTTTCTAAAATATCCTCATCAAAGAGGCTACAAACTCCTTCTTCTTGTATTGATGCTTAAACAAAAGTTGTACATAATGTGGGAATGGAAGAAATTTGAGAATGGAGGAAATTAGAAGAAAAATGGCTATTTCCTTTGCTTTCTCCAGGTACAATGCACTCTCAAGTCTACAAGATCAATCACCAACCCCCGTACAATGCTTGAAGAAGCCATTAAATATCTTGTAAGAAATGGTTACAACTTCTTCTTTGTTAGAAAGAAACGGTTACAACTTCTTCAATCCTTCGCATCCATTCAGATTCTTGATTCACGAAGAAACGCCAATGGCGAAAAACCAGACTTTTCATAATGCGACCATTACACTCATTTTGTAACTTTGAATTTGAACCATTCATCTTTCCTTTGAAACTTTAAACTAGAGTCATCCACATGGGAGAAATTTACTAGAGCGGGCGTGGAGGATGCCTTTTGCATTTTGTGACTTTATAGAGATTTGGCATTTTTTACATTTTTGGTCTGCTCACCCACTTTTGATATGGTCTTGACACGTGGCCTTACTTGAGTGGAGACAGAGTCGTAGGTCACTTTTATAATTTTACCTTTTTTCAATGTAGGCTCAAAAACACAAATTACTCTCGTCGGCCCGCCTCCTGCTTTGACCTTCGATGCGGGCTTAGTATTTGAATTTTTCCTTGGTGTTGGTAGGGTTGCAGGTCACTTTTTAACTTTAAGCCCCTTTAATGAAAACAAGGCTCAAATTCTCAAATCTCCTGATGGCCTGCTTCCCCACTTTGACTTTCAATGTGGGCTCAACATTTGACTTCTTCCATTTTGTTTGGCGGGGCCATATATCTGACCCTGGACACGTGGAGAGTTGGCGCTCATTTAGAACCTGCCTTTGGAGTTTACCTTTGAAGTTACACCAGGATGACACGTGGAGGCTTCCGTTGACCTACTTCCCCACTTTGAATTTTTTTCCTCATAGCTTTGACTCAAGGTGCAGTCACTTTATGACTTTTCTCCTTTTCACCACAATGCCTCAAAATGTAAAAAGGATCCACCTTTCCGCATCCAATTAGATATTTCCATGTACCCATGAATAATGGGGACAAAATTTGATGGGAAGAAAACTCCCATCATTCATGACTATGGAAAAATGCAGAGAAGAAGAAAACTCCACCATTTCACGCCCGATTTTCAAATTTCTTTCGCAAACCAAGGAATTGAAAACAATACAAGGTTCAACGATCCATGGCCATAGAAAGATTAACAATTTCATTCAAATGAGGACAATAATAAAATTTTCACACGTCCAGACAGGAAAATGGAAAATTTATCAAAACATGCAGACTAGAGAGTTTAAACAACTTCAAAGCATGAATTTCTCTATCTTTTCAGACTTCCAACTTTACTTGAACACTTCTGGAGGGCATGAGCTCAAAATTTTCAAATTTGACTTTAAAAATGAGGGGGGATTTTGAGGGCGACAACAACTGGCTCTAGCTTGGGGACATGACATGGACTGAGCATAGTGAAGACATGACATGGGAATCCAGAATCTCAATCTCTAGACCTGTAATTCATTGACCAGTGCCTTATCCATTGGGCCTTATAGAGTCATATACAACTTCGGGAAAGAAAGATCAGAAGAAGGAAACACACAACACGCAAATGTAAGGGGAAACAAAACCACACAACAGAAAGGGAAACACACCTATGGTACAAGGTGGGGGAACAACCCACTTTCACTGATGATAAAATTTCAAGTATTGCCCACTCCGAGGCAATTCTAGTGGTGTTCCATCCAAATATGAGAGAAGAAAAGTGTTCTCACCGCAAGCTTCATGAATCTGGAATGGACCAAGCCATAATGAATCAAAATTTCCATGGCTGCCTTTTGGTTCTCTTCTCTTGTCCCATAGCAAGATGAAGTCTCCAACTTTGAATTCTCTTGCCTTGGCCTTCTTATCAAAAATATTCTTTACTTTCAATTGGTGCTCCTTAATGCGATCCACCACTTGGAGTCTATTTTCTTCCAACTTCTCAAGAAAGAGGATCCTCTTGTCAATGGAATCCTTGTATCTGACCATCTTCTATTGCATGTAGCAGCTTGAGAGTGGTGACATCTTGATTGTGAGAGGAATTTCTACTTCGACTCCATACAGTAGTTGAAATGGTGACATACCTATTGCCTTCTTAGGAGTGATCCTATCCACCCACAATGCATCGTATAAAGTTTTGTGCCAATTCCTTTGATTCTCGTTTACAAGCTTACAGACAATGGTCACAATGTTCTTGTTGCTTGATTCAAAGCATGTCTCATTTCCTTGTGGATA